>CM031693.1:164967-209967 GCA_006182925.3 Reinhardtius hippoglossoides
CCCCCCTCCCCCCCCCCCCCCCCCTCTGCAGAGACAGGGTAAATAGGAGCTGCTCCTCCAGGACTGAAGGAAATCCCCCAGAACACCAGTTCTGATTCAGGAGAGGTTTTACAGCTCTGCTCAGTCTTCATGTCCCTGAACGCATCACCAACAAGAGAGTTTGATTTTAAACACTAAAGTTCAATAAATTACCTGTGATGTCATCATTTAACATCATTAAACAGACGTCAGCTGACCTGTGACCTCATCATCACGTTGTCTTCCTGCAAAGTTACGCAACCGAAGCTAACGACGTCTGACAGGAGAGACGATGTCGTCCAGAGCGAAACAATCTGAGGCTTCGCTTGTTTTCATGACGACTGTGTTTCACAGTAAAGCTCCACTGGCCAAGTCCAGATACTTTCCAGAGGCTGGAAGATACGATTGTTACAGACGCACCTGAACCTCACATCCAAAAACCAACCTTCATCACTGCTGCTGCCAAACGTTTAACACTCGTCTTCATCGTCTTTCTCCTGCTGCAGATGAAGCTTCATGTCGACTCTCTGAAGGTTTCAGAGTTTGTCTGACGCCAAAACAACCAAACCCGAGTCCGAGCTGCGTTTCTTCACAGCCGCTGTTCAGAACCACTTCGTAAAACGAGCGGCTCCTTCGAAGTTCGGGCCTCAGAGTGGATCCACACGTCAGCTCGTCCTGATTGGTCCTGACGGGTCGAGGTTAAGAGCCGTCTCGACCTCAGGGAGGAAATAATATTCATAATAATACACATGTTCATTCTCGTCCATGTGTGAACCACCTGCCGCCGGCTGCAGCCTGACACAATGCATGCTGGGACATCACTGCTGAGGAGAGGAGGATGAAGACTTTGATCATCACCGTGGAAACGTTTCCTCTCAGAGAATACGAACCAATCAGAATCAAGCCTGAACCATCTTTTCATATATTTATCTTTTTTAATTATTTCTTTTCATGAGTGTTATGTCTCAAAAACTCACTTTCACCTGAATCTTAAACACTGGAGCTTTTAAGGTTTTATCAGAAACCATCAAATCAGAATGAACATAAACAAGGAATAAAAAATATGACACGAGGAAGAAGACGAGTCCAAAATGTGCTGCGAGTTTTCTCCTGAGGAAAAAAACAACGCTGGAAAAAGTCATAAATAGACGAGGAAGAGGAGGAAGAGGAGGAAGAGGAGGAGGTTTTCAAACGTTTGACAGAAACCAGGCGAGTTTCAAAGTGTCGAAACAAACTTTCCAAACAGAGAACGAGTGTGGAAACATCAGCATCACCGTGGAAACAAACATGGTCAGAGACGACGAGTTCAAACCTCCATGCAGCCAGAGGAGGAAGATGATGAAGAGGAGAATACAGAGGAGAGAGGGGTAAGGAAGACAGGAGGAAGATGAAGAGCCTCTGTGTTCAATCAGACTTAAACCTGATTAAATCTGACCTGGAGTCAGTTCATCACTTCATGAAGCAGCACGTCAACAGGAGTCCACAGCGCCACCAGCAGGTCTTCATCACTGTTACACAACAATCACACACATTCCTCCAGATTCCTCAAAGTGAGCGTTTGTCATCGTTCTGATTGTGTTTGACGACAGGTGAGATCTGTTCACACACACACACACACACCACGCACGCACACGCACACACACACACACACACACACACACACACACACACACACACACACACACACACACACACACACACACACACACACAATATTATAAATAATCTAAAATCAAAAAGTACTTTGACTTTGAGTAACTGAAATAAAAGATTAAAAAGAAAAAGAAATGAATGCAACCAGAGCAAAGAGAAGAAGAGGAGAGGATGATGAAGATGATGAAGAAGATAAGGAGGAGGAGCCGTGTGACCTCGTCTCAGCGATGACAACCTGATCCTCAAACCTTTATTTACACGCTGTGCTGTCATCAGGTCGCTGTGACGACCAGATGTGTGATTGACAGTCCGGTGTTTTGTTGAACTCACATTCCTCCGAGAACAAAACAGTGAAAGTTTCCAGTAAATCGACGGAGTGAGCTGTTATATAAAAAACGGATCCGCACACGTATGATCAGAAACACAAGACACGTGAGAAACATGTGACAGATGTTTGACTCCACGTCAGACGACTGTGTAGAAAATATCGTCTTTTTATTTTAAAAAAGTGAGTGCGTCAGTTTTACACAGTTTTAGTTTTGTTCTAATCAGACGAACAGTTTATAAAACACAATAGAAAACAGCACAAAGGAGAGAGGCCGCGCACGTGCACGTGCACACAACACACACACACACACACACACACACACACACACACACACGTGGCCTGCGGAGGAGTCGCTGTTTGTCGTGTCTGAGACGTCTAATAAAAAACACAGATTCTAAAGAAACGACAGAAACATCTGATTTTCTACACTAAATGTTCTTGAATGTTTGAAATCTTCTTCCTCTCGATCTGTTTGACTCTTTTATTGTTTTAAACGCTCGGATCATTTCATTTGTTCCAGGCTCGTTAAACATTTATCTTGAGACGCTAACGATGCGCAAAGGAAATAACCTGCGGGAACAAGGTCGTGGCTTTTACAAAGCACATGGTCGTTGTGCACAAACAAGAGAATATCATCGGCGTATAAACTCACGTTCATCGTTTCCTAAAAGCATCAGAAACATCGGTAAATACCGAAGAGGATTAGTGCCACAAGAAAAAACAAGGATTTAGTTTTTTGTGGCACGACTCGTCTTCCGTAGCTCACGAACATCGGTTTCCTGTTGCGAACATTCGTCCTGCGTGTTACTTCCAGGCTACACATGCTACACGTCGGTTACACTCCAGCAGAGAAATGTAAACATTGGGTCGTTAAGCAGCTGATTGAACAGAAACCGGCGGTTTACTGGTCCGAGTGGTCGCGGAGTCACGGAAACACCGGTTTTTAACGTCAAGGTATCTGAGATTCTAAGCATCAAATCCCAAAGAAGCGGCAAAGGCACTGATGGGGAGGAGTCACGACCAGAGCACGACCTTTCTCTCACGACCAATCACGAGGTCTGAAACTCGGTCGTCACGAGCGATCTTTCCTTTCCGCGACAGCGAGGACGTGCAGGTCGAGACGCAAACAGAAACGGTTGAGTTGAGGCGGAAGATGAAGAGTAAGACAGAAACAGACTGAAGCGTTAAAGCATTTACACACAAAGGTCAAAGGTCAGAGGAACAGACGACCCTGTAGGGGTCAGAGTTCACGTCAGGTCCAATAGAAAGAGTCCCAAGATTCAGCAGCTCATCAGCTCTGCTCCGGCCAATCAGACGCAGCGAGGTGACAGAGCACAAGCTCCTCCCCCTCCTCGAGTCACAGACAAAGGCAGGATTCTGTAAACAAACAGGTAAATAAACAAACTCAGGTAAACACACGTGGACAAGCAACAGGGTATATACATACATATAGTAAATATACATCTATATACATATAGATGTATATTTATATATAGATCAATCTACAGCCACTCGACCAGGGGTGCCCACAGGCTTCTGAGCGACTCTTGTTGGTATCCACCGCCGCCACGCCCCCCCCGCCCGTACAACAATGTACTGAAGTAAGAACATATGAAGGTTACGCTACATTGTTTCAAAATCAATTAAGATATTAATAAACTAAAGGTAACATGGAGCTATAGTTGTAACTCTTACTTAGATTACTATGTGCTTAACAATGCAGTGACTCACCCGGGTGATGCTTCGGTGGCCGGCTTCGCTTTGTGCTCGGCTGTGAGAGAAATTACTGAGGTTTTAGTTCCTTCTCTTTCTCAGCTCGCTTTCCGGAGGGAAGTCAGTGTCGTAGTTTTTGTGAACCGTCCGAAAATGCCGCTCGGGTACCTCAGTGGGCCGTCGGTAAAATAACTCTGAGAGCCGGAGCGTCCACGTGATTGACTCATGACCGATCGTGCACACGTGAGGCGATCGACCCGCACTACCTTCGGGATCGACCGGTATTGGGCACCCCTGATCTAGACAGCATCTACCTTGACCTGTTGGAGATGTGGTTGAACCACACTTAAGAACAGTGACGTGTTTGATACCTGAGCTCGTCTCCATCACTCTGCTCTCTACGTGGTGGAACTTCCTCTTCTCTCCAGGAACCTGGTCAACAACAACAACAACAACAACAACATCAACAACACATCAGACGGTTATAGACGGTTATAGACGGTTATAGACAGACAGTTATAGACAGACAGTTATAGACGGTTATAGACGGTTATAGACAGACGGTTATAGACGGACGGTTATATACAGACGGTTATAGACGGACGGTTATAGACAGACGGTTATAGACGGTTATAGACGGACGGTTATAGACAGACAGTTATAGACGGTTATAGACGACGGTTATAGACAGACGGTTATAGACGTTTAGACGGTTATAGACGTTATAGACAGACAGTTATAGACGGTTATAGACGGACGGTTATAGACAGACGGTTATAGACAGTTATAGACAGTTATAGACGGTTATAGACGGTTATAGACAGACGGTTATAGACGGTTATAGACGGACGGTTATAGACGGACGGTTATAGACAGTTATAGACAGTTATAGACGGTTATAGACAGACGGTTATAGACAGACGGTTATAGACAGTTATAGACAGTTATAGACGGTTATAGACGGACGGTTATAGACGGTTATAGACGACGGTTATAGACGGTTAAAGCACATTATAGACGGTTATAGACGGTTATAGACAGACAGTTATAGACAGTTAAAGCACGTTATAGACGGTTATAGAGACGGTTATAGACGGTTATAGACAGACGGTTATAGACAGACAGTTATAGACGGTTAAAGCACATTATAGACGGTTATAGACGGTTATAGACAGACGTTATAGACAGTTAAAGCACGTTATAGACAGTTATAGACGGTTATAGACAGACGGTTATAGACAGACAGTTATAGACAGTTATAGACGGTTATAGACGGACGGTTATAGACAGTTATAGACGGTTATAGACGGTTATAGACAGTTATAGACGGTTATAGACGGACGTTATAGACAGCGTTATAGACGTTATAGACCGGTTATAGACAGCTTATAGACGTTATAAGGAGGTTATAGACAGACGGTTATAGACAGTTAAGACGGTTAAGACTAAGAGTTATAAGTTAAAGCGGTTATAGACGGTTATAGACGGTTATAGACGGACGGTTATAGACGGTTATAGACGGTTATAGACAGTTATAGACAGACGGTTATAGACAGTTAAAGCACGTTATGGTTATAGACGGTTATAGACGGTTATAGACAGTTATAGACGGTTAAAGCACGTTATGGTTATAGACGGTTATAGACGGTTATAGACAGACGGTTATAGACGGTTATAGACGGTTATAGACAGTTATAGACAGTTAAAGCACGTTATGGTTATAGACGGTTATAGACGGTTATAGACGGTTATAGACAGTTAAAGACAGTTAAAGCACGTTATAGACAGTTATAGATAGACAGTTATAGACGGACGGTTATAGACGGTTAAAGCACGTTATGGTTATAGACGGTTATAGACGGACGGTTATAGACGGACGGTTATAGACGGACGGTTATAGACAGACGGTTATAGACGGTTAAAGCATGTTATGGTTATAGACGGTTATAGATAGACGGTTATAGACGGACGGTTATAGACGTGTTCACACTGAGTTGTGTCTGAACCCTGGATCACTGTCTGTAATCTCCAGTCAGCTGGGAGCACCTGATTGGTCAGCGACAGGGATTATATATAAACTGCATGTGAATAATGTTTATTTTATATTGAATTAATTAATTAATTCATCCATTCAAAACATATTAGTTCAACAAAATGTTTTGCTTGTTATTATACTTTTGCATTTTCATGATTATGTGTATTTTTATTTAATAGACATTTAATTGTTTCGTTTCATTCAACATTTTAAACCAATAACTGTTTTAATTTATTTCTTGAATCATATTTATTGATTCTAAAAGAAATCCAGAGCTTTTTTGTCTTTATTACGTGTTTTTACATTTTATTCAGGATTATTTAACAGGAGCAGTTTGGTTATATTTATAGATACTAATATACATTTTAAATCTGATTCTATAATTAAAGAGTCATTTTCTGTCAGTTCATAAACTGAGCCTCTGAATAAACATTTATCTATATAAATCACATTAAATATATATATTACACAGATTACACTATAAAAAACATGAATGTATAAATCTAAACATATAAATAAAAAAGATCAAATCACTCACACTTGAGTCTGTCGCACAAAGTCTGCAAAGTGTTGATCCCTGGAGCACAACTCGAAAATCCTCAGACGCTCCTGGATCTCCTGCGGAGGTCAGAGGTCAGAGGTCAGAGGTCAAAACACTTCAGTTGAGAAACTGCCACAAGTCTCAGAGACGCAGGGGCGGTTTCCCAGAGGGGGACAGGGGGGTCTGGACCCCATCCAGAGAATTGTCCCCCTCAAACATAATATGGACTGAACACATGTTCGTTAATTCTCTCTCTCTCTCTCTCTCTCTCATCTCTCTCTCTCTCTCCCTCTCTCTCTTCTCTCTCTCTCTCTCTCTCTCTCTCTCTCTCTCTCTCTCTCTCTCTCTCTCTCTCTCCTCTCTCTCTCTCTCTCTCTCTCCTCCCCTCTCCTCTCTCTTAACACAAACCTGATCATCAGTTCATCTTCACCAACATAACCTCAACCCAGAATGTCATGAACAATGAATCCTTAAACTGCCCAGAACCTGTAAACCATGTGATAGAAGTGAAAAGCTCCAGAAGAGTTTTTCTTTTCCACTCTGGGCCACATGTGTCATGGTCGTCACGTGTCATGGTCGTCACGTGTCATGGTCGTCACGTGTCATGGTCGTCACGTGTCATGGTCGTCACGTGTCATGGTCGTCACGTGTCATGGTCGTCACGTGTCATGGTCGTCACCCTGTCTCTGGCTCACCTCTCTGCTGAGCGCGGTGTTCTGGTAGATGTGTTGCATCTCGTCGCTGCTCAGCTCTTTGGAGCCGTCGACGCTGGCAGAGCCGCTGAACTCGGGGGGGTCAGAGTCACGGCCGCGGTAGAACTGAGGCAAGTCGTCGTCATAGCGCCGGTAATACTGGGCGGTGACGGGGTCGCTCTCCAACATTGGGTTGAACTTGGTGGCACGTTCCAGCGTCGGCAAACTGTCTCCACGTCTAGAGCGGGGGAAACGTTTAGATTCCCTCTGAGGCACATTTGAATCTGGATGTAAAGATGGCCGCTCACCTCACTGGGTCCTCCGTGTCCTCTCCGTCGTACTGCTCTCGCAGCGTCCTCGCCAGGAAGAAGATGATTCCGGCCGACACCATGAGGAAACCCGCCACTGAGGCGATGGCGATGCCCACCACCAGCGGCTCGGAGACATACTCCTCACAGTGCTCACCACGGTACCACCAGTTCTCTCCAACTCGACATCTGCAGGAGAGAGCCACAGGTTCGATTCCCAATGATAATAACACCATTTTTGTGTATGGATGAGAGCTAAAAGTCACAAATATAAGACCACACAGTGTAACACCTCCTCTGACCTGCAGATGGCGCCCTTGCCAGGGATGATGTCACATTTGCCGTCATTGAGGCAAAAATCGTGTTGCACCTCACAGACGCTCTGACACGGCAGACCGTCCACGCTCAGATACCCGGCGTCACAGACACACTCGGCCTCGCCCGACCACTGGTTCACCATACATCTGGAAAACTCGTTACACGCCTGGAACTTACAGGGATCGGCTCGGTCGCCTGACAGGAAGAGGAAGAACAAGTGGTTTTAGGAGTATTCTGAAACGACCTCTGCTGACACCAAAATAAGTCGTACACTTTTATCAAAGTTCTGTGGACGACCGCGGATATTTGCTCTGTAATAACAAATTAAAAAACGTGGCGTCCTGAGTGTTGAGATGAGTCACATTAATCCTCCCTCGTCCCGTACGAGTGCAGTGGTTTTATTTTGAAAGGTCTGATGACTGTGTGGTGGAGCAGGTGCTGGTGCGATGGAAAACCTCCCTCGTAGTGAAGATGATTATCGTGTGAGTCTCGAACGCCGTGACTCACTGCTGTAGATTAGAGTTGTCAGGCCGTCAGGAGCGGCTCTGATTGGCTCAGACGGATTAAAGAGCTGCGGCTCAGCAGAGACAGACGTGCAGAAGGAAGTGACCGTACGGCCTCAGCTGGAGAAACCATCGGGTTTGATGTCACAGTGATTCACTGTCTCCTCCTCCTCTTCCTCCTCTTCCTCACGTTCCTCCCAGACAGGTTATCTCAGGTTTTACACCTGACCACAGAAACTCAAACCAGCCGACAAGCACGAACGACTTCTTTCAACAACACGGACGTCCACCAACATGATGAATTCAGCTCAAACTCTTGATGATTGATTTTGATTCTGTGTATTAGGGTGTAACTTTACCTGATTCGACGTCCAGCGAGTACTTGTCGATGGCCAGGTTCATGGTCTGGTAGGCGGTGTTAGCGAAGTCCTCCAGGATCAGGTACACGACGTTGGTGACGCCTTTGGGAACCGGCTTACCGAACTTCATCCTGCTGTTCACCACGATGCTGCCATTCCTGAAGTTGAGGATCTCCAGGTTCTGGAAGTTGTTCAGGTTGGACTGCAGGTACGGGACCAGCTGTGAGGTGAAGACAAAGACATGTATGAAGAATTGTATGTCGGAAACTACAAATATAAATCTAGAAGAACCAAAGTTCACACCAGTTGCATGAAGCGTTGCTCCAGGGCCTTGTACTCAGGGGAGCTCTTGTTGAACAGGTCCATGGAGAACGCCATGTTGGTCACCCTCAGGCTGAAGAACACGGTTAGAGCCCTGCCAGGTTGGGCTGGTAATGCAATGGCATCCAGATCTGACCCATGAGTGCCACTGGAGAATCCACTGCTGTCGCCTTCCGTCGCGATTCCGCCATACTGGAAGACGTTGAAGCTGACGTCGATGCTCGGCACATCAGAGGAATCGTGCTCAGACGTCTGGATCTCAGTAGCAGGAGTGCTGACTTTCTCAAGTGAGTCAGTATCTACTTCCTCTTTCAAAGCATCTGTCAGGTTGAGTCAATGTCGTCATCCCCTGCCGAAGCACCTGGCAGCGGTTCTGAAGCATCAGTTGGAGAACTGTCTTTTTCATTTGCAGCCACCACTGTTGGTGGTGAATGAGTAACATCTGGGGATGGAAAGCTTATTGGAACTTCGTCTGAATCTTCATGGTTTAAGTGTTCATGTTGAATCAGGTCCTCGTCTTCAGGCGCTGAATCCGACACACGAGTAAACGGCGAGTCTTTCTCAGGCGAGAGTGCGATGCTGTGGCCGTGGTCTGAGTTCGGGGATGAGGTTGAGACGGGAGCAGCGGTGGTTGTAGTGACGACCATGACTTCATCCGCTACCAGGTCACTGTCTAGAGCCTCGACCGCTGGCGCTGCTGTTGTCGTTGTAGGATCAGAGGTGCCGATGTGCTGCTCTTCTAAAATCTCAACCTCATGGTGATCTGCCGGTTCTGGCAGCAGCAGTTTGGGTTTTCTGTGAGAACCTCAAGTTCTGACAGTTCAGTGATGATATCAAAGCTAGGTTCTTTGACTGTGACTGCCTGGACTTCTACGAAGGTCGGAGGGGCTTCCGTCTCAGGAACCACAGGCGCCAGAGTCCCTTCAACCTCGTCCCCCTCAGGTGCATCTTCTGCTGATGTAAACTCATCTGTAACAACTGGAAGCTGCATCTCTTCTGCTGTAGTTACTTCGACCACTTCAGTGGTTTCTTGAAGATTGACTGCTGAATCAGTTGGTCCAAAAAAAAATGGCGCCTCATGAGTCCAAGATTCAGGTTCAGGAGAATCTCTGCCTGGCACGATAGTTACATGTGGTTCTGTCAGGGAATACACATCGTAGATTCCCGACGCTTCAAATGTTTGGACTGAAAGTTCAACAGTCAATGTTCCTCTGGGTGAGAACACAGGAGCTTGTGTTGTGGTTGAGTACCGTGGATCAGTGCTGATGTGCGGCGTTACCAAGACTTCATCCAGAAAAGGTTCCTCAAGGCCTCCATCCTGCACTGACTCCTCAAAAGCAGGAGCTGTTGTTGTCCACAAAGGAGGCGCATTTGTGAGTTCTACTCCCATTGCAACCAAATGACCTTCCTCCGTATTCAGAGACTCAGCAACAACAACCCCTTCCTCATCCTGGTCTTCATCCTCCTCATCAGTCTCCTCCAGATCAGGAGGTGGTAGCACCTCCAGGCTGCCAGTCCCATCAGAGGTCACCGAGGGCTGCCAGGACCAGAGATCCGCTCCCTGGCCGTCTCCAGAGGAACCAGAACCAGACCCATCGTCCATCGTGTTCTCAGAGCCCGTCTGAGGATTCACCGGTGGAGAGGCAGTGGCTGAGGAGCCTCCAGCACTGACAGCATGGTCCCCTCTGGGGGAATCGTCTCCAGCGCCAGGAGCATTATTGAGAAGAAATCCCTCATCTTCAATAAATACATTATCTGTAAAGCAGAAGACAAGTGGAGAGCTTTACTGTCAGGATCTAGCAGGAAGTGTTTTCACATCCCAGTGAGAAAACTGAGACCAGTCCGTCAATTCTCATAAACCTCTCATGAAACACTGTCAGACCTTTCAGTAACATGAAATTTACATTTCTGTTTGTGGCTTTTCATTGACTCACTCTCTTCATCCGGTGGCTCCAGGTCTGACGTCTTATCGGGGAATTCATCGGGCGGCAGAGGAGCCGAGCTCTCCTCGAAACGTGAAGACGTCATTCTCGCTCACCCCCCCGGTCTGAGGACCTTTCCACGGATCAAAGGGGTCAAACAGGAAGTCGTCCTTCTTCAGAAAAACATTGCTGCCTTCCACCTCATGACTCGGAGCGTCGGGAGGCTTCTCTGCGGCCAGAACGTTATCCTGAAAACAGATTCAAAGAGTTTGTGCTTCGCTTTAGCTCGATTTTTGTTTTAGTCCACTTCATTCATCAACAGGTTTTATAGTATAAACATGAAAAGGTTTGAGTCCTGTCTTCTCAACGAAACATTCACCAGTGTGATTTGTTCTCTGCGTTTCAGACTCACCATGTTGTCGAAGGAGTCGTCTGGTCGACTCGTAGGTTTCACAGAAAGCAGCAAGTTCTCGGCTGCAGAAAGATCACAGCCTGTTACAGTCAAGGTTTTTCTCACGATGTATCGAGCGTGTGCGGTAACGTACCGTTCTCCAGCTGCAGAGGCTCCCCCTGCGTCTCCAGGCTGCTGTTGGTCATGAAGTTGTCTTTGTGCAGCGCCTCAGTGATGTAGTTACGGAAGTCGTGATGGTGTAGACGACGGTGGGCTGCTCGGCGGCGCCAGGGTAATTCTTCTCCACCAGATTGTTCTGCAAGGAGATGAAGTCCAATGTGTCGTTGGGAATGCCGCCAGTGTCCACCTCCAGCGTGATGGCGTAGTGGACCAGGACGACCAAACCTCTGAGGAGCAAGAAGACGAGTCAAAGTGTTTGTCTGAAGAGTCTGAACAGGAAAGATGTGGTCCTCTCATCCGACCCCTCCTGTACGACCACATCTTCTGTGTCTGTCACTACGGACCACTTTCGTGGTCCCGTCCGACTCCGGACCACACTTCCTGTGGTCCTCGCGACCCAGCACTCTTTCCTGTGGTCCTCGTCCGACTCACGAGGACCACATCTTTCCTGTGGTCCTCATCCGACTGATTTTAATCTACGATGCAGACGTAAAATAAAATGTGCCGTCGGTAAAACTGATTCAATCTTTCTTTATTCGTACTTTTACTTTTCTTTGGACAATCAAATGTCGTGAAGAAATCAGATCATCAACGTTCACTGAATTTCAATGTGATGTTTTCTACGAAGTCAGAGTGGACTGATAAAAACTAGATTTTCTACTTAATGTTTCACAGTAAACAGATGTGAAGATATTTCTAATTCACAATCATAGTTTTATAATGTAACAGCATCTCTTTCACGAATCAACAGGTTAGTCTCATATGATGTTAACAAGGTCAAAACTACCAAATAATAAGACCTATAACAGGAAAGAAAGTCGTTAGTCCTCTCGTGCGGTATCGATTAGCGACTGGAGGTGAGAAGAGACGGTTTGGGTCAGTGGAGGCGGGGGGGGGGGGGGCAGGACAGAGCGAGGCAGTCGTAAAACCTTTGACAGTAATCCTGCAGCAGCTGCAGGTGGCCGGCGAGCAGCGAGCGACTTATCTCACTTAAGAGGTGATTGACTATTGTTAAGGACATTAAGTGGAAATTAGAGCAGGGCGGCCGCAGAGCGTTATTTACTGCAGGTAAGAGCGGCTTTACGAAGGGAGGCGTCTCCGAGGACACGAGGAGAATAAATCCTCCCAGACAGAGAACCCTAACCCGTCAGAGTCAGAACTCAGAGATTCAGTCTGTTTCCAGTTAATCTCACAATCTCAACGAAAACACAAAAAACCTCCGTCTGTTTCTTATCCTGTATCTGTTCACATTCGTCAAACTGTCAAAATAAAAGCGATCAGCTCCTGGTCTTTCAAAATAAAGGCAATTATTGTGAAGCACAGGTTAACTGGAGCCTTTTGTGAAGAAGTGTGTGAAAGTGGAAACTCACCGCTCCAGGTCCTTCTGTGGTCTGAGAACAGAAACACAGAAAAACAATCAGGTTTCAACTGATTCTATATTTAAACAAGTTCAAAACATTTTCAGATTTTTTTTTTTTAAAAATCACCTGAACTCCACCACGTACACGTCCTTAAAGCCCGGCAGCCTCTCAAAGGCGTCTTCAATCTGCGAGTTAGAAACAGGAAGTTCAGTTCACAGTCAGTCAGGTCACAGGTCACAGGGCTGAGCTGAGAGTTTAACCCTGAACCGGTTCAAGATATTACAAGATGAACGTTTTATTAGTTTATTATCAGTGAGAAACAACAGAAATGCTGACGTCTTTATAAACAAAGACAGAAGAAGAATGAACACAGGAGGGAGAGCAGGAGGTCTTTTAATTGATTCTCTGGTTGAATACAGATGTTTTGTGTCTCCGTCACCAGATGTTGTTATGATGCAGATGTAATCGTTTCCATGAGTGATTCTAATGAACGAGCTTTGAGTGTTCGGAGCAGAACAGATTGTGTCTCTGGTGGAATCAGCTGTTGAAGTCGTTTCTTTGGAACGAAAACAACACGATCTCCGTGGCCTGAAGCTTCGCTCTGCTGCCTCCACTCGTTGCCCCTGCTGCCGTCCTGCTGTTCCTATTAGCCCCGTTATCCACTTCACATACCCTCATTAACGACGCTGACCCCGACACTCAAACCATAAACTGGCGTCCCGCGTCACTGGGCCTGAAAACCTCTCGGCGGTACGAGAACACACCGGCACTCTCTGCTTTCCTGGCACAACTTGTTTTTCCACTAAGTCGAAGTGAGTCACTGCTCGTACAGCGAGGGCTCTGAAGTTTCCCAGCTCTCGCAGTCGATCGCTGGCAGGGCCGAGGAAACTGAGCTTTACAGCGTGAAGATCCTTAACGCGTGAAAAACAGGCGAGGCCGCTTTAAAGCCGAGCCAAACTCCTGAGTCTGCAGTTTGTAGGAAACCACAAAGCCTGTCAGTTTGGAAAGGAGCTGGACGTCAGAGAGGGGCGCTCCAGAGGAGAAATGACAGCAGGAGTGAAGAAGAGGAGGAGGAGGAGGAACGCAACCACAGAAATCACACAAACACACCACAGCTCAGTTCTGCTCAATAACATGACGACGATGATTCTGAAGAAACTCCACAATGACAACATCAGCCTTTATTACTCAACTCTAGATTCTGGTTATGATTCTGCACATGTGGAGTAAGTGTTAGAAACGTATCCACTAAACATTTAACGACCAGAATGATACCAAAAGTAATTTTCTGAATTATTGTCTTCTAAACAGACAGGTGATAATACCATGCATGGATATGGTGATGTTCAGAGGGGCTGTGTGAAACTGCTCTGACCTTGCGTGTGAAGTGTTTGGCCAGCTGCTGGTAATGGAAGCTGCTGGGATCTCTCAGAGCGCCGCTGTACGTTTCTCCTCTCAGCTTGATGCTCAGCTCCACCACCTGCTCCTTCAGGGGCCTCGGGGACCGAGGGTCGTCTATCTCGTTACCAATCTGAACGTGCAGTGAAACACAAAGAACTCATGTTTGGTATCTCATCAACAGTGAAACATTTTGGCTAACGTTCAACCTCTAAACCACATCTGCTTACCGAGTTCTCCTTCTCTTCCTCCAAGCCAAAGCCGTTGTTTCCCAGTAAGCCGTCATCTACGTCATAAGGCCTCTCTGTTATAACAGGGAAGTTTCCATTGTTGTGCTCCACTATGTACTTGGTCGTGACTTCCAAAGATGTGCCAGGGGTGGCCTCCTCAGTGGCAGTACCCTGGGTACTCTCTGCAGGGATACCGACCACAGTCTCTGGAGGGATTTCCTCTGAGGACTCTGAATACTCTGTAGCTAGAGTGCCTGTATCCTCTGCTGTAACATCAACAGAGACACTATCCACCTTCTCTCGTGGAACCTCTGATGGAGCAACATGGATGCTGTCCCCACTTGGTGCACTGTCTTCCTCAGGTGCAGCTTCTGGGACAACGTCTTCATGAGACTCTGATGGGACCTCCTCAGAAGATTCTACCTGAGTCACAACTTCTGGGAATATTTCCCTTGGACCCTCTGAGGCAATATCCTCCTCAACTGCAGGAAGGTATCCAGGTTCTGGGACCTCACTTGAAATCAACTGGGTAATATCCTCCTCTGTGATTTCTGAAATGATTTCAAACTCTGAGCCTCCTGGAAGTTCAGGTGTTTCCTCCATTTCAATCACTGGCAATAATTCCTCTGTGTCCTCTGGAACAACAACAACCGAAGGGATCTCCTCCCGAGACTCTGGAGGGACCTGGGACGTCATCTCCTCTGTAACTTGGGGTTTAGTTTGTCCAGCTCCTGGTTCTTCCTCGGTTGTGTCATCAGACACAGATGTAATAAAAAGATCAGGTACTACTTCATGCTCGACCTCTTGTACTGTAGGTTTCTTCTCTTGGGCAATACCCTCGACACGCTCTGGTTCTCCTACTGGTTCCTCTGTGGGTTCTGTATCTTCGTCAGGTGTTATTTCATCTGTAGGTTCAAATTCTTGTGCCGGTTCCGTTTCTTTTACTGCACCTCCTGTAGGATCCACAGGTGCATCGAATGTTTCTTCAATTGGTTCTTCGTCTTTTTCGTTTGTATCCGCTGGTTTCACTGGCTCTTCTTCTCCTTCTTTAATAACATCTAGTTGAGTTTCTACAGTCCCCACAGCGCCCCCTGCTTCCTCTTGTAGGTTTTCGTTGGCTGTTTCTAATGCAGGAGACTCCAATTGAACAGCAGCTTCGGTAACAATTATGGGTTCTTCGTGTTTGATTCCTACTTCTACCTCCTCCTCTGGCTTGTCTGTTGCACCAAGAGTAATCTGAGTCGTCAGTTGGTCTTCTGGTGTTTGGTCCTCTTCAGTATCTTCACTAGCTTTTACCTTGACTGTTGTCGCCAGAATATCGGACTGAGATGGAACTTCTGTTTCTATGTTTGAGACAGGTTCTTGTTCTGGAGTCACATTTATGAATGTTTTGGTTTGGTCTTCTGAATCTGGCTCAGTTATCAGAAACACTGCTGGGATTGGCTCTGTGCTGACTTCCCTTGTATCTTGACTAACTTCTACAACTTCTGGTGATTTGTGGACATCTCCTTTAGGTTCTTGAAGAACTGCTACAGCTTGTGCTGTTTCAGTGGGTTCCTCGAAAACATTATCAGCTAAAGTTACCATCGGGGTGATATCTAAAGAATTGTCTGGGATTTCTTCTTCTTCTGGGCCAAAAATGATTGTTGTCTCCTGGATTGCCTCCAAAATGACTTCTGACGGAGCCTCAGCACCAAGTTCTGGAGTTTCCTGCTGCTCTAAATCCTGCACTGGGACAGCTTCTGTAGCAGGCACTGTTGTGGGCTTTGTAAGAACCACAACAGTAGCTTCTGTGAGGAACTCTTCAGCGACAACTTCCAAAGGCGGCTCTTCACCGACAGGGGTGACTTCTTCAATCCCCTCTGAGTCGGGTACATCCAGATCAGTCGGAGTTAAATCCTCTACAGTCTCCTCCTTGGTTGTATCTGGGACAGGTTTTTCTTCTTGTCCATCCAAAGGCATGTGGGTAACAGAGTCAATGACCTCTGTGGCGACCTCCACAGTATCGTCAGCAACATCCTCTTCTTCAGACTCTGTGGGAATCTCAGCGATGACTGAAGGTGGAATCGACCCAATGACGACAGCTTCCTCCCCTGGAAGATGAAAGAAACCGGAGAAGATGAAAGAATGAGGACCTGAAAGTCTCGACTGTGAACTCTACCCCTTTATACCGTTAGCTAACGGGAGTGTACCGGGGGGGGGGCCTCTGAACCCTTATGGCCCATGGGACAGTTTGTCCTGGTAATTCATAAAAGCAACTCAGAAATATTCATGACATCAATTAATGTTTTAACATTTAAACATAAACACTAACGTCCTTCAGGGTTGTTCAGCTGTTCTCATCACTAACTGTCCAGTAGATGTGGAACGGGAAGTGTCTGCGATGTCAGAGCAACATTCTGGGTAGAATATTATATATATAAATATATATGCAAGTGGTCTGGAAAAAGCTATAATTGATATGGTTTTGGTCAAACACGATAAAGTCAATAATCAATCATGTCTTTGTAGCTTATGTAATTATTGGGGGACGAACTTGAAGACATGCTGGCGTCTGAGGCACTGATTGCAGATCAGACCTTAAATAAAACTGTGAATCGAGAAGCAAGTTTTTAAAGAGACAAATGTTTCCAGCACCAGAAGCTGTGATGTCACTAACCCTGATACCGGCGGTAACTCAGTCACGTCTACATCTCGCCGCTCGTCTCCACGGACCAGACTTCTGCCTGTAAATAGGCTTAGAGATCTATTCTGAGCGCCGAGCGTGTGACAGGAATCAGCTCCTCAGACAGAGGAGCCGAGCGTGTGACAGGAATCAGCTCCTCAGACAGAGGGGCGTCGGCTGGGGGACGGCCGCTGCTGAGAACGCTCACCCTAACCCTCTAACGCTCGGACGGACATTTCGTTTTGTGTAGCTGCTCTTTCTTTAAGTCGTTTTCATTCGGTCACCACAGGGTCAGCAATTAGATGCTACTACGCATCTGTTGTCAGGTGAATTCTCTCTGCAAAACTTTTAAAGAATGTAAATCTATCAAGGTAACTCTGGAAACTGGATAAAGTGTTTAAAGGTCGTTCCTGTGGAGGTTCACTGCATCAGCCAAAATGTTGAGAATCAAAAAGTTTAAAAATCTACACATCAAATGCTTTAGATCTTGTAGCTTTCAAGTTAACTTGTAAGTTTCAATCATAATGATCGTTAAAGATTCTTTCTTTGTTAATGTGTCTCCATCTTTCCTTCTTCACGGTTCACAGATTAAAGTTGTGAAGAAGAAACGAGTCAGAGCTTTGTGTACCTGTCTCCATCAGCGAGTCTCCGGCGGGGACGGCTGTTGTCTCCGAGCTGCCGGACGAACACAGACACCTTTTCATTAGCGTCAGGTAAACTCATAATTCATCAATCAAGAAAACAGATGTTTTGTGGTTTTTAAACACCAGTGATGCTGATTAATGTCATAAATCAATAATAGTAAAATAAATAAAGTTAATAATGTGTCCAAACTCTCATTTCAGAGTCAAACTTTAAACAGACATCAGTGAAATGAGATGATTGTCGGGTAAAAGCAGAATAATATCATTTTAGAGGGAAGTTTCATCCATTTCAGGTTTTCCTGCGATCGCTCTGTTTAACAACACTTTGTGTTTTTGATAATGACTCTGGAACAATCACAGAGGATTTATAACATCCATCAATAATTAAGTTGCAGTAAGTCGCACATAAACAAACATGGAGTCCTATTAACTGCCGAAAGAGAAAACATCTGCGAAGCTTTAAAACGGTTGGCATTCCCCTTGAAATCCATCAAAACGCAGCCACATCTGGACCGAGACATGTTTTTACACAAACCACACAAGCGTAATAAACGTTCAACGAGCCGTACACAGAAACAACAAACACACGGCTCACACTCAGCACTCCAGCTCCACGTCAGACTCATTGTCTCTACAGTTGTTTGAAATACACATGTTTGTGTCTTATACTTGTATATCAGACATATTCATAATACAACTAGGTGATGTTGTGAGGTGCTGCCTCAGCTCGTGGGTGGTGGTGCTGGGTGCTGCAGGCCTACCTGCACGGGGGAGGGCCTGAGGTGACGGGCGCGCTGCAGCAGGTGAGGAAACACACGTGTCAATGCACAACCAGCTTGAACTCATCACAGCAGTTTAACACATGTCTGTGAATCGCGTGTTCTCCTTGAACAGGATGCAACGTTCATGGGAAACAAACCAGCCTCTATGGAATCATCTGAGCTGTGCAGCACTTTGTGTTTTACATATCCTCAAAGGTCCAATGCTCCAAAATGTTATTATCTGTATTCATAGTGTTATATGATAAAGAATCAGTGTTACTGATACAAATCAGTTTATATTCTATTACATTTTCTAGAAGTAATTCAGTCTCGAGACAGAATCGTTTTTTTAAGACAAGCAGACACATTTAAAGAAAACTAGAGACTTGTCGCTAAATGAAGGTTAAATCAATATTTGTATCTGTTTATGAACATCAGCACAACAACACAACAACACAACAACGCTGTCACGTCATCGCTCACTGACCTGTTGAACGCAGTTGCCATGGCGACCCTCTGTAAGACAGCAACAGATACAGGTTGAGAGTTTACAGAAACCAAAGCAGCAGCAACTCGTTGTCACCTGCTCCTGAGGTGGAGAGATGCTAACAGGCTAACTGAGGCTAACACAGGTTAACCAGCTTCTATCTGTACTCTTATATAACATGACATCATCTCACCGGACAGGAGAGCAGCATCACTCACCTACATGGATATTATATCATGATTGTAAAGTTAAGCTCCATTTTCCTTTTACTAAATGTAAAATGAATTTGCAGGATTTCTCATTTATGTATTTATGCTTGAGCTGGAGGCGGGGTTAACATAATGCCCATCATCAGTCCATCTCTGCATATTTACAGTTCAGTATGAAAATAAAGTAAAAATTCAGAGAAACTAATATTTGTCATTTCTATATCATTTCTTTGCCGGTTTCGTTAAAACAATAAGTTTTGGAGACACGTTGCTGGTTGAACCTGAGGAACGAACATGACTACTCACGCTCTTCATGAGGCTGATGTGCTCCTCTGATTGGCTGAAGGAGCTGCCGATGTCCGCGAGGCTGAAGGAGCCGTCCATGCAGCGACTCACCCGGTCCTGGTAGTCGGTCCGCTCCGGCAGCCGGTCCCAGAAGATCTTAAAGGCCTCCCACACCGTCTCCTGACACACTACAACACAAACACAGACACACAACTGAAGCTGGCTTCGGTTCCTACAAACTGAAGATGGAAGCTGAGACTTGTGAAGGTCACGCAGCTCTGCATGACCTCTGACCTCTGTGGGATCGGCTGCCTTTAATGACGGCAGACTTGCAGTTTAAGCTCATAAGTGCGTTTGGATCACAGCTTCAGCGAAACACCTCAGGTTTCAAAGACACAAATTATTTATGACCTGAAATATTCAGAACATTTGAAGGAAGCTGAAGAAAGTGACGAACCTCTGAGGTGAAAGTACTTGAGATGGTTGGCGACGGCCTGGTCCAGCGTCTCCTGAGTGCAGAGTTTGACTCCGCTGGGAAACAAGGTATTCCTCTTTCTCCGAGTCAAAGCGACGCGTCGTCCGAGGAGAAGCTGGTCTGAGACCAGGGGCGACTCGTCCACGCCTCGGCCGCGTTCCTGCCAATCCTCCTTCAGCTCCCGAGCGGCGTCTGCATCAGGAGGTTCAGAGAATCAGGGAAACACTCAGATCAGCTTCAGGTGTTTGGACATTCAACACCTGAAACAGCTGATTTACAATCAATGAAACTAAAACTTCACATGGTTGAAATTGGATTCTGAAAAATGTTCTGGATTATTTCAAACAGTTGCAGGTTGATTTTCTGGTTATGACTGCAGATCTGAAACTGACCATTATTTTCATGATTGATTAACCTGCACATCTTTTCTCAATCCGTTGAACATTTTGTCTACAAAGAGGAAAAGTTGTTTCATTTATAACTTAATCATCAAATCTGTCAAACTCAGGAAGATGGAACCACAGAAAATAAAATGACTCAATTAACTGATGATTAAAAAGATTCATTGATTGATCTTTGTTTTTCTACTATAAACCTAGTTCCATCCCACGATGTACTTTTACTCCAATACTTGAAGTATATGTCGATGATACTCTACTTCTACTGAAGTAGGATTTACGATGCAGGACTTTTACTCTTACTGAGTATTTCACATTAATGTATTTCTACTTTTACGTGAGTAAATGATGTGAATACTTCTTCCATCACAGACATATTAGTTACTAAAGATTCAAAAACTTGGAACCAACCTGTTTCCATGTACATGTACCCTGACAGCAGCACGGCCCCGAGCGCCCACAGCGCCATCCTCCCAAACTTTCCTGACATGTCTCAAAGTCTCCTTTAAAGCTCCAGCCCCGGACTCGCTGCTTGTTACTTCCAGCTCCTCAGCGGCCTCCTGCCCACACTCATCCGTGCAGCTCTGAGCGCAGCTGGTGGAAGACGTGGAGACAGAGGGACGTTCTCAGAGCTCGGACGGTCCTGACGTCTGCGAGCTGCTCGCTGCTTCCTCTCAGGTGAGCAGATGGAGGAGACTTTTCTCTCTTTGCTCTAATCCTATTTGTTAAGCTGCTGGAGTGGATGACTGTCAGAGCCACCGTGCACCAGAGCAACGGGTCAGCGTTGCTCAAAGGGAATCAAACCAACGCACTCATTGTGGTGAACATAAAGTGTTTTACTTTCTACATCAGAGAAGCTTCAAAAGACCAATTCAACTTAAAATTTGCATCAGATACTTCAGGTACATTCAACACGTTTTTACCTGCGACAGCTGGTTTATTTCCCATGATGCAACAGTGGACGTGTTGAACCATGCGAAAAAAACACATAAATTAAATGTATTAGAAAACACGACTCCATTATCAGCTCATAAACATGGAATAAGTGGTTTATAACAATATGTTAAAGTTGATAAATTACTGTAGCTGGATCCCAACACTTTACTGGGGTCATTACGGTTGTAGTCGTTACCTTGATCCAGCCGGACTCCAGCCGAACTCCAGCCGGACTCCAGCCAGAATCCAGCCGGACTCCAGCCGGAATCCAGCCGGACTCCAGCCGGACTCCAGCCAGAATCCAGCCGGACTCCAGCCAGAATCCAGCCGGACTCCAGCCGGAATCCAGCCGGACTCCAGCCGGAATCCAGCCGGACTCCAGCCGGACTCCAGCCGGACTCCCAGTCAGTGCTGAGGAAGCTGGGAGTCGGGCAGGTGGTCGTTACAGCAGACTGGTCCCAGTGGATTAGATGAACATGCTGCAAGGTCACATTGAGCATTACAAGGTTAAAGGTGATAATTGAGCGTTCGGATCTCAAACAACCAATTACGTGCTGCGACTCACTTTCCACCGGCTGCTTCCTCTGATTCACAGAAACAACGAGGCTGGTGAGAAAGAGAATATAAACTGTACGTCATCAGATTCATGTAAACTAGTTATTATCTGTCAAACGTTGAACTATTTATTCAGTTGTAATTCCTGGTGAGAGCTGACCCCCCCCCCCCCACTGCATCAGAGTCAACCACCACCTTTTATTACTTGTGAGATTAACGCAAAGAGTCGAAGAAACAACAATCAAACATTCTGATCACACAAATGTTGTTAATAAAGTTTTTCCCACGGATCCACGGAGACGACCGTCGTCCTTCAGACGATCACCAGATATTTCAGTCGGACTCAAGCTGAGAACCAGGATCAGTTTTCCAGCTTCAGGACTCAGATTATTTTTGGGAGTCGGACTGAGGCTCAATGGGCCTAAATCTGTCTAATCTGAACCACCGCTCAGATTAGCCCCGACTACGAGGCAAACATGCCCTGATCCCCGTCTACTGCCACAGCAGCGTCAGACCACGGCTACACCGGATCAGAGCCAGACCAGAGCCGGGACGGGACCAGAAGGAGTCCAGACAGTCCAGACAAAGACCTGGACCAAGCCAGATTAGAGCCAGAACAGGGACAGGCCAGGGTCAGAAAAGGGCCACAACAAAACCAGATCAGGACCGGATGAGGGCCAGAGTTGAACCACGATTTACTTTAGACTAAATCAAATAAACCTTTTCAAAATGTCTAAAACCTTAAACCGGTTTATGATGTTAATATATTTATCACAGGTGTTTTCTTGGTTTATAGTTATTGTTGTGTGTGTTGTGTATTATATATAATAAGATGTTGTTGTTGTTTGTGTATAAAATCTCCTTCAGTATTGTACCCCCCCCCCCCCCCTGTCTGATCCAGTTAATGAGCTGTAAGCTGATTGGTCCTCAGCAGGGGGCGCTCAGATAAAACCCTGAGATTACACAAGCAGCCCACACAAACACACTAATAAACAACACACACAAACATATAGAACGATGACTGTTCACCGTCCGAGAGGAAACCTTCACAGAACCGAGAGAAGAGCGATGACATGAGTGACCGTGACCTTTGACCTCAGATTAGACAAACACCAAGGACACAGTCTCCTCAATGCAACTCCCATCATAACACAGATTATCCAGTAACTCATAAACCAGGAGAAGACCTCATCGTGTTATTACTGTGTCAGACACATGGGATTTCACAATAAGAGAGGGTCAACTCTCAGAGCTTTAAAGTGAAGGTGTACAGGAAGTGTTTTATTCTTATGCTTTTTAAAACTCTTTTATTCATAAACAAAAATGAAACTAAACTGAATATCAGAATCACTCATGACTATGATAAGTTAACAAAACAATTCAGTCATTTTTTATTGTAAAAAACAAAAAATGTATTTATAGTTTGTTGGATTTCAAAATAAAATGAACATGCACATGTTGTATTTTGTGAAGAAGCAGAAAATGAATCATGTTTTATTTTATAAAAGAAAGTTTATTATAGTGAAACAGTAAAAAAATATAAATTATTTATTGCACAGGTGAATTAACGGCTCGGGCTCAGAGGTCATTTTGGTTTTTGCTCAGTTTTCTTCGTGTCTGATTCTCGTGCATCTTTATGATCAGACTCCGAATCTCCTCGCGCTTCTGTCGCACTTGTTGCCGCGGAAACCAGTTGTCCAAACGCAACGGGAGCTCAAAGTGCACGACGGGGTTCTGCGGAGCCAATCAGAAGCTTGATTTAGTGTGTGTGTAAATGTCCAGATTGATCTGATATTGATCATATACTTTAAAGATCAGTGATTCCTGATGTTTCATTGGTCGATAATAAAACCTGCGTCCACCGGTCGTCAAAGCTTCGGTTGATAAAACCTCAGATATCACAACCAGTGAACTCCTCCCTCTCCTGACGACCTGTGACTCCTCCTCACAACAGCCACTGTGACTCCACCCTCCTCCTGACGAGCCCAGATGACTCCTCCTCCCTCCTCCTGACGAGCCACTGTGACTCCTCCCTCCACCTACCGGGCCACTGTGACTCCTCCCTCCTAACGGGCCACTGTGACGACTCCCTCCTCCTCCCTCCACCTAACGGGCCACTGTGACTCCTCCCTCCTCCTGACGAGCCACTGTGACTCCTCCCTCCACCTAACGGGCCACTGTGACTCCTCCCTCCTCCTCCCACCACCTAACGGGCCACTGTGACTCCTCCCCCATCCACCTAACGGGCCACTGTGACTCCTCCCTCCTCCTGACGGGCCACTGTGACTCCTCCCTCCTCCTGACGAGCCCAGGTGACTCCTCCTCCCTCACCTAACGGGCCACTGTGACTCCTCCCTCCTCCTCCCTCCACCTAACGGGCCACTGTGAGTCCTCCCTCCTCCTGACGAGCCAGTGTGAGTCCTCCCTCCTCCTGACGAGCCCAGGTGACTCCTCCTCCCTCCACCTGACGGGCCACTGTGACTCCTCCCTCCACCTAACGGCCCTGTGACTCCTCCCTCCTCCTGACGAGCCCAGGTGACTCCTCCTCCCTCCACCTAACGAGCCCGTGACTCCTCCTCCCTCCACCTAACGGGCCACTGTGACTCCTCCCTCCTCCTGACGAGCCCAGGTGACTCCTCCTCCCTCCACCTAACGGGCCCTGTGACTCCTCCCTCCTCCTAACGGGCCACTGTGACTCCTCCCTCCTCCTGACGAGCCCAGGTGACTCCTCCTCCCTCCACCTAACGGCCACTGTGACTCCTCCCTCCTCCTGACGAGCCCAGGTGACTCCTCCTCCCTCCTCCTAACGGGCCCCTGTGACTCCTCCCTCCTCTCCCTGACCCACGAGGCCCAGGTGACTCCTCCCTCCTCCTGACGAGCCAGGTGACTCCTCCTCTCCTGACGAGCCCAGGTGACTCCTCCCTCCTCCTGACGAGCCCAGGTGACTCCTCCTCCCTCCACCTAACGGGCCACTGTGACTCCTCCCTCCTCCTGACGAGCCCAGGTGACTCCTCCTCCCTCCACCTAACGGGCCACTGTGACTCCTCCCTCCACCTAACGGGCCACTGTGACTCCTCCCTCCTCCTGACGGGCCACTGTGACTCCTCCCTCCCCTACGCCCCTTGACCCCCTCCCTCACTGAGCCACTGTGACTCCTCCCTCCTCCTGACGGGCCCGGTGACTCCTACTCCTCCCCTACGAGCCCCTGTGACTCTCCCTCCTCCTGACGGCCAGTGACTCCTCCCTCCACCTACGGCCTGTGACTCCTCCCTCCACCTAACGGGCCCGTCTTGACGTCACTCCCCTCCTCCTACGGCCAGTGACTCCTCCACTAACACCACGACCTCCTCCTCCAACGGCTACTTCTAGACGGGTTGTTTACTGCAGAAGCTCTCGACGTACTGCAGCAGGTACAGTCCACAGTCGCTGCTGTTGTCCTGCTGAGGGACTCTGCAGCTGCAGCTCCTCGTGTTGTCCGACGTGAAGAGACGCGGCGTCTGTCTACGCACTTCCCACTCCACCTGCAGGTAACTACACAACATCCTGTCTCACTCATTCTGTTATTTACATCACAGGAAACAACGTCTCCACCCCCCCCCCACTCACTCTCTGAGCAGTTTGCAGACGTTTTCATGGTACGACAGCTTCAGAGAGTCCATGACGAGGACGCACGGCCTGGAAGAGACGAGACTCCGTCACGTGGAGTCGAGACGACAGAGACGTGAATGAGAGCGAGGACTCACCTCTTTAACACGGAGTGACTGTGGCGGCCGAGCTCCGTGCAGTCCTACAGAGAAACACAGAAACCAACAGCCTGCTGGCGCTGAGGGGGAAACCACACGTCACACATTCTAATCAATAGTCAATAAAATATATTAACAAACCAACAATATGTGACTTCAGCCACGTCTGTCGACTAACTAGCTAACTGGCACTAGCTAACTGGCTAAGCTAACTGGCTAGTCAATGTGACGTTTACATGTTCAACCAATAAAGTGAAAGAGACGTCTGTTACAGACGTGTTCTAATATGAGGAATGTGTTACTGTGTTGTGTGCATTTTAGTTTGTTGTTTTGTATTTACGGGAGGTTGTCGTCGTGTCAGACTCGGGCCTCGCTTTCCCGTCGCTTGCTCTGATGCACCTGAAAAAACGTTTATCATTTTGAATCTTTTCCCAAATAAGGACGACAGATCGTGAAAGGTAAAAGAGGTGAGACAACAAACATCTCACCTGTGCAGGTTTGAGACTCTTCGTGCTCCAGACCCGGGAAACACACGACCACCAGGAACCAGTGAGCTCTGAAACATTCCACACGTTAAACCAGTTCGAGGTCGTCGACGAGAAAACCACGAAACATTCAATCTTCTTACTCTTGATTCACAGGCACGAACAGGAAGTCTTTGGTGAAGATGTCGATGTGACGAGTCCACGTCTTCACCCTCTGATGTCTCATGTGACGATCGCTGGGAAAATATCAGAGTTCAACTTACTAACGTTCATTATGTCTTTGAAACAAATCAAACATTAAATAGATATTGAGAAGCTTCGTGATTGGACAGCTGTTCTTACGGGACTGAGGGGGCGTCGTCCTCCCCCGCTGCTCGCCGTCTGCTGAGCTGTTTGAAGAAGAAGCTGCTGAAGACGTGACTCCGCTCGGCCACAGCGCCGCCGACGCCCTCCAGGAATAGAAACCTGTTGGAGGAGACATCAGGACACTTAGCTCCTCTGGTGGTGATTGAGAAGAACTACAACAACAAAAATGTCAGGATTCTCCAGGATTTAAAAACTGATCAAGGTGACGTCTGCTCTGCTTAAGAGGACGTAAACTCAGATCTCTGACTGACTTGAGGTAGAAGTCGATGATGACGTCGTTGAGGAACTCGCCGGCATTCAAACGGGCCAGGTCCTCCCTCGTCACAGAGATGCGGCCTTTGCAGGGCGGCGGCGGATACTGGATCAACCTGCAGACAAAACTCAGGGTTAAATCAGGACAGACATCAGGAAGCTGCTGCTCCTTTCAGAGGTTCAGAGGAGTCACCTGACAGGAAGCTGCTGCTGACCATACGACCTCAGACTGGACTTCCTGTTCCTCTGACTGCTGCTCGCTGAACCGACCGTCTACAGAAGCAAGGGAGGTCAGTGTTAACGGTCTCAGTTTAAATAAAGTTATAGTGATTTAACAAAGTTTATTGATTATTGTATTAATTGATCAACCTGTCTTCACATTTTATTCAAAATTCATGCGAAGACGAGGGTGAAAATGAACGTGAGGAGGAAACGAGGAAGGTAGGGAAGGAAGAAAGGAGATGTAGAAGGAGTAAAGTAAGAAGGGAAGGAAGGTGTGAAGGAAACAAGGGAAGGAATGAAGGGGAGAGGAGTCTTACAGCAGAGTGTCCCAGCAGAGCGAGGAGGTGCTGATCCAGGGGAGGAGGAGAGCTGTGGAGGAGCAGGAGTCCGTCAGTCCAGTCAACAGGAGAGGACGGACCCTGACAGGAAGAGGAACAGGAGGAAGAGGAGGAGGAGCGTCCCTTCTGATATTCCGTCATGTCAAGGATGGACGCCAACAGAGCGGCCTGAAGCTCCTGCAGCTGCTCCTTCAACACCAGCAGGAGGAAGCAGCACGCCGGACCTGACGAGACCAGGAGTCCGTCTGTTCATACACTAAACCAGGAACTAATCAATATCATCGGTTCAAACGGACTCACCTGAGGAGGCGGAGCTCTGTCTCAAGGCCGACAGCTCCCTCTGCAGCAGGTTGGCCTGAGCGTCCGTCACCCACAGGAAGAGCAGCGAAGGGGCGGGACCTTCCCATCCAGCCAGCAGAGTCCCCTCGAGCCACGCCCCCATCCCAGACGCCGTAACCACGGAGCTGAGACGCCACCACGGTCACCTCCCCCTCCTCCCCCTCGGACACTGACGCAGAGAAGAACATTGACAACAATAAACAGACAATCTTCAAAGACAAAATTAAAAATAATAGTACATTTTAATCAATTATTGTTTTTATATAGTCTTGGTTTGCTTATAATTTCATAATATTTAAATGTAAAATCACGACAGTGTTTTTACCTTTCACAGGAACAGTGATGCCGTTTTCAGTGATCTACACGGAAAAATAAGAAAATAGGTTTTTTATTTTTATTGTAAATTTACATGTGAAGTAAAATTATTTATAAAAATAATCTCTGCTGCTGTTACCGTGACGATGGTCAGATTTAAATTCAGGTTTTAATTCAACCAAAGTCAAACTTTTAATTTTTCTCTCTCTCATTGGCTCATAACTGTTTTCTGTTGCTTGGAGCAATAATACACGTGTTTCCAAGTAACCAGTTGTGTGTTGTGTGTGTGTGTTTCTGTGTGTGTGTGTGTGTGTGTGTGTGTGTGTGTGTGTGTGTATGTGTGTGTGTGTGTGTGTGTGTGGAATAGAACATGGAAAAGCAGAACCAAGATGAAGGTCCAACATGGCCGACAGTAAACACAAAGTGTTTGTGTGGAGATCCTGAATCAAAAGTAATGAAACAAAACTCAATTAAACATTTTAAATGCTTATATCTTTTATCTAAAAACATTCTTATGAAGTTGTGATATTATAACATTTTAATTTAATTTAATGTATTATGATAGATTAGTTTTTCTAACATGTTAAAGTTCACTGAAAACTTTGAATTCCCTCATTATCTACTCAGCACTATGATAAGGGGGGGGGGGGGGTCTACAAACTTAAACAGTGTTCGAGCAGAATCCAACACGACTGAAGTAACTGGAGACTGATTCTCATTTTCCTGTGAACTATCCCTTTAATAGTTAATGAACTTTATTCACACCTATGAACACGGTGCTGCGTTCGAGTGACGGTTAGGCTACGATGGTTCGATCAGGTTTACGTTTCGACCTATCACCAGCTGAAAGGAAATGATTGACTGTTCCTGTCCTGGTCAGAAACTCTGTGCTCACCATCATCTTCCCGTCAGCGGCAGCGTGCATCAGGCCTGCGTGAAGCGAGGTGAACTCCAGCTGCAGGTAGAAGGCAGCGTCAGTTTGTCAGGACCTTCCTCAGCTCTGGGAGAACATTCCTGTCAGACGAGAGCGAGGTACACAGTGAACCCACGGAACGTTCCCTCAGGTCAGCTGACCTCCTCCAGTTCACCAGGACGACACTGACTCGGCGACAGACGTCTTCCTCTTACCGTTCTCAGACGTGATCCCTCCTCCGGCCTGCTGGTGGCGCTCTGTGACGCCATCTTTGTTCTGTCTCTGTCATCCTCACCTTCCTCTTCCTCTTCCTCCTCTTCACTCGACAACACAACTGAAGGAACAAACAAATAAACTGAGTCAAATCTTTAAATACAATCAATTAATTTATAGATCAACTGAAAGTTTCAACAATCAACAGTCATCAAAAACGACAGCTTTCATCCAATATGAAGGTTCTATATGGTTCTGTCTGGTTCTATATAGAACTCACTGGGTTCTGCTGGAGTCCTCAGTCGGAGCATGTTGGACTTCCTGTCTGTGAACTCTCTCCATCTCAGTCTCTCTCGCTCCCGCACGTCCTCCCTCTGGGCGGCCATGGCCGTCCAAGCCGTCCGGTCCAGACTCCGCCTCCCGTCCGTCTCTGTGTCGGAGGAGGGGACAGACTTTCTGTGGACGGCGGTTCTGGTCGGAGACACGAAGTCGTCCTCGGACGAGTTGTTCTGCAGCTTCGAAGGAGAATCCAGAGTTTTTCTTCTGTCGTTCTGAAACTTAACATTAAACACAAAAATGTATTCACTTTGTTTTATTTATTATTGTTTTGTTTATTTGTTTTCAATCATTTCTCATTGATTTTGAAAATGTAAAAAAAGTGTTAAAACATTACAACAGGATTCTTTGCAGTTATACATATAAAGTTAAAGTTACCGTCTCCTCGCGGCGGCGGCGGCGGCGTCCCGGCTTGGCGTCGTGTTGCCTGCAGTCTCCACTCTCCTCTGCGTTGTCAAGGACTCCGACTCCCAGCATGCCCCTCACCTCTCAGCTCAGCCAGAGAGTCCACCGACACCACAGAGATGGATTTAGTGGCCGAAGCTGAAGTGAAAATAAAGCAGCCTCAGTCCCTGATGTCAAATACTGACATCATGCGATGGTGTAACAACTTAACCACATCACCTGCGGAGTCAAAACTCTTCTTCTGTGGTGGAGACAAACGCTCTGAGGCCAGCGGACAGTCTGACGTTCTCTTAGGATGCCATCTGGTGGAGAAAAAGTGGGACAGCAGCTCTAGTGAAAAACATTTGGCAGAACGTCATGTAAAATAAGTTAACTTCATTTAAATGAAAACAGACTTCTGTGAACTCACCTGTTTGAGGGTGAGGACGACGCCCTCTCGCTTCCTAGTGGTCTGCGATTGGCTGCTGACTGCCCCTCTTTGTTTGGGCTGTTGAGTCCCAGCAGCGTTTTCACCACGTCGCTGAAAAGAGGTTTACACAGCGTCCTGAATAGACATTTAAAAACAAGTTAAACTCTAAACTCTGAACTCTGCACACTGTAGGGGGCGTTTTACAAACCTGTGTCCATTCGTAGAGGAGCCCGGTGTGTTCCCAGAATGCATCCTGTCAGCTCTTCTCCTGTCGGACTGATCCCCATAATCCTGTTCAGCAGAACGCAAAACTCTTTTAGCCCTGTCCCACATCTCTCTGGTCTCTCTGGTCTCTAACCCTAACCCTAACAGAACCTGCAGAGTTCCACCTTAAACAGTCAAAGTTCCTGACACATAACCTTAATGTTCTATAAAGATAACAGAACCGTAATACCACCTTAAGTATACATCAGACAAATTATCTAAAACATCAATAATTCCACCTGAAGAACTGACTCTGATATCTGTAATATTACCTTTAACTGGGGGGCGGGGCTCTGAAGGCGGGACAGGGGTGACTGCAGGTGTATGTGGGCGGAGTCAGACTGGGACGGTTTCTTCCTGGGGATTTTATACTGAGACGCCATCCTTTCAAAATAAAACACAAAACACAGAAACTTATACGTGTGGTTACTACGAGTCATACGTCATTCACAAGGGTCAGGGCTAAACTCTAAGTTCAAACTAACCACCGGTTTGAGACGTGGTTGAGTTCCACTGACCTGAAGCAGTTTATTAATCTGGGAAACGTTGAACAGGATGTTTTTCACATCTGTCTCATTCTCACACGACTCTGCAGCTTCGCATCTGTTTCTGTGTGACTTCGGATTCAGACTCGGATGGAACCCAGACGAACCGGTTCGGTCATGTTGGACTGAGCGTGTCCTCCACTGGTGCTGACAGGAAGTCCCACAAACACAGTTCCTCTCCTCCTTTCACACGCTTCAAACTGGGACTTGTATCATGGCTTCCTGTCGGAGGGTCAAATGAAACCACAAAGTTCAACCAGCTTCCGGCTTTAAACTCACAAACCTAGCGTCAGCCGGCGGAGCTAAGCTGCTAGCTAGCCGCTAAGCTAAGTTAGCTGCAGGCTAACTTCTTCTTGTTTAAACTGTGGGGCCGGCTCATGTGGCGGGAAGCGCGCGCTGTCCGCGGGTAAAACGGTTTACACGTTAAGTTACACGTTAAGTTAAACGTCCCGTGGTTGGACCAGTGTCGGTGTTCGAGTCCGAGCCGCAGCCGCTGCACCAGAACCCGAAGAACCAGAGGAACCACAACAACCGGGACGTTCCGCTGCCGGAGGACGTCATGACGTCACGGAAGAACGTCCTGTTTCCTGTCATCGTTCTGTGCGTCTAACGTCATCACCGTGCACCGGAACTGCTACGGCTTCATTGCTCTAGTGGAAAAATGTCAAACACGCAGAGTGATGTGACACCAGGGCGGGGTCAAAGGGCAAAGGCTTTGAACTCACCACATACGTCATCAACACAAGCCTCGACGCCTCATCGTTGACAGGAAGGAATCTTCTCTACGAACATGAGGCAACGGACCCCTTTCTGTTTGGAGACACACAGATCACTGACGCTCAGTCGGGTTAACTGACGCTGTCAAGATAACTGACGCTCAGTCGAGATAACTGACGCTAAGTCAAGATAACTATCTGAAGTGTCTATTGTATCGTAATCCTTTTAAATTTAGATCTTACAGAGGAATAACTGTTATAGAAATTGAAATTAAGCACGTGAGGTCTGACTTGATAAAGTGACCGATGCTTTATTCCCTCCGCAGGTCCCTGTGGCTCATTCTGCTTTATGGTTTCACGACAGGTTGGTAAAGATCTTCAGCTGCAGTCAGACATTCATCTTTTCTCAAATCACACTCAGACGCTTCTAAAGACTAAAGTCAGATGTGAAACAATCCAAAGCTGTAATCTTCAGATAAGAATCTAATCATAAACTCATGAAGCAACACGACCACCTGCACAGTCTGTGTGTGTCCCCGTGGAGTTGTGTTGTGTGTTGGGCTGATGAGGCAGAACATCTGGATGGATCATCACACAGTGGTAGTAACATGGAGCTGCTTGTTTCCTCAGTGCGCTGCCAGCTCAAGGTCCAAGTTCCCGCCGGAGATGACGTGCTGCTGCTGTGCATCTACGGAGAGGAAGACCCTCTGCCACAGAATGTGTCCTACTACTGGAGAGACAAGGACGATAACGTGGTGCTGGACTCCATCCAGAGCGTCCAGAACCTCAACACACAGAACCAGATCTACAGAGGTCGAGTGGTTCCCGCTCCGCAGGGGCAGGGAAACTTCTCCATCGTCCTGAAGCAAGTGCGCCAGTCGGACAGCGGCGTGTTCGAGTGTCAAGTCCCCAAGGCGCACTTCAAGAAGAGCATCCAGCTGATCGTCACAGGTTCGTCACGATGTCGGTGTTCAGACGACAAAATTCAATATTTGATCAAATAAGACATTCATGAAAGTTTCTTCTCTTCTTCATATGTGACAGTGGTGAATTTGTTATCTATAGTTTTCTATCCCCTCACGTTAAAAGCTTAACCTCCTGATTCTGTCGTTCATGTTGCAGATAAACGTGCCGTGGTCGTGGCGACTCCACCTCCAGACAGTAACGTGGTCATGGCGACTCCACCTCCAGACAGTAACGCTGCAGCGAACCTGACCCGCCACCTCCTGCCTCTGCTGCTCTGGCTCTATTGTGTCGTCTAAGATCAGTTATTTTCTGCTTCTTATAAAAACACATTTCTGCTTTAGTGAGAAAACAAGCAAGTTAGAGTTCAACGGGCAAACTGCCCTCAGTTCATTCAACTTTGTTCAGCTGCTGTTAAACACTTACGCTAACTGCTCTGTCATAAACAGACACACAGTTTCCTGTTACATTTAACCTTTCAAATAAATACACAATATGATTTATATTATAATTTAATAAACGAGCATAAGTCTGTCTGAGCTCAATGTTTGTGATGTTTACTACAGTTCATATGAATAACGGCAGTTAGCGACAGGTTCATCTTACTTCTATTTATTTATTTAGTAAAAACTCAACGTCTGAAACAAGCTTTTTCTTAATATAATATCAATATTATATTATTATTGTTATTATATTTTCAATTGGACAATTATGGAGGAAAATCTGATACAATAAATATTTGAAGTGAGTTTGAAAATCTCTTATTTTGTTTGTGTGATGACACGTGACCTGGTTCTGATCCGTTTGATCACTAATCAATAAACACGTCATAGAAGGGTTGTGTGCGGAGGCTGGTTTTATTTTGAAAGGGTCGTGTGTAGAGGTTTAACTCTGAAATGGTGAAGCTAAACTTATTGAGGTATTTGATGTGTTCTTCTGTTGCTGTGATATTACCAGAACGGATATTGATGTAATGTTACTGAAATAAAGTTTCTCTGCTGCTGTTTTTGCCTGTTATGTTGTAGTTTTTCCACCAGATGGAGCCACATCACCAGTTTGTGAAACCTTCACTGTGTTGACACAACCACGGAAAATAACATGCGTGTATAATTACAACATAATTAATAATATTCAGATCACACTCTGCTCTGTACCTGCAGCATCAAACCTTTAAGACTTTAATTCAGTAAAATTCAGAAAGCGACATCAGCCAATCAGATCAGTCCTTTCAGAACCAATCAGATCAGTCCTTTCAGAACCAATCAGATCAGTCCTTTCAGAGCCAATCAGAAAACAAATAATGATCATTGATTATTTGTCTTGAGACGTCAAATGTCTGTTACCCTGGAAACTAGTCAAATAATTCCATTATGAATAAGATATAATATACAAGCGATTTATCAATTAAAATATTCAGTGATGATGTAATCATTAAAACAAAAACTATTGAATAGTCTGTCAATCACCTTCAAGTTAGGGTTAGGGTTAAACTATCCACAAATACTTTATAAAATAGTTCCACTTTCAACAATAGATCAATTTAATTATTGATAGTTTTACACTGAGTTTCTGATCGACATGTGAAGCAGCTCTTCAAGTTTTATTTTGAAACGTGAAGAAGGTCAGGGGATTTTATTTTGAAAGCTTCAGTTTCTGCGTCGTTTCTCAGATTTTGCGTAGTTTTATTTACATCATGAAAAAAGAAGCACGAGATAAAGTGAGAACAGGAAGTCCAACCGATAAAAGATCAAACCCCAGATCTTCATCCTCTTCATCTTCATCATCCGCGGTGACGTCTTGATCAAACGTTTAAAATCATTTCAGATTGAATTTATTACGATGTCAATATTTTAATATGTGAATAAACAGAAGTTTCTTTTTTTTTGGATTTAATGAGCAAAAACGAGTTTTTCACAGAAAATATCGGAAATGAAAACATTTATTTTACACAAGATACATTTAATTTTAGATTTTACATAAAATAATTGTACTTTCTCATATGTTAGCTTGTGTTTGTTTAAACTGTGAAATATCAAAACTAGAAAAGTTTCTTTGTCATAACGATGTTTACGAATCATTTGGAATATTAATCGGATCAGATATTTTTTTCTCGGACATCGTGTCGGCCGTTTTTAACTCATGTTTCTACGTTTTTTATTTTCTATGAATCAAACGTCCCGCGTCAGTTCCCACGGCCGATCTCCTCCTTGTAGCGGTTCGTTAGCGCGTCGGCTTTGCGTGTGAGTTCGGACAGAACTGCGTGGAGTCCGTTCACGTGAAAATGAAACTGCTTCTCCAGGTCGTCGTCCTCCGCCTCCGCCCCGCCCACCTGCTCCTTGCCCCGCCCATCCCCCTGCTGGACGCACCACTCCATGTCATTGCGGATAGACTTGAGCAAAACGTAAGAACTGTACATGTCAGCGTCCGGCTGGAAGTAGGCGGGGCCGTTAGCGGCGGTCACCGTCTTCACGACATCGTCCAGCGGGACGTCCCGCAGCAGACTCGGCACCATCACCGTCTGGTCCATGTTGTTGATGGCGCCGATGAAGCGGTTCATGGTGTTGAAGAGCGACTTCCTCTGGTGGTAGGAATCAGACGTGTGCATCATGGCGCCGTCACCGGACCAACTTAGCACACTAAGGCTCTTTGGAGGATTATTCTGGGTCACGTGTGAACCGGCCCCGACCCGGAGGTCACACAGGTCAACTCACCTCTGCTGCCACACGTCCCCCAGAGGACTCGAACCCACGGTTTCACCAGAGCTGGAACACAGGAAACCACCTGAAATACAACCACAGAAGAAGAAGCATGGTTTTAGAGCATGTTCCTGTAAGCTGCTACATGCTAACCAGCATCCCCCACTATAACTGTTAGCATAAGCAGCTACCACTGCTACTCACAGGCTAACGGTACATTCAGGTTAATGATTAGCATCATTAGCACCGACACTGCTAACGTCAGGAGCTAAATGCTAATGAGACATAACCATTAGCCCGAGCAGGCTTCCATTATCGGACACGGTGTTACTCTCCCAGCTGAACAGACGTTGGACCGATCACGTGTTCGGTTGTTTGTCGTGAACGGAACCGAACCTCGCGTTAAACTGCATCTTGTGATTCAAACAAGCAACATGGAACCGGTGAGAGAACCCGGCTCCGTGTCCCCGTGTCCCCGTGTCCCGGTGTCCCGGTGTCCCCGGGGCTCAGCTCACCTGCTGCCGCTCCTCCGGTGCTCCTCCGGTGCTCCTCCGGTTTCCCCGGTAACGGACACCGGCTGCATTAGTTAGTGAAGCAGCGGAGGGGCGGGGCTGTGCGGGGAGGGGCGGGGCGGGGAGGCAACTGTCAGAGAGACCGAACCTCCAGAAGCAGCCAATCACAGGGGGCGAGGCGCTGTGACGTCACAGAGACCGTCAGAATGAAATACAAGAGTAAATATTCTTCTTATATACAAATATATAAAATATGTATAAACTATATTTCTGCTTCTATATATTGTTCTACTTTATTTAATTATTTCTCTGTATATTTATACACAGATAATATTACAGTTCTTTCATATATATGGTGATTTATATACAACCTCCTAAATGAAAATCAATATTCTCCCTCCATATAAATATTCACATACATTTGAACTCATTCATTCATCATTTGTTCTTAAATATTTTAAATTTGTATTTTATTTATGTGTTATCTGACTAATAAAGTTTAAAAAGACACATTTCAAAATGGCCACAGTGAAAAAAGAGACAAACACATTATACATTATAAGTCTTTACTATTATATTGTGATTATTTTTTTATTAATGAAATATAATCACATATATAACATGAATTTATTTGAATGTTACTTCCACAAGCATCTCACTGAGCGTAACATCGCCCCCGTGTGGCCAAACACCTTCACTGCTCATCAAAGCGTTTCACAAAGTGTCATCATCACATTGCTTTTTATTTCACAACAGAGAAATAACCACGTAAATTAAATATAAATAAATGACAAGTGTTAATAAAAGGTAAATGAACAATGAAGCAGCAGGTGAAGCAGCAGGGCCGTGGACATGTTTTCAGGGGCCCAGCTGAACATCGGGCCCCTCAGACAAAAACTATGACACAGGAAACGACGACTTCACAGTTCATTGTTGTTCTGGTTCAAAAGGACAGGACAGGACAGGGTTCAGGTTGGCGCCCCCTGGTGGCACCGTGACTTCACTCTACAGTTAATATTGATTATTGATTATTTCTCAACCTGAACGTCCACATCACACAAAGGGCCACAGACAACCAATCAGCTTCCAGGACGTGGTGTGTGTTTCCCTCAGGTCTCCATGGTGACGAGACCGTGGTTTCACTGGAAAGGAAAGAAGGGAGGAGTCAGACGGAGGTGAAGGTGTGTGTGTGTGTGAGTGTGTGTGTGTGTGAGAGTGTGTGTGTGTGTGAGTGGGTGTGGTGTGTGTGTGGTGTGTGAGTGTGTGTGGTGGGTGTGTGGTGTGTGGTGTGTGTGTGTGTGTGTGTGTGGGTGTGTGGTGTGTGGTGTGTGTGGTGGTGGTGTGTGTGGTGTGTGTGTGTGGTGTGTGGTGTGTGGTGTGTGTGTGGTGTGTGTGGTGTGAGTGTGTGTGGTGAGTGTGTGTGGAGTGTGTGTGTGTGTGTGAGGTGTGTGTGTGAGTGGTGAGTGTGAGTGTGAGTGGTGTGTGTGTGTGTGAGTGTGTGTGTGTGAGTGTGTGTGTGTGTGTGTGGTGTGTGTGTGTGTGTGTGTTGTGTGTGTGTGTGTGTGTGTGTGGTGTTTCACCTGTTAAACCATCTCGTACTGGTTGGCGTTGATGAATCCAGACAGACAACAGGCCAGAGACACCCCGAGCAACTGCAGACCACACACACAATAACAACAATTTATATCAGTGTGAAGCTAAGATCAGAATCCGATCTGTGAGGTCTGAACTCGTCGTCCTGTTCGCAAACGTAATGAATTAAAGTATTTTATTGAACAACATTGTTTCATTTCTTAATATCTGAGGTTTCCTCTGGATTTGATTGTCGTGTGTCAATCACCTGAGAGAAGGCGACTCCGAACGTGACTCCGGCGATGATTCCCAAGTTGCTCTCGATGAACGACGTCACCAGCTCATAACAACCCTGCACACACACACACGCACACACACACACACACACACACACACACACACACACACACACACACACACACACACACAAGTTTAAAGAGAAAAATAAATGAAACTTCCTCAGATTTCTAAATAAAAATATCAATAAAATAATATCCAAATATTTTGTAACTGAAGCTACAGAGGACCAGGTTAAAGTGTGTGTGTGTGTGTCGTGTTGTGTGTGTGTGTGTGTCTGTGGGGTCTGTGTGGTGGTGTGTGTGTGTTGTGGTGGGTGTGTGTGTGTGTGTGTGTGTGTGTGTCTGTGTTGTGTGTTGTGTGTGTTGTTGGTGTGTGTGTGTGTGTGTGCGTGTGTGTGTGTGTGTGTGTTGTGTGTGTGTGTGTGTGTGTGTGTGTCTGTGTGTGCTGTGTGTGTGTGTGTCGCTGCTGTGATTTGGGGCCAGCGTGTGTGTTTTTCAGGTGCTGTCTCTCTGCTGTCGGTAACTTACGCAGGCCAGCGTGGCAGGAATCCCCTGACAGGAGAAATAGACGCTGCAGAATCCCATGCGGGTAGCCTGTGAAGTGGAAAACTCCACAGCAATGTAACTACACACACACACACACACACACACACACACACACACACACACACACACACACACACACACACACACACACACACACACACACACACACACACACACACACACACAATAAGTACAACAGTTAAGGAAACTGGTTGTTATCGACAGATCTACAGAACAAACACAGGTTTTATCAACATAAACAAAAACAAAGTGAAGTTGTCCGAGAACTGATCCCTGTGGAACACCTGTGGACCTCTGACCAGTATCAGATTATCAATATGATCAATATATGAATCAGATCAATAATCTGAAGGTGAAGACAGACACTGACTCTACGTTGGACACCGTCCACAGCCAGACTCCGGTCGTCTCGTCCGTCGTAGTTCATCACGGCGTCGCTGTACGTGGTGAGGAACGTCCCTTTGATCTGAACACACGGAAACACACGTAACCCGTTAGCATGAACAACTTTCATGCTGTTCATGCTAACGTGTTGTTAAACGTTCTTGTGTTGTCACCTCGTGACGAAAGATGAACCCGGAGATTCCAGCGATGAGTTCCGTCATGAAGACCAGACACAGGAACACAGCGTACTGAGCAGAGGTCAGAGGTCAGAGGTCATGTGTTTTATAAAAGGTCAAAATGAGACAAGACAATCTGGATCATTAAAGGACCAGTCTGTCAGATTAGTGACATCTAGTGGTGAGGTTACAGAGTGCGACCACTGGACCTTTAATACCCAGACCCAACATTAAATCCCTCACAGACCAGTTTTAACATCCAGGGGCGCCCCCTGCAGGTGGCGAAGCAGCCGAACAGGCCAAACAGCACGATGGCAGCGCCAGTGCCGGTGAGGACGTAGGGAGTGTGGGAGGGGCCACTGGACATCAGTAACGTGTAGGGGCCCAACATGAACTTCCACCATAACCCCAGCGACAGCAGCACCACACCTGTCACCTGAGAGGGAGGGGTCAAGGGTCACACTGTCAACCAATCAGGAAGAACCGGTGTGTGTGTGATTCAGAAACACATGACTGTGTAATGAGCTCTGACAGCAAAGTGACAAAGTGACAAACAGACGAGAAGAAGAAGAAGAAGAAAGAAGAAGAAGAAGAAGAAGAAGAAGAAGAAGAAGTCGACACAGATGAACATTCTAATAAAACCAAACTCTGCGTTGGTATCAGCTGAACTTTGTTAGTTGTGATGTTTTCCTTCTCGTCCTGGTGTCACAGCTTCGTCTTCATTCCTCACACTCCAGATAATTACTGAACCTCCGGGTGACCCCTGACCTGCAGGCGACCCCTGACCTCAGCACACACGCCCTCACACTAAACCTCATCTCACTTATCTGAAGAATCTGTTTTCATTCAGGACAAAACGGCACTTATAGTAAAATCATATGAAAAGATCAACTTCAAATGTGATGAGTCAAATCAGATTTCAGGAACAAAAAACAGTTTATGAAGTAAATCATTAGATACAACAGTTCCTGTGAGAACAGTGAAACTAGTTGAGTGAAGTTTAGTGAAAGTTTAGTGAAACTAGTTGAGTGAAGTTTGAGTGAAAGTTTGAGTGAAGTTGTCTCTCACCCAGAACACGAAGGAGTAGAGCAGCAGCAGCGTCTTCACACATAAAATCACTGGTTTAGTTTCCATCCTCCTGCGAGACATGATCCTCCAGAAGATCCAGATCCTCCAGAACCTCTCAACGATCCTTCCACAGAACCTCCGTCCTCCTCGTCTCTCTGGACACTGGCACGGCTCCTCGGGGCTCTGTGTGTGGCAGGAGGAGCTCACAGCGTCCTCTGCTGGTGCCACAGGTTACTACAACTCCTCATGTGTCAGTGACCAGGAGAAACTGAATCATCAGAAATCAACCAAAGAATTCTCCTCATTTTATATTTAGGTTTATTTTACAGGTTCACTTATTTATTACTTTCCCCTTTTCTTATCTTATCTTATCTGAACTTATCTTATCTTGACTTATCTTATCTCATCTTATCTTATCTCATCTTATCTTATCTTATCTTATCTTATCTTATCTTATCTTGACTTATCTTATCTTATTTTATCTTATCTTATCTCATCTTATCTCATCTCATATTATCTTATTTTAACTTATCTTATCTTAACTTATCTTATCTTAACTTATCTCATCTTATCTTATCTGAACTTATCTCATCTCATCTCATCTCATCTTATCTCATCTTATCTGAACTTATCTCATCTCATCTCATCTCATCTTATCTCATCTCATATTATCTTATCTTATCTCATCTTATCTTATCTTATCTTATCTATCTTATCTTATCTTATCTTATTTTATCTTATCTCATCTTATCTTATCTTATCTCGATTAGCTGCAGGAACACGCAGCGACATGTTGTGGGTCAGAAACTTCCGGTTGTGTTGATGGTTTTCCAGCAGCTGCCAGATCAGAGCCGATCAGCTGACTGACGTGAGCCTCGTTCTTCACACCGAGTTCCACAACGAACAGGGAGGTGGTCGCCATGGAGACCGAGCTGCTCCGACACCCGACTGTGAACCAACGCCCGGCCGCCATGTTGGATCCTCAGGTCGGTGTGAAGAGACGAGGACGAAACACCGAGAACAAACAAGTCGACGGCTTCTGATTCAAATTCACTTTAATTATCATTGTTATATATGTGCAGGAGATCAAATGTGACCAATGAAATTACAACTAAACAGATTCAATTATATAAAGAGATAATAATTAAGATTCTTAATAAACGGAGGAAAAGTTTCTGTTTTATTCTGTGTTTGATTTTAAAATCATTTGATCTGATATTAAAGGACATGTTTTACAGCGTAGGATTGTTTCCCTGAGACATATCATCTAATCAACTGTTCATATATATATATATATATATATATAATGTTTATTTGATGTAGTGTGAGAATCACTGTTGACGAATCAATAAAGTTTGATCCTCTTCTCTCTCTGGTCTCAGACTTGGACGACCAGGGCCGGAAGGTTCCAGGTTCAGCAGGACGGCCGCACTGCAACAGATATATATATACAGACTCATTTTAGATATACTGTTTAAATATATATTTATATATCTAGCTATAAATTAGGTGTATATATATGTATATACTAGGCATGTAAACAGGTTATTAATGAGGTTTTGGTACCAGTGTGGTGAAGCGGTCGCTGCAGGTGTTGCGGATCCTCTCGGCAGAGGCGGGGCTGTCCAGCCTGAACGGGCCGCTGATGCCTGACTCCGCCCGGGCGGCACTGATGGCGTCTTTGATGGCGTAGAAAACCGATGACGCCAGGAAAAGAGGAGGCTCGCCCACGGCCTGGAAAAACACAGTTGTTAATCATTTTCTCTTTTTGTGGGAAAACAGCCGGGATGCGTCGGCGGCGTTACCTTGGAGGCAAAGATGGCTTTGTCGTTGGATGCGTCCCGGAGCAGCGAGACGGTGAAGTTCGTGGGAATGTCGCCGAAGCCCGGGATCTTATAGGAACCGGGCCCTCGAGTGAGGAGGACGCCCCCTGGGGAATAACGGAGCTCCTCCAGCGTGAAGAGACCCAGACCCTGAACAAACCCCCCCTCCACCTGGAGACACACACGTTTCAGCCACAAGAAGTCAAACCACATGTGTTGAATGTTGACCTTTGACCCACCTGTCCGATGTCGATAGCGGGGTTGAGACTGTGACCAACGTCCATCACGATGGTGGTGCTCAGGTTCTACAAGACAATCACAACATCGGACTCTCAGGGTCAAACAGCTTCATTTAAACACGTTTACAAGAAGTAAATATATTATAATATAAGATATATATAATCTTCTCTGTTTGGTGTGTTTGGGTCGACGGACCTTGTGAGCTCCGGTGAGACAGTCGATCTCCACCTCGGAACACGCCACTCCGTAGCTGTAGTAGTTGAACACTCGGCCGGAGTTTGTCCCAAAGTCGTAACCGAGGTCCGGAGTCCTGACAGGAAACAGTATGGATTTATTAACGTGATTGATTATTGATGAACGGAACCAGCGACTCACTGACTGAACTCACTTGTAAAACCCGTTCGTACTGAGGTTGACCCGGTCGAAATACGCAGCTTTGACCTGGAACCGACAGAAATACAGAGTTTGAATATTCAACCTGAAATATACAAAAGAACTTGATGTGGACAAAGTTTAGAGGCACTTTCAAAATAACAATACATGTAAAATTAGATGATTCAAACATCCTCTGTTCCTGCTAAACACTCACCCAGTCCTCCCATGAACCTCCGGGGTTCTGGGTCTTGTACGGCTGCAGGCGCTTCGTGATGATGTCGCAGGCGTTCTGCACGGCGGCTCCGTTGAGGTCGGAGGAGGCGGAGGCGGCGGTGGGGCTGGTGTTGGGGACTGTGTTGGTGCTGGTCTCTGAGATGTGGATCTTTGAACAGGAGATACCCAGAACTCTGCTGGCGATCTGGAAACACAAGTCAAATAAATCAAATCAAATATATGAATATGACAATGAACTGAGTCGACCGCTTCAGAAAACATCAGCAACAGGCTGCAGTTCCGTTGATGGCCACAAGATTTATAATGAAAAGGTAAATTAAAGAGCAACAAAAAGCGACATGGATGTTTGCTTGGTTCTGGTACCTGCACCATCTTGGTGTGGAGACCCTGTCCCATCTCCGTCCCACCGTGAGTCAACAACACCGAACCGTCGGTGTAGACGTGGACCAGAGCTCCAGCCTGAAAGGGTTAGGGTTAATCACGTTTCAAACATCACGTTTCACACAAGCGGTTCAACAGCGTGTGAGTCAGTGCGGATCAGACCTGGTTGAGGAAAACCGCCGTGAAGCTGATACCGAACGTGGTGGGGATGATGGCGAGGCCTCGTTTGGTCCATCGGTTCTGTCTGAAGGAACAAACACACAACAACCTCAGAGAGAGGACACACAACTGAGGGTTTGAGAACTAACATGTTGTACAGAACCAACACACCAACAACAACTCTGTATCTGCTTTAACTCACCAGATTCACTTTGAATCCAGTTCAAGTGTTTACACGTCTCACTCTCAGTGGGTTTTACCTGTTGTAGCAGTCGATGGCTGCTCGGCGTTGTTGGTAGTCAGACCGGGACAGGCACTCGTCCCAGCAGCGGTCCAGAGTGCAGCTATCCAGGACCTGGTTGTAGGCGGTCGCCTCCCCTTCCACGTACAGGTTCAACCGACGCACCTGGAGGAAACAGAGACTCTGGTTGGATGTTGTCTTCCCAGCAGAATTCCTCTTGTTCGTCGGGTCTGACATTAACTCGTCCACTCACCTCCTCTGCCGGCCGCCCCACCGCCTGAGCCACGTCCGTCATCCAGCTCTCAGCGACCATCATGCCCTGCGGCCCTCCGAAGCCTCTGAACGCGGTGTTGGACGGCAGGTTGGTGCGGCAGCAGAAGCCTCGGCCGCGGATGTTGGCCACGCTGTACGAGTTCTCCATGTGGAACAAAGCGCGCTCCAAGACCTGGACGAACAAACGGTAACATCAGCATCAGCGTAAAGTGTGAGACGGAAACGCTCTGCGGTTAGAAACAGTACTCACGGACAGAGACAGGTCCATGGAGTTTCCTGCGTTGCTGTAGTAGGACACATCCAGAGCCACGACCTTACCACTGCTGAGAAAACCCACCTGGAGCCAGAAGAAGAATCATCAGGAACACGGAGACTGAGACGCTGCGACAGAAACCGTCTCCAACGGAGGGAAGTTCGGGATACTACTTATTTGACCCATATACAGTCCCTCTCCAGCAGGGGGCGTCGTCCTACCTTGTACTTCCCGTAGAAGGGGTGTCTCCCTCCAGTGATCAACATGTCCTCGTCTCTGTCCAACATGCACCTCACCGGCCTCTTCAGCCTGAAACACAGGAACGTCTCACACTCCGGAAGATCATCGCACAGAAAGACCAGTGATTGACAGACGTACTTGTTGGCTGCCACGGCGACCACAGTGGACAGCACGGTGGTTCTGCTCTCCTTCCCCCCGAAGCCTCCGCCCATCCTCTTCACCCGCACCAGCACCCTGTTGGCGGGCACGCCCAACGCCTTCGCCACCAGAGACTGAGACGGACACAAACGGACCTTCAATACGGTTTCAATGTTCTGGTTCCGATCTTCCCTTCCATGGAGCGCGGTGTTACCTGCGTCTTGGTCGGAGCCTGAGTGGAGACGAAGAGCTCCATCTCATCGTCTTCTCCTCGGGGAACCGCCAGCGTCACGTTGGTCTCCAGGTAGAAATGTTCCTGACCCCCGATGTGGATCTCACCTGATAATCAGCCAATCAACAGCCAGGGTTATTGATCAGCTGGGATCAGGGGGCGTGTCTCACACACACAGAAACAGTCTTACCCTCCAGGATGTGGTCGGCCTGTTTAAACCCCGCCTCCAAGTCTCCCTTCTGGATGCTTCTGATTGGCTCGTAGAAGGACTGGGCGGCGATGGCCTCCTGTCAAACAAACCAACAAAACTTGCTTCATGTATTTTTTCTGAGCAGCGACTTCACGTGATGTTCTTAGATCTGAAACATAAACAGTGAGGTCGTGACCTTCTCACCTGGATGGTGACGACGGGCGGCAGCTCTTCATACTCCACCTTCACGGCCTTGGCGGCTCGCTGAGCGCGGAGCTGAGTGTCGGCCACCACGGCTCCGATGATGTGACCCACACAGGTCACCTGCAGAGGGAGGGGGCGGGCACGTTAACCACCTGATCATGACAGAGACGCCTGATTGGTTGAGCAGAACCACAGGAACACACCTGCTGCTCAGCGAGGACGGTCTCATCGCA
>CM031693.1:214967-287467 GCA_006182925.3 Reinhardtius hippoglossoides
TTAAACACACGTTAAAGACACGTCAAACACACGTTAAGCACGCGTTAAACACGCGTTAAACACACGTCAAACACATGTTAAACACACGTTAAACACACGTTAAACGCGCGTTAAACACGTGTTAAGCACGCGTTAAACACATGTTAAACACACGTTAAACACACGTTAAACACACGTTAAACACACGTTAAAGACACGTCAAACACACGTCAAGCACGCGTTAAACACGCGTTAAACACACGTCAAACACATGTTAAACACACGTTAAACACACGTTAAACACGCGTTAAACACGTGTTAAGCACACGTTAAACACATGTTAAACACACGTTAAACACACGTTAAACACACGTTAAACACACGTTAAACACGCGTTAGCACGCGTTAAACACGCGTTAAACACACGTTAAACACGCGTTAAACACACGTTAAACACACGTTAAACACACGTTAAACACACGTTAAACACACGTTAAACACACGTTAAACACATTCAAATGAATCCCTGTTACAAAGCGTGTCCACCTTGGAAGGCCTCCTCCACCTCAGTCATTCTGGGCGTGGGGTTGTTCCTCAGCAGAGCGTACATGGACATGACGATTCCCGGGGTACAGAACCCACACTGGGAACCGTGAGCCTTCGCTATTCGCTCCTAAACACACACGTTTACAATAATTAGTCTTTTATCAAACTTTATAAAAACACAAACACGACAACATCCCACCAGAAAGGTTGGTACCTGCTGTGACAAGGATCACAGCTGATTGGACGGAACCACTGTCCGTCTTTTTAACAGGAGGGGAAACTCGACGGGTTCAAACACAGAACGTTCTCAACTGAGTGAAATTATTGGTGTGTTTGCTTTTTATGATTTGCCTTCAGGGCCACCGTACAAACCTGGTCACCACACTAAAAACACAAGAAGAAGAAAGTGAACGTCCATGTGCTCCGATGGGACGACCACGGAAGTACACGTCTGTTTGATGACATGTTGGACGTCTGACACGTGTGATGAGACGTGTGAGACGTGTGAGACATGGAATTAATTTAAAGTCTGATTTCACAGAGAAGATCTTTTACTTCTTCCCTCTCATTCTGGTGAAACATCAACGTCACAGAAGAGAAGCGAAGTCTTCTGGGAGTTTGGTTTGTACCTGGACAGGATGTAGTTTCTGTGCCACGCTGCCGATGCCCTCCACGGTTGTCACGGCGACCAGGTGCAGGGAGCACAGGGGGGCGAGACAGGCGTTGACGGCGTAGTGACGGGGCGGAGTTAAAGAGCGTTCACAGTTAATTCATCATGAAATCAGTTTGAACTGAGAGAACACATGACAGCAGCTGATGGGACGGTTCATCATGAACACACACACACACACACACACACACACACACACAACACACCACACACACACACACACACACAGAGGATACAGCAGCTGATGAGTGTGTGGTTGGTATCTGGACAACATGACGGTGCAGGCTCCGCACCCCCCCTCAGCACAGCCCAGCTTCGTTCCTGTTAAACCCACTGAGACAAACAGAGGTCACAGTGAACTCTGGGATTATTGACAGGAACACATGATCATCTCCAGAGTGGAGCTGGAAGACACTTTGACCTGCCGATGGTTACAGAGGGGGGGGGGGGGGGGGGGGGGGTCCTCTGGTGAGCTTGCTCCTTGTTAACATCTATGAGACAAACATGTGAGACACCTGAGGTGGAGCAGCTCGTTATCAGGACGGAGCTTCAGGTGGTTAATGAGTCAACGTGGAGTCTTCTTCAACAGGTTTTCTTCAAGTCCATTGTTGTCATTTGACCTGACCCTTGACCCTTGACCCTTGGACTGGAGAGGAGACAGAAGTTCTCTCTGAAGTTACTTCTCTCTTGGGGGGGGGGGGGGTACATAATGTCCCTAAATGAAAAGCTTCCTAAAGGGTCCTCGTGGAGCTTCAGAGAGTTCTTCAGGTTGTCCCAGGGTCCTTGAGAAGGGTTGTTATATGAGTGAGTCCACATGGGACAGTTTGGACAGTGGACCGGTCCAGTCTCCCACAGGACTCCAGATATTTAGATCCTACACTACATGTATTGAGAAGGAACCATTGTGCATGAAGAGGATCCTGGTCTCTCCTGACGGAACCCAGAAGATACTTCATCTACTTGGGACTCCCAGTTTACCACAGGTGCCCCATAAGGAACCAGAGTTCCTAGAGGAGGCTCCAATGGTCCTTGATGAGATCCCTGGTTCCCTGAGAAGGTACCAGACGTCCCTGGGATCTGGTCACATGCCAGTGGTCGTCCTCCTGGAGGTCGTTGAGGAAGTCACGGGTTCTTCTTTGTTCCTCAAGAGGGTACATGGTCTTTCAGGAAGTGAGTCGTCCTTGACAAGAGGCCGAGGGGCCGAGGGGAAGATCCGGGTTCAGGGAGAAACTCGGAGAGTCACTTAAAAACCTCATTAGTTCATTTTAATTATTGTATCAGCTGAACTTTTTAGGAACTTGATTCCTTTCACACGAGCTGGAAGTGGAGTGTCGCAACAAATGAAAAGAAAGATTGAACAAAATAGGAAGTGAAAGTTGTGCAACAGGAAACATATATATTCATAAGTATCCCTACATCTGTGAGACACATGTTCAAACCTGCCACACAACACCAGATGTGATGCCATGTCAGCACATCTGGGTCATGACTCAACATCTGTGTTGTGACTGTTGCAGAAGAAGCAACTTCCTGATAATCCAGGAACATAAATTCAGTTGTAAGTGTGATGAAAAGTGTGCAGATATGTTGTGTTGTTGTGTTGTGTTGTGTTGTGTTGTGTTGTGTTGTGTTACGTTTCCTCCGCAGGTACGTGAGCAGGGTCGTCTCCGGATCGGCGTCCTTCTCCACGACCTGCAGCACAAAGCAACACAAGTTACATCTGATCCAGATCTGCTGTCATAACACACATATGAATATACACACGTGTATTCATGTGTTCACCATAACCACGAAGTGAAATCACATCTCACTCCAGAAGCAAAGTGAACTTGTTCATCACTTTCATCAAGTTTCTCATCAAACTCAACAGTTTCTGCTTTTTACTCATAATTCATCACATGAAAACTCTTATATAAAACATATACATGATTTATATACACAGAGGTATGATTAAATAACTGTTGTGACGTCACTACCCCTGAATTCATCCTTTAATAAAAATGTCTTTACAGTTATGAACAGAACCACATTTACATTTTACACATCTGAGGGTCAGGACTTGTTTTACCTTCTTTCCGTTAACGAAGAAGAGGAGCGGGTCGGAGCCGGTCTCTGGACCGGGGCCGGTCTCTGGACCGGGGCCGGTCCCGGGACCGGAGCCGCTGGGGGGGTCGCTCATGTTCGTTATCGATGAAGAAGTGTGGAGCCGCTGCTGCGTTCAGGTGCACGGATATCAGCCGGAATTCTCAGCACCGATCAACGTGTGAACTGGTTATCTCTGATTCTGTGACTGAGAGAGGAGGCGGGTCTAACCAGTGATTGACAGCGAGGGGAGGGACCATGTGTTCTGACCTTTGAACCCAGATACAGTGATTACACACTCTGATGGCTAATTATTCACAGGTTACATCACACACACACACACACACACACACACACACACACACACACACACACACACACACACACACACACACACACACACACACACACACAGTGAATACTATTATATTTAGGATGATTTGAAAGCGTCTCTGTGTTTGTCAGGACACAAACTTCCTCTGTGTGGATTCATCACTTTTCAACCGACTTGAGGAAAAGATGAAACTTTTTGCTGTAGAGAGAAAAACTTGATGTCATCGACAATGTGATTCATTTTCTTATTTTTGTTTTACTTTAACTTTATTTTCCTCGGAGACCTGCAAGGATTTAAAAAGTCTGTGAATAAAATTATACATGATATTATTAATAATAATTATAAAGCATATAACTAATACAAATGGAACTTGTTGATGGATGATGAAACGTGTTCTGTTTGCTTTTAAACATTCGTCAGAAGAGTTCAGAGATAAACCGACTGGAGGCAGCGCCACCTAGTGGACAGTTTGAGAAGCAACATGTTAAGAATGAAAACAATGCAGCTGAGAGCCTTGGAAAAAAAAACGTTAAAAACTTTGTATCTATGACAAAAAAACTGTTTTATTGAAACCAGAGCAGAATTGACGATTTTAAGAAAATCCACGAAGTTAACGTGACTGCGATCAAACACGTCGTCCTCCGTGTTCTTCTGTCGACTTCTTTAGTTCCTGTAGATTCATCGTTCCTCGGAGTTTCCGGCGTGTTCCCACCGTCCGTTAAACGGAGCGGAGCGGATTTCCGATCCTCGGGGCTACGACGCCTCCGCCAGCTGAAACCCTCCGTTCCCTTACGACGCCTCCGCCAGCTGAAACCCTCCGTTCTCTTTCGGGCTGAACGAGGCTGAAGCCCCGCCCACCGCCGCGCTCCACAAAGCTCCACCTCCTCCTGACTGCTCACGAAAAACGTACGAACCTGAGGAGAAAAACAGAAAAGATATTACGAACTCTTAGCATTAGCACGTGGAGACAATGAGATCGTTGTCAATACGTTTTCGGAATCGTTACTTGTTCTCTATGTTTACATATTTCTAATTTCTCTAATGAGTGAAAATACAAAAGACCGAGAATAGAACCCTGAGGAACCCCACAACAGACAAGTGACATCACCTGTTACTACATAATAAACTGATATGTCATATGTTGAGTTTCCAGCTTGTTGTGCTGCCCCCAAGTGGCCAAAACAATCGGTTCAGTGTGCGTTGTTTAATTAACATTAACGCAAACTATAAATTGTTTTTTTTAAAGTATGTCGCTGGCTATAATTTATTTTATTTAAACTTTTGAAGATAATTGAAATGGTCCTGAAATATGTATTTTTCTAGAAATGTATAAAACATCAAAGTAGTTGAACCTACTTGTTAGAAGATTCACACTCGTCTCAGTCGAAGCTTCGTCTCTTTCCTGTTTCCTGTTTCCTCTTTCCTGTTTCCTGTTTCGTCTCTTTCCTGTTTCGTCTCTTTCCTGTTTCCTGTTTCGTCTCTTTCCTGTTTCCTGTTTCGTCTCTTTCTTTCTTTTCAACTCTCAGTTTTAAGTCTTTTCACTTTTCCTTCTTTTTGGACTTTGTCATCTTTGACTCCACATGTCGAACCCACAGCTGCAACTTCACTCTTCATCCCTGTTTGGTCAGAATATGATTTTATTGATAATTGTTGGTCTTTAAATCATCGTCTTGTTTGTTATTAAGTCATAATTCAAAAGTTGCTTTTGATGCTGAAACTCTCCATCAACATCTGTCCATTCAAATATATGCAATTCAATAATAACTATAATTTTACCGTCTTCATCGTTGTGTCAAGTTCTCAAATGTTTGTTTTTGTCTTGGAAACCTGCAAAAATACAAGAAAACAAAGAATTGAAAATAATTAACCTCAAGTTAAATTGACAGTAGATTTAATATTTATTCAATTTACCTTCATGAGGAAGAAATTTCCGATTGAACCAAACGAGGTCGAAGAGAGTTTGTCCAAAGTTCCTGAAATATGAAGACGTGAGAGCAAAGAAGAAGAAGAGGAAGAGGAAGAGGAAGAAGAAGAGGAAGAGGAAGAAGAAGAAGAGGAAGAAGAAGAAGACAAACGAAGGCAGAGCAGCAAACGTCTGAGTCTTAATCCGACTTCCTGAAACAAGCAGCAGCTCGTTAACAGATTAACGAGCTGCCGTCCAGGTGCATGATGGGACACATCGTGTTTGAGTCTGATTTCAGCTTCACACACGAGGAGAAGGAACGTGACCTGAAATTACTAAATATCACAAATCATTCTGAAAATGAAACGTGAAAGAAGAAAAAAGTCAAATAAAATCGTTCAGATCATTTAAAGGATTTTTAAAAACTTCAAGGATCATAAGAAAACACAGCAGAGAAGTGATTTCAGTCGTTTAATTCCAAAAAAGAATCCAGGAGAACGTGCACGTACAGGAACCAGAGAGACTGTAACACACACTCACAGTAACACACACTCAGTAACACAGACACACACACTCACAGTAACACACACTCAGTCACACAGACACACTCACAGTAACACACACTCACAGTAACACACTCACAGTAACACACACTCAGTAACACAGACACACACACTCACAGTAACACACACTCAGTCACACAGACACACTCACAGTAACACACACTCACAGTAACACACTCACAGTAACACAGACACACACTCACAGTAACACACACTCACAGTAACACACACTCAGTCACACAGACACACACTCAGTCACACAGTCACACAGACACACTCAGATCTCAAGTTTGACACAGTTTAATTAAAGTGTGAAATTTAGGACATGTGACTCTTTGTCATCTAATGTGGATAAATCAAACATTCCGGTGTTACTGTGTGTGTGTGTGTGTCTGTGTGTGTGTGTGTGTGTCTGTGTGTGCGTGTCCTCACACCATCCAGTGGTCAGATGACTGGTTGTGACTCAGCAGTTTCAGTCATGAGATCAAACTGTGACCAAACAATAATTAGTTTCATTACTTCAGGGTTTAAACTTCACACTAAATAAATAACATGTGAACACGCAACAATAATAATAAATATAAATAACACGTTAAATCCAAAACAATCACATTTGATTTGTTCATAGTACTGGAAAGGCTGATGGGAGAAGATCATATTCCAGATTTAAAAAGTCGTTTACGGTTCTAAAAGTTAATGATTAAATTATAAAAACACAAAAATACATCCCATGAGCCTTCAGACTGTATTTCGTGCTCCTGTAACTGTATAGATCTAACATGTCAATCCAATGTGTGGATATAACGATCTATAGATCAGAGACATGAAGACATGTCGTCTGTTTCTTTAACGAGATGTTTCTGTTTCCGTCGAACAAACAATCAATAAACAGAAATCACTAAACGACTCTGAAGACGAGAGTTCTTCATCATGAGATCAAATCCATAATGTGATTCACTCAATAATGACTCGTCTGACATTTCATACAAAAACTTCCAATTTGGCACAAAAACCAAAAAATCTTTTCACAGAATTATTTTTTCCAAACTATGACTTGAAAACAAATGTTGATGATTTTAAGAATGAAAAACCTAAATGTTGACTGTTTGGCCCTCCTCCTCTTCCGTACTCACACTCACACACACACACACACACACACACCACACACAGACACACACACACACACACACACACACACACAAAGTGAATAAAGTCTGGTTGGCGTGCAGCTCGGTGGCGAGCGAGCGACATGGCACACGACACGTTAATAAATAAACACTGAGGTACGAGTCTTCAGGGCGGAAGACGACCGCTCTGCACGTTATTTGATGTTCTTCAGCAGCGACGTGCGGGCGTTCACCACGGCCTTGAAGGCGTCTTCGCTGCCGGGGGCGACGCATTTGTCCGGATGCAGCAGGACGGCCAGCTTCCGGTACGCCTTGTTCACCTCCTCCCTGGAAACAAGGAACCAACGTTACACACTTCCAGTGACGAGGCCGTGAACACAAAGTGGTTCTGATTCTGGTCTCACCGCGTGGCCCCGGGTTTCACCCCCAACATGTCCCACGAGTCTTTGCTGTTTCGGATGCGCCGGATGGTGTCGGCCTGTTCTTTGGTGAAGCCGACGCTGACCTCGGCCACCGGGCGCTTCCCGCCATTTTCACACATGTCAGTGATGGACGAGAAGAATGCCTGAGAGGACACACACACACACACACACACACACACACACACACACACACACACACACACACACACACACACACACACACACACACACACACACACACTATGATGTTGTGTTGATATTTGTTGTTAAATAGCCTCGACAACAACGTGGCGACGTGTGAGAACCTGAAACATCTCGTTGATGCCCTCGCCGCTTTGCGCTGACGTCTCAAAGTAGTGAAACCCTCTGGACTCCGCCCACAGTCGTCCCTCCCCCTCGTCCACCACCCGTCTCTTCGTCAGGTCCACCTGCGCAGGTGAGACAAAAACAGGTTGATCCTCAAACACCCCCGAAGCCGAGGCCTCTGATTGGTGCGATCGGTCCGGTTGAGTCTGACCTTGTTGGCGCAGACGATGAAGACGATGTTGTCCATGTTGGCCTGGGAGCCCATTTCCTGTTTCATCTCGCCGAGCCAGGAGTCGAGGGCGTCGAAACTCTCCCTGAGGCCGACGTCGTACACCAGCAGGACGCCCTGGCTGTCCTTATAGAACTCGTTACGCACCTGACAGACAACACCCAGGGCAAAGAGGACACGTCACTCTCCTGCTGCAGCAGCACCACCTGCTGGCAGCTGGCACTCATTACACCACAGCTTCATTAAGTCTGTTTCTGAAACTCACTTCGTAAAAGAACGGATGACCGGCCATGTCGAAGATGTTCACTTTGATCTCTCTGTCCCGGACCTGCACCCTGACAACACAACACACACGTTATACACAACACGTAAACACACTACACATACACACACGTTATACACAACAGGTACACACACAACACAACACACACGTTATACACAACAGGTACACACACGTTATACACAACACGTAAACACACAGCACCACACGTACACACGTTATACACAACACGTAAACACACTACACATATACACACGTTATACACAACAGGTACACACACACACAACACGTACACACACGTTATACACAACACGTAAACACACTACACATACACACACGTTATACACAACAGGTACACACACAACACGTACACACACGTTATACACAACAGGTAAACACACACACAACACGTACACACACGTTATACACAACACGTACACACACACACGTTACAAACACACAACACATAAACACACGTTATACACAACACGTAAACACACGTTATACACAACACGTAAACACACAACACGTACACACACATTATACACAACACGTACACACACACACGTTACAAACACACAACACATAAACACACGTTATACACAACACGTAAACACACAACACGTACACACACGTTATACACAACACGTACACACACGTTATACACAACACGTAAACACACAGCACAACACGTACACACACGTTATACACAACACGTAAACACACAACACAACACGTACACACACGTTATACACAACACGTACACACACTACACATATACACACGTTATACCCAACACGTAAACACACAACACGTAAACACACAACACGTACACACACGTTATACACAACAGGTACACACACACGTTATACACAACACGTAAACACACAACACGTAAACACACAACACATATACGCACGTTATACACAACACGTAAACACACAACACGTACACACTCGTTACATACACACAACACGTAAACACACAACACGTAAACACACGTTACATATATATATGTTACACACGTACACACACGTATACACACTCCAACGTACAGTAATAGATTACTTGTGTACTCACTTGGTTACTCCGTAGTCGATTCCAATCGTGGCCAAATATTTGGGGACGAATCTTTTCTCACAATAACGTTTGATGATGCAGCTCTGGAAGGAAATCATTTCCAGAGCGACAGCGTGTTATAATCTGAATATATAGATATAATCATATCTAATCTATAGATTATATTCATACACAAACACACAGTTAATCAAAAGAATCAATGTGAAGTGAAATAAGTTGAATTATCAGTTAAATGTTTTTCTGTGAACTCGTAATAAAGTAAAGACATTTATCAGAGTGTTGGATCCAGATGTTGGATCCAGATGTTCCTGAACCAGATGTTACTGATCCGGATCTTACTGAACCAGATGTTACTGATCCAGATGTTAATGAACCAGATGCTACTGAACCAGATGTTACTGAACCAGATGCTAATGAACCAGATGTTAATGAACCAGATGTTACTGAACCAGATGTTACTGAACCTAGATGTTCCTGAACCAGATGTTCCTGAACCAGATGTTACTGAACCAGATGTTCCTGAACCAGATGTTCCTGAACCAGATGTTAATGAACCAGATGTTAATGAACCAGATGCTACTGAACCAGATGTTCCTGAACCAGATGTTACTGAACCAGATGTTAGATCCAGATGTTAATGAACCAGATGTTCCTGAACCAGATGTTAATGAACCAGATTTTACTGAACCTAGATGTTCCTGAACCAGATGTTACTGAACCAGATGTTCCTGAACCAGATGTTCCTGAACCAGATGTTACTGATCCACATGTTACTGATCCAGATGTTACTGAACCACATGTTCCTGAACCAGATGTTACTGAACCAGATGTTACTGATCCAGATGTTAGATCCAGATGTTACTGAACCAGATGTTAATGAACCAGATGTTACTGAATCAGATGTTCCTGATCCACATGTTACTGAATCAGATGTTACTGAACCAGATGTTACTGATCCACATGTTACTGAATCAGATGTTCCTGAACCAGATGTTAATGATCCAGATGTTAATGAACCAGATGCTAATGAACCAGATGTTAATGAACCAGATGTTACTGAACCAGATGTTAGATCCAGATGTTCCTGAACCAGATGTTCCTGTGGAACCTCCGGACAGCCTCTTACCTTCCCGACCTCCGCGTCCCCCAGACTGATCACCTTCACCCGCAGAGATTTCTTACTGTCGCGTCTCTTCGGAGGGTTCGACTCCATGATGCTGTGATGCTAACAGCTAGCAGCTAGCAGGAGGCGCAGTGTTGTTGGAGGCTAACGAGGCTAACTAGTCGTTAGCACAGTGGCTACTGGTTAGGTTAACTAGTCGTCAGCACATAACTAGTCGTTAGCACAGTGGCTACTGATGAGCACGAGCTTTGAGCTGACTATCGGTTTAGCATTGAAGCTAATGTTTTGGTTCGGTTGCACCGCGGGCTCGTTAGCATCACAGCCAACATGCTAACCATCCAGTTAGCTGCCGTGCACAACACGCCACTTCCGCTCAACCTTTTCAAATTAAAATGATCGGCAGTCTTGTCTGTGGTGAAAGTCATGAAATGAGTAAATCGTTATTAAATATCGAAGTGAATTTAAATTCAATAAATTCAACCCTCAAATTAAATGTATTTACATTTGAATCATAACATTTCTGAATGTATTCAAACCTATTAAACCATAAAGTGAATCAATTAAAAGACACAATAATCCATAATCCATGAATCGTCTCATTAAGATAAAGTACATTTTACCGTGAATGTGCAGGATTCAAATATTAACTCAACTTAATGTTGAATATTTGAATCGTTTTTTATGTTTTATGGAATCAATGGAATACTTGTAGTTTCGTTGTTTGTCCAGCAGGAGAAGTTGAGACGATTTAAATAAAACTTTTATTAACAGATTTGAATCAGAAAATGTTGAATCATCAAAATAAAGTCTGTTATTCAGACGCTGCAGCAAAAACTCTCAGTAAAATATCAAATGACGTAAAATCAATAAAGATCTAATGAAATACTGAAAACAAACATGCTGGAAAAAACAAAGCAACAGTTTTAATAAAGAAGAAGAAACTGCAACAATAAATCATTTACGTGTGGAGGCCTGAAGGGGGCACTGTTCCATCAACACGTTAACCCATGAAAACAAATCACGTGGTCATCGAGAGGATCCACGATGAGGGGGCGGAGTTAACGAGGAGGAAGTGGCAGCATCTGCAGAGCGTCGTAGGTGTCTCTGGTGGCCGAGCTCAGACCCTGAAGAGACGCCAATCAACCCATCAATCAACCCATCAACCCATCAATCAATCCATCAATCAATCAATCCATCAATCCATCAATCAACCCATCAACCCATCAATCAATCATCATCAACCCATCAACCCATCAATCAATCAATCCATCAATCAATCCATCAATCAACCCATCAACCCATCAATCAATCCATCAATCAACCCATCAACCCATCAATCAACCCATCAATCAACCCATCAACCCATCAATCAATCCATCAATCAACCAACCAATCAATCCATCAATCAATCCATCAACCCATCAATCAACCCATCAACCCATCAACCCATCAATCAACCCATCAATCAACCCATCAACCCATCAATCAACCCATCAACCCATCAACCCATCAATCAATCAACCAATCAATCAATCCATCAGTTAGAGTTTCAAATATTTATTCATAAATGATTTTCTGATCTCACCTGATAAATCTGCTCGTTCTTTTTCTTACGCTGCAGAAAAAAATAAAGTAGTTAAAATAAATATATATATTAAAAATATATACTAATGTTTAATGATTTGAATCCTTATTGACGAACTGACCTCTCGTTTCACAGGAAGTTCTTTATAATCTCCGTCTGTTGCTCGGTTCAAGTCCTGGAATTTAAAAAAAGTGTAGAAATACAAATATTTCACACAGTAAAAATGTGAATATGATCAATACTGTTAAATATCTATAATAACGTTATTTTAAAACCTGTAACTTCATGTTTTCTGAGGAAATAAAAAACAAAGTGTGTTACCTGGTAGGTGGTGTCATCGGTCAGCCAGCGGTTCTGTCAGAACGTGGAACAGAGAACAGATTGGATCACTCAGTCGATAAGGTTCTAATAGAAATCAACTCTCCCTCGAGGAACCGGAAGATTCTTCGGTTCCTTCACGAACATTTTAATTACAGAACCGATGAATTAGTGTATTGTGCTGATTTACTGTTGTTGAACCTCGTGGGGTTCTACAGGGAATGTTTCAGTGTTGATCACTGATTATCGTGTTCTTTTAAGGGTTCTATAAGGTTCTCCAGTAAGTCTTCAGGGTTAATCCGGTTCTATAAGGTTCTCCAGTAAGTCTTCAGGGTTAATCCGGTTCTATAAGGTTCTCCAGTAAGCCTTCAGGGTTAATCCGGTTCTGTAAGGTTCTTTATTTAAGGTTTTCAGATTCTTTAAGGTTATTTAAAGGTTCCTTTGGGTTATTTGTGGTTCTTTTATTGTGTGTATGTTCTTCAGGGGTTGTCAAGGTTCTTCAGGTCGTTGAGGTTCTTGTAAGACAAAAAGAGGAGAACCCTAAAAAGACTCAGGTTTGTGACAGAACTGAGACAAGGGGAGAACAGAGATAGAACCCTGATGTGATGGTATGTGGTTCCTTACAGAACCTCTGAAGAACCATGAGAGAACATCGTGTTTATAAAGTCAAAGCATCGGACTCACTCGTTCTCGCTCGCTGTCCCTCACCAGTCCAGTGTAGCCGCCGTCGGCACCGTCCTGGTTCTGATCGTCCTGCAACCTCACTTTGGATCTGAAGAACTAAAGAAAAAAAGTTCATGATGGTTCAAGTTATTTTGAACTTTTATTGCATCTTCAAGTCAGACTTTCACAATAAAAGCAGCTGAACTGACTGTGAGTACCACACCTTCTCTCTGATGAACATCCCGGTGATGATGAGTCCGTACAGCCCGAGGAACCCGTCCAGGATGTAGCAGAGCGCCGGGTTGTACGGCGACATGGCGTCTGCGGAGGTCAGAGGTCAGATACTGGATGAACAGTTTCTGATAAACAATGATATTGAAACTTGTTCTTCATCTTCCTCTTCATCCTCAAACTATCGTACGACTCCGTCAGCGACCCGTCTCCGTGGCAACAGCCAAGAGAACATGTCTCAGAGACCTGAGGTCGGATCGGAGATCGGAGAGAACAGGAAGTGTGTGCGTGAGCTGTAAACTGACACTGTGTCTACTATTGTTAATCATTAAATCTATTACACCTTATCAATATAAATGGTAAAGTAAAACATGAGTAATATTAATAAATGAAGTAAAGTATAAAGTAAAATATTCTTTATGACTGAACGAGTCAGAAAGTAAAAGTTTCCTTCATTTTAACATAAAAAAACAAATGTTTGTGTTGTTTTGTTTCCAGATAAACTCGGTGTTTATGAATATTAATATCAACAAAGATCAGAAGGCGCAGATTGAAGCGGAGGTCAAAGTGTACGCAGACGACACTGGAGTTTGTGAGGATCCAACATGGCCGCCACAGAGAAGCTGCTTGCTCCTCGTTTGTTGAAAAACTTTTCTCACAAATTAAACATATTTATCAATAAATATTTACACATTTCTACCAAATGTTTTGTGATGTATTTTTTATGTTTGCAGACGAGTCGTTCTCTAATCAAACTTTATTATTGTTTAAAAATAATTATTGTATTTAAAAACCTGATATTTATTCTTTATCTGTAAAAATCACAATGTTTTTTAATAAAACATTAATAAAAACCAGAAATATTGAATACCCCCTAACCTGAGCAGTTTCCTGTTTCATTTCTATTGTTCATCCACCATCTTCAAAAGGTTGAGAAGTAACAGGACGTCACATCTTCAACACGTTATTATATCAGTAAAATGAGTTATATGAATTATAATAATAATAAAGAGTTTTACCTGTCGGAGGAAACACGAGAAGCAAGAAGACGAACGACTTCATTTCTGCTCAACACGATTTCAGTGTTTAACAAAGAGACTGAACCACAGAGTTCGTCTGTGAGCAGCAGGAAGTGGTGACAGGTGACACACACACACACACACACACACACACACACACACACACACACACACACACACACACACACACACACACACACACACACACACACACACACACACACACACACACACACACACACACACACACACACACACACACACACACACACACACACAGCAAAGATATGAAGTTTTTATTCAAATGTTTCACTTCAGCTTGAAAATAAAATGATTTTTACAAACAGATTCAGAGTGGTTATAGAACCGAACCTAAGAACCTATAAAGTTTGTCGCGTTGCTCGAGTTCATGAACCAACTAACATTTCATCTTTTGTATCTTCCGCTCAGTTTAATCCTGTTCATGTGAATTTAGTCAAACTAAAGAAAATATTATTTTTTCTTCAGCACTGAACGAAAATGATACAAATGATAAATTATGTTTTGAATCTTTCATTATCAGAGCAACAGCGCCACACAGTGGTCAATCTCCAACACTGCACACATATAATCACACATTTACATTAAGACACGATCGATCAGATTTCACTGCAGAGTATAAACAGGTTTCTCCATCTTATGATATCATCAACATGTTATTATTTCTGATCATCTTTATGACGTAGAAGACGACACATCTACTTCCTGTTTCCTGTTTGAAAATGTACGATTTAAATCTGTGGTGACATCATGAGAACTACAAGCGAAGCCTCGCGGGTCGACAGCACCCGGGAGCTCAGCGGCGCTTCTCGTACGGCGTCGCCTGGAAGTATTCCTCCGGAGTGACGGTCTTCACGCCACCGAAGTAATCCAACACCCACACCTGAAACCAGAGGAGGAGCAGGGGCGTTAACGAGACTTCCTGCGTTCTGATTGGCTGGAAACAGTGACGATGTTTTGGGTGTAGTTCAGGTGCAGTTTGAGTCGTATTAGTATTATTACTAGTTCGAGTATTCGTAGTATTCATAGTATTCATCGTAGACCTTGTCCTCGTACCTGTGTGATGTTGAACTTGGCGAAGAACCAGTTGTGATCTGTCGGCCAATCAATCATCTCCGGGTGTCGACTGAACAGAGACTTCTTAGCAAACTCCGCCTCCGTGTCGTTGACCTGCAGCAGGAAGAGGAAGTGAGGCGGGGTCATGTGACCGCTCAGAGGCGGAGCCAGGTGCGTGCGTGGTTACCTGGACGACGGAGCCCGACAGGAGGACCCGGGCGCAGAGCGGACTCTGAGGGTCGTAGCTCTGCAGGCGACAGTAGTCCGTCTGAGCCAGGGTCATGGACAGAGACGCCGCGGGGTTCACCTGCAGGGGGCGCCACCGGGTCACAGGGCGAGAAGAGAAACCTTTAATAAACAGCGACGCAGAATCTCCCTTCTTGACGGGGGATTAATGGTTGAAGCTATATTTTGATGTTTGTTTTAAATTTTGTGATAAAATATTAAAAGTAAATTCATTAGTTTTACTGTCACATAAACATAAACATGTTTAAATGACTTAATTCAAAGTGTTTAACTTGTTTACAACATGACTAGTGAAACATCTGAACACACTATTAAAGTTCACGTGGTCGAACGTCACATGTCGCATGTTTCTGCTGCGTCACATGTTTCTGCTGCGTCACATGTTTCTGCTGCGTCATGCGACACAAAAACATTTCTCCAGAAACGGCTGAGTCACGGTGCATGAATAAAGTGCTGAGTCATGGGAGAAGCTGTTATGTAAACTGAATAATATTATGTACATATATCATAGAGTGATATGAAATATGGTCAACTTTACAGCAGCTGTGTGGTTTTAAAATAAGTATTTAAAATAAACACCAGATTAAAACCAGATGTTTGATGTGAACGGAGCCTTGTACATGAATAATAGACATTTTGGATAATAAGTCAAATTAATTTGTATAAATGGAAGTTTTCTACTTTCTTCAACACTCACCAGGAAACAACCATCTTCTCTTTATAGTCTGTGTGAATCATTTATTTATAGGATAGAAGAGAATCATTCAATGTTTCTTTCCATGTCAGATGTGTAGATGTGTAGAGTGTGTAGAGTGTGTACCTGCAGGTCCTGGACCGACACCTCCATGCGGGTCAGGTACATGTAGGCACCCGAGCAGGTCCCGTCACATGTACTGTAGAGTGTGTAGCTAGGTAAGTGTGTAGAGTGTGTAGATGTGTAGAGTGTGTAGAGTGTGTAGATGTGTAGAGTGTGTAGATGTGTAGAGTGTGTAGATGTGTAGAGTGTGTAGATTGTAAAAGTGTTAGATGTTGATGTGAGTGTGTGTAGTTGTAAGTGTGTAATTGTATATGTAGATGGTAAGTTTATGTGTTATACAGTGGTAGATTGTTCAAGTGTGTGATTGTGTAGTTGGTAGATGTGTAGATGTGTGTAGAGTGTGTAGATGTGTAGATGTGGCCGCGGGCTGTACCTGCAGGTCCTGGACCGACACCTCCATGCGGGTCAGGTACATGTAGGGGACCCCGGAGCCCCGCGGCTCCGGGGTCCCCTACATGTACCTGTAGAGTGTGTAGATGTGTAGATGTGTAGAGTGTGTAGATGTGTGTGTAGATGTGTACCTGCAGGTCCTGGACCGACACCTCCATGCGGGTCAGGTACATGTAGGGCACCCCGGAGCCGGAGCCCCGCGGCCCGTCGCTCACCGACACGCTGTTGGAGAAGGGCCGCCCCTGCAGCGGGGGGTGCGAGGAGATGGTGGCCATGGAGGCCCAGTCGCACTGGTGCGAGACGAAGCGGGCCACCCGGGCCAGCTGGTCGTGAGGCGGGATCCGGGCCCCGGAGCCGGAGCCCCAGAGGAGGCCGAGGAGCAGCGCGCACACAACCCGGCCAGCAGCGCTCATGTTCGGCCTCAGTGTTCCGCGCGCAGCCGGGGGCCTGGAGGAAGACCTGGTAAACAACAGGCCCGCTTCCGCTCTGGACTTTCACAGTAAGACAACTCAACGGCAGAACACCTTCAAAATAAAAGACAACCGAATGTCAGACTAACTTCAAAATAAAAGACAGCCTATGGAGCAGCCCGTTGCATTATGGGAAGTCACACGACTCCTCCTCCATGTTTGTTTTCCTCCTGAAGTCACGTGAATGTTCCAGGTTCAGAATTAAACAAGTCACATACAAGTTGTTGCCGAGCGCCATAAAAACAGAAGAAGAACAAGGCGTGAGACTCTGTGAGATTCTGATTCTGTGGAATCTTCCTACAGATTGAAACCAGCTCCATGCGTCTGCTCGTTCCCTTTAGTCACTTTATACTGAACTTAAGTTCGTGTTAGTAAGATGTTTTCCTGACTGAAATAAAACCAGGTCACAGCCACACTTATTACAATCTTTCAAAATAAAAGAGCCTCAGTTAATTGTTAATTGTCATTTTATTAATAAAAACATGTTTTTACAGAACAACAGTAGAAATGTGTTTGTGTCGTGTTGACAGCGGCAGCGTCTGAACCTGGTTCGTAGCGTCACCGGGCCTCTCGACCTTCGACCTCGCAGACGTCACACAGCTTTTCCTCGACGACGAACTGACCCTGACAACCGTCGCTCCCGCAGAGACACGTCACTTCCTGTTTGGGCAGCACGGCCGTGTGTCCGACAGTGGAGTAGTTCCAGGTCAGCTCCGTGCCGGCCTTCACCCTCCTGCACAGAGAGACACGTTAACAACCACGAAGAAGAACCGCAAACAGCTGCTTCTCCTCTTCCTCACCTGCTGGTGAAGAAGGCGATGACGGGGAAGGCGGGGTCGTGGGAGTCGGTGAAGACGTTCTGGATGAAGAGGTTCGGCCGGCAGCTGTGCTGTTAACAGAGAGGATGTCGATGTTCTCAGCCCTTTCAGAATAAAACACCCAGTTCATTTCTTCCTGGTGTTAACTCACGTTGATGAAGCGGCTCACGTTTCCCTCCCGGCTGGCGTCCAGAACATGAACGTCCTCCACCTTCGCCGCTCTCTTCATCTCCATGCTCACCTTCTTCGCCGTCTCCACGGGAACGCCGAGCTTCTGGTCACCTGACGGACGATATCCCTTCACTTCAGATTGTAAAGTAATGGGACCTGAAGGGGGCGGCGGCTCAGGACCTCCCAGAACCACCGTCTGAACCTGAGGAAGAAATAAACTAAAATCACCATTCAGTCGTTTTCTTTCACGTCTGATGAAGAAGAGTGACGACGGCGTGTCTCTGACCTGCAGCGCAGCGGCGTCCGGCGGCCTCTGGATCACCGGGACGTGCAGAGGTGGGGAGGTGGGCGGGGACTTAGGTGGCGGAGAGTCTCCAGCAGGTTGCTCCGCCCCTCCAGGACCGGCGGGGCCAGCCACTCAGTGACGACCTCCACCTCGTCGTCTGACGGGAGATCGAACCTCGCCAGTTTGGGCGGCAGAGGCTCCAGGGAGTCTGGACCCGCTGCAGGATCACACCTGGAAATCAAACCGCGTTTAACTTTACATGAACACATCCTGGATTCTCCGAAACGTGACCGTCGGCTCACCTGCGTAGATGCAAACAAAAGTGCCATGGTCCACGTCGTCACGGCAACGCACGCCCCAGCCACGGTCCTCGGTCTGGAAAACCTGGAGCCGGACTCTGATCCCTCGCTGGACCAGACGGTTCTGACAACAAGCCCGATCACAACCGCACCACGGACCGCACTCATACAGCCTAACACACACACACACACACACACACACACACACACACAGAGAGAGAGAGATAAGTATGTAGACATCACAACGCTCCTGAATCTGTAACGTCACAGTCGTCCTCTCACCCCGACGGCTCAGGTTCACTCAGCCTGTGGTGGCTGTAACAGCGCCCCCCTCTGTTCATAGCGATGCAGGCGCAGCTCTGTGCGTCTGTGCAGCCGTCGACACATTTGCAGCAGGCGTTGAACAGCGTGGCGCCGCGGCTCAGGAAGCAGCCGTGCGGCCAGCGGTCCCTCCTGTAGCGGAACTCAGCGGGACGGGCGCCGCCGTCACTGGGGCACAGCTCCACCGGTGTGGGCTCCACGCCACGACTCAGGTCCAGCTCTGGACGCTGAGACCTCGGCGCCACAGGAGGGTCCAAATGAACAGAGCGGTTGAAGGTGAAGTAGTCGACCTGGAGGAGAAGCATCCAGTTATTAAAAGTTTCACTGAAGTTTCCGGTAGACTCTGAACGCAGCGTGATACATCAGCTGACCTGCAGGACGTCGTAGATCTCTGTAGCCAACAGGAAATCCATCACATCGTCATGGTTACGAAGGCTCTGTCCACAAGGCGCTCTGTAAACCACGTCCCAGTCGTCTGCATCCAACTGCTGCGCCTGCTGGGACTCCACAGGCTCCGCCCCCCCTCCAGGTGACATCGGCTGCACGGCGCTCAGTCTCTTAAAGCCGCAGAGCAGCGGAACCTTCAGAGGGTTCTGTGCCCAGAACAGAGGCATGGACTGAGGCATGCTGGGTAAACTGGGCATGCACGTCTGGAAGAGACAAGAACAATGTGTTCAAATTAGAAATCACAGGAACACGTGTTCACAGCGTGTGTGTTTGTGAGTGTGTTGTGCATTGTGTACAGCGTGTAGTGTTACCTTGCAGCAGGTGTGGGGGTGGTACTGCAGCTGGACAGGGGCCAGCAGAGGCAGCAGCTCCTCTCTGACAGCAGGGGGCGCTGCAGGGCTGGACAGGCCGTTAGTGGAGGGGGAGAGAGGGGGAGGGAGAGGGGGAGGGACTGTGGCGGGGGAAGTCAGCTGGCAGCACCTCACCTGTTCAGGTAAACATGAACCGATCAGTGGTCATACCCCCTGATGCCAGCAGAGTTTCAGAATAAAAGCCTGAGTTTACCTGCACCGATGACCACCTGGACGACGGACGAGTCCTGACCCGACACCGAGGGACACAGGTCCAGAGACTCCAGCAGCTTCAACGCCTGAACCAGCTCTGATCAACAAACCACATCACAGCGTCACGACAGGAAACGCCACGCAGCGCCCGTCATCACAGCAACATGAAGAGGTCAAGATAAAAGGTCCAACCTTTGTCTGTGGCCGTGTTCTTCTTCAGGACTCTCTTCAGGTGGTCCAGGTACGACAAGACGCCGTTAAACAACTGATCCACGTCCTCCTCCGCCCAGAATGCCTGGGCTCGCGCTGAAAAACAAGTTCACGTCATTAAAGTCACTCACTGAAGCTGCTGTCAGACCGGACTCCTGAGATCCTCCGTTCTTCAGAACGACTGAGAACTTCCACGTGTCTGCAGAGCTTCTCCATCCAGTCCCCAGTGACACAAGGAGCCGGAGTGAGACCCAGCAGGAGATGCTGAGTCTGAGCAGAATCTGCTGCTGGGTTGTTCATGTGTGAAGAGAAGCTGTGGAGTCCAGACCAGTCCAGACCCAGTTCTCCACAGTTCTTCTTCTGAGGAACATCAGGAGACCACGCAGCAGCAGATTCTTCTTCTGTGTGAATGTTTCCTGTTCGCTCACACGAACACGTGAAGTAAAGATTTAGTTTAAATGAGATAAACACAACACAGATGTGTCACTGATCATTTCATCTACGTTATTCTCATTACCCATCAACTGTCAATCATTCAACACTAAACAAAACACACATGTGGACTTTTCTATTATTTGTATTTTCTCAGTTCAGATCAGTAGTGTTAAAAACACTAAATGATGTTTACTGTTCACATCAGGTTCATAAGAACCTGGACCAGTTCGAAATGGTTTCTTCTCACCAACATCTCGAGGATCCAGCGCTGCAGCTCTGATCTGCAGTCAGCTGTTAGCTCCCAGCTAGCTCCCAGCTGTTAGCTCCCAGCTAGCTCACAGCTGTTAGCTCCCAGCTAGCTCACAGCAACAGCAGCTTTATAACCGGGAACTGTTCCCAGAGGAAACTTCGTCGAACCAACAAAACAAACTAGAGACGAGTTGAAGTCACTCGAGCTCAGTTTGAACCGGAACTCGTGTCTGCATCCATTCAGCCGAGGGGAAGCTAACCGCTGCTACAAGCTAGCCGCTGCTACAAGCTAACGGCTGCACGAACATCAGCACTGCACCTGAGAGGATTTCAACATCGTATTAAATACAACGTCCATTAAGTTCAAACTCTAGATCTTAAAGACAAAGTTAGAAGCCGTCTCCTTCTGCAGGACGTTATTTACTCTCTCGCTACTTTGGCCCCTAACGGCCACCGTCGATGCCCAGGAGAACTTCTGCCCCGGTCTGGTCTTTCAGGTATAAAATCTATATATTCTTTAAATTGTTTATATGTCGTTAAATTCTTCTTATAAACTAACAGATAGAAAAACATATTAAACGTGTTTTCTGGTCTTTTTAAACTTATATCAATTGTACTGATCGAACTGTGTCTGCCTGCGAGTCCAATCTCAGGGAGAACTAAAGACAGTCCTTTTTGAATTGACTTCTGACGGCCACCGTACCGCAGGATACAACATGTCAACATCTGTTTGGTTATTGGTTTTAAGTGTGAATAACTCAAAGTTAAAATTAACCTTTACTGATCTGTTTAAACGGAATAGTGTTAATCTGAGTTTCACTGCACAATGAAAACACGGCTTTTAATCTGAAGGCTCTTCAGACACTTCCGGTCGTTTTGTAATCGTGAAAAAGCGTCAATGAAAGAAGGAGATCCATGACAGGTGAGTTTCATTTACATGATTCTACTGGTTCTACTGGTTCTGTGGGTTCTACACTGAGCGGAACCAGACTCACTCACATCTCACACTCCATGACGAGTTTCTACTGGTTCTACTGGTTCTGTGGGTTCTACACTGAGCAGAACCAGACTCACTCACATCTGACACTCCATGACGAGATGAGAGATCCTCGGACTGGTTCTGTGGTTCTACTGGTTCTGTGGGTTCTACACTGAGCGGAACTAGACTCACTCACATCTGACACTCCATGACGAGATGAGAGATCCTCGGACTGGTTCTGTGGTTCTACTGGTTCTGTGGGTTCTACACTGAGCGGAACCAGACTCACTCACATCTCACATCTGACACTCCATGACGAGTTTCTACTGGTTCTACTGGTTCTGTGGGTTCTACACTGAGCGGAACCAGACTCACTCACATCTCACATCTCACACTCCATGACGAGTTTCTACTGGTTCTGTGGTTCTGTGGGTTCTACACTGAGCTGAACCAGTAATAACACCAGTCACTACAGGAACTACAGTTACTACAGGAACGGCTGTAATAACTTTGTACAGTAACAGTCAGATTTCCGCTGGCCCCGCCCTGGGATCCACCCCTGACATGACACAATAATAAAAATCAATCTATTAATCAATCAACCACATTAAAACATTTTAAGATTTAAAAAAAACAAGTGGCAGCCATTTCGATTTTCTGTTTTACAGCTGTAACAAATATAATAGATCAAAGCCAGAGTTTGAACTCTTCAGGCTCCTCCTCCTCAGGCTCCTCCTCCTCAGGTGACATGTCTCAGGTGCGGCGGGCGGTGGGCGAGGCCTTCTGGGCGATGTGTGCGGCAGACTCCGCCTCCATGCCGGTCCACTGGTACTACGACGTGGACGACATCCGGAGGGACTTCGGCGGCTGGATCTCCGGATTCTCGTCGCCCAGAGAGCGACACCCATCCAGCATCCTGAGTCTGTCCAACTCGGGTAGAAGCTCCGCCCACCGGACCAAAACCAATCACATTCACTTATTTAACAAACCGTTATCGATATTTAAAAATGACTAAACTTAATTTGTGTTATTGGGCATAAGTTTTATTCCGTGTCCGTTTGTCGTGTCGCAGCCGGCAGCGGTCGGACGGCTTGGTCGTCCGGGGAGAAGCAGCCGGACGTGGTCGGTAACGTCATTCTCCACGATAAACTGAACCTGTGGAAGTCGTCCCGAGGCGGCGTTCACTATCACCAAGGTAACGCTGGTCACGTGCGGAGCTCACGGGTTACGAGGTTGGATGTGGTCGTCATGTGTCCGTGTGGTCGTCATGTGTCCGTGTGGTCGTCATGTGTCCGTGTGGTCGTCATGTGTCCGTGTGGTCTCCAGGTCTTCAGGCGGGTGACAACACCCTGAACGCCCTCTGTTCCCTTCGAGTGGCTCGCTCGCTCGTTGGCGGGGGTTTCACCGACGTCTCTCAGCCGGACGCTCGAGCCACCGTGCTCTCAGGACTACGTTCAGTTCCTGACGACGCCCGGCAGCCACAACGACACCTACGCAGAGTCTTCCCACCGCTCGTTCTTCGCCGACTGGCAGGAGAGCAGACCGACTTCACCCCGTCAGGTAAAACAAGCGCCCCCATCACATGTCGGCCGCTTGTACCACATGACCTCCGGGTCACGCTGTTCTTTGTGTTTTCCAGGTTCTGACATTTGCAGAAAAACGCTCCAAGTTCAAGTTGAGTTCCTCGTTCCCGGACGGCCAGCTGGACGCCATCGGCTGCTTTCCCATGAGCCTCCCCTTCGTCCTGCTGTCGGCCTCGGCCAATGAGGAGAAGGCTGTGAGTTTCTCTACACCTATGAAAAGATGCAGCATGACGGATGTCGTAGAGAACAAACGTCCATGTTCTGTTCTCATTGTCCAGGTCGCCGCGGCAGTGGAGTTCGTGAAGCTCACCCACCCTCACCCCAAAGTGTCCGAGTACGTGTCCATCTACAGCCGGGCGCTGCACGCGGTGCTCGGGGGCGCCGGCGTGCGGCAGCAGGCCGAACACGCTTGAGGAGATTGGACGTCTGGGACATCTGCCAGAGCTACAGCCGCAAGGCCGCCAGGTCGAGTCACTTTCACAATAAAAGACTGATATTAAGTTTCTAAAATTATTTTGATGTGAAATACCCGTTCAGCTTTTGATACTATAAGCACTTCCTGCAGGTATTTCACAATAAAAGCCAGAGAAGGGATAACATACTGTGAGCTTTTAATGTGAACAGTCTTACTCTGAAGTTCAACATAAAGACACATTTTTTAATGGCTGTGGTTAAAGTTCGTAGATTAATTTCAGATATGTTATATCCTCTTAACGACAGTTTGTGTGTCGCAGGTTTCTCGTGTCGTCTGAGGAACGACTGAAGGTGCATCAGAGCGCCGTCAACTACCTCGGCCTCGCGTGCTACACCAAAGGTCAGAGGCGCCCGGCAGGAAGTCTGTAGAATGATCCAAAGGTTTTATTTTGAAAGTCTTACCTGTGTGTGCAGGTGCTCTGTCCAGCATGTTCTACCTGGCTCACGAGTTTCACGACGACCTCAGAGGAGGAATCCTGACAAACACCAACTGTGGAGGTTCGTACACGTTCACAGTGAAAACAGGAACAGGAACAGAATCCAGTTTGTTTTTGCAGTTCAGTACTTTTGTACTTGTCGTACTGATACTTCCTGTGTTCAGGTGAGAACTGTAACCGCGGCGCGGCGCTGGGCGCGCTGCTTGGGGCGGGGGGGGCGCACCTCGGAGCCAGCATCCCTCAGGAGTGGAAGGATGAACTGAGAGACGCCCAGGACTTCATCCCTGACATCCTGAAGATGCAGTGAGAGCAGGCGTCGCCCCCTGAAGGAGTGGAGGAGAACTGCAGAATTGCATCTGTTTGTCTTTTATTTAAGTGAAAATGTAATGTGTTGAAAGTTTCACTTTGAACAAATCCATTGCTTTGTTTTGATTTGTTTGGAAAAATAAAACGAGTTGAGAATTGGAACCGTCTCAGTCGAGATTAAACTTCAGTTTCAGATTCGACAGAAACTGTTCGGATGTTTTCAATCAAATTATTTTTCCTTTCTTCGTGTTTTTCACCTAATTTACATGAAATATTTAATTTGGACGTTTCTGGGAAGATTCTATATTTCGTTCCTGTCTGAAGAGAAAATAATTCAAGCTTTGGTCTAGTTCATTACATCATTTTGTCCAAACTTAAAACCTCTTTTGCTCTTTCTCTGATTGGTCGATGAAGGTGTTGGATCATCTGTTCCAGATCACTTCAAACCAAAACCTGTGATTTCTTTAAGATTCTTTGGAAACCATTCAGAGTGACGGAGCTGCAGTCGGAGAACTCAGCTGACATCCAGGACGTCAGAGGACCTTCTGTGTTTTCAGTGTTTCTGACCTTTGATCAGAACAAACATGGCGTCTGTGAACGGAGGAACGAGGCGATTCTTATTCCTACAGCTCCTCATCGCCTCTATCCCAGCATGCACTGGGCTTCCTGAAGGTCACTCCTCTGCTTCTTCTTCTCCTTCATCTCATCTTCGTCTGTATTGAATTCAAATGAAAGAATTAACTTCTGTCCTCCAAGGATCGGAGTCACAGTGAGCTGTATGTTCTGCTAACAATGCTAATATGACCATAGAATGTTTTTCTCCATTGTTTCCACTTCAGCTATTTGTGCTAGAATTTATTCATTAGCCGACGTTTAGTCCAAAAACTGACGTTCTAAACTTCTTCATTGTATTTTATAGTAAATAAAAAAGGTGTTGATTAAATTGGAATCAGGAAGTAAACAGGGACAAGCTCGCTAACAAGTCGATAACTCGCTCTTTGGCTGTGATTAAATAGTCATGCTAATGCTATCAAAACGTCACGCTAGCTTAAATGATCTCAACTGTTATTCTATAACGTCCCTCTAGAGGCCACTTGTCCTGTGTTGTGTTCAAGCAGGAGTGTTCGTGAGCAGACCCGAGGCCAGCGCTTTCCTGCATCGCAGTCGTCGGGCGAACTTCCTGCTGGAGGAGCTGAAACGAGGAAATCTGGAGCGCGAGTGTCTGGAGGAGAAATGTTCCTACGAGGAGGCGAAGGAGATCTTTGTTGTTCCTCAGCAGCTGGTCAGTCCAGAGACAAACAATGAATAAAGATGGATACGTGTAAGCTCCTTAATCAGCTGGAGCGCCCCCTGGTGGCTGCCTGCAGTAAAGATGATAAACTCTGCCTCCTCCATGTTAGCAGATGGGACATGGACCAAACCAAAAAATCAAAGTAGACTTTAAGTAAATGTTTGTCAAAGATGGTTTCTGTCATTTCAGGTCTGTTTGGTTTTGATTAGTTATTGATGATATATAAACAAGCTGAGACATCATGATTGGTCAAGAGCATGTATGGGCGGGACCACTACTATTCATAGTGCGGAGAAGTGGAGACGGTCGTCCCTCTTTCTTTTCAGTCTCAAACGCTGTCATGGTTTATAGCAGCTACTGTTACTGTCCTAATCGGTTTATCGTCTTTTTCAGGAAGCCTTCTGGAGGACGTACACAGGTACTGCAATATGACGACCTTTAGGGTTTTTAAGATTCATGTAACAAACATCACCTTTAAGTGTCAAATGTTTTACTTTGGAACTGCGCATAGCGGTGGACCAGTGCCTCTCGTCCCCCTGTAAGAACGGAGCCACCTGTACTCGCCATGTCAACACATATTTCTGCAAATGTCAGCCTCGTTTCCATGGATACAACTGCAACAAAGGTAGGAGCAATGCTGGCTGTAACATGAAGGTTGAGTCAAAGATGAAGTCAAACAAAGTCGTGGTTTTCGTCCGTGTGTCTTTACAGTGCGTTTGACCGCCAGCAGCTGTCGCTATAGAAACGGCGGATGTGAACATTTCTGCAGAGAGTTTCCAGATCGTTCTTACGTCTGTTTCTGTGCTCCGGGATACAAACTGGGTCTGGACAACAGCACCTGTGTGCCCCAAGGTCTGCTCCACTGTAGTGACGCTGTAGTGACGCTGTAGTGAAGCTGTAATGACACTGTAATGACGCTGTAGTGTAGCGAAGCTGTAATGACGCTGTAGTGACGCTGTAGTGTAGCTGTAGTGAAGCTGTAGTGACGCTGTAGTGACACTGTAGTGTAGCGAAGCTGTAATGACGCTGTAGTGACGCTGTAGTGACGCTGTAGTGACACTGTAGTGTAGCGAAGCTGTAATGACGCTGTAGTGACGCTGTAATGACGCTGTAGTGACGCTGTAGTGACACTAGTGACGCTGTAGTGACACTGTAGTGACGCTGTAGTGACGCTGTAGTGACGCTGTAGTGACACTAGTGACGCTGTAGTGACACTGTAATGACACTGTAATGACGCTGTAGTGTAGCGAAGCTGTAATGATGCTGTAGTGAGCTGTAGTGAAGCTGTAATGACGCTGTAGTGACACTGTAGTGACGCTGTAGTGACGCTGTAATGAAGCTGTAGTGACGCTGTAGTGAAGCTGTAATGACGCTGTAGTGACGCTGTAGTGACGCTGTAGTGACACTAGTGACGCTGTAGTGACGCTGTAGTGACGCTGTAGTGACGCTGTAATGACGCTGTAGTGAACACTGTAGTGAACACTGAAGACGCGTGTGTAGCAGCTTGTAATGACGCGTAGGACGCTAGTGACCTGTAGTGAGCTGTAGGACTGTCTGAGTGACGCTGTATGAAAGCTGTGTGACGTGTAGTAATGTCGAAAGTGTAGTGACGCTGTAGTGACGCTGTAGTGAAGCTGTAGTGAGAGAAATCAATAATCTGACAACGTAAACAACAAGAGCGTGTTTCTCGTCCCTCTGGTCCAGATGCCGTCCCCTGTGGAAGACCTTGGCCACACATTTCCCCCAGGGTTGTAAACGGGAAAGCATGCCCTAAAGGACAATGTCCATGGCAGGTATGTTCCTGAACACGCATTCCTTAGCATGTTTTAAATATCCAAATATCCAAAACAGTAATGTCATGTAACTGAGTGAATAAAACACAGTGTATGATGATGATGATGATGAAGAGTCTTCCTCTCTGTCCAGGCTCTGTTGACTGAAGGTAAGACTTTGATTTGTGGAGCCATCGTCCTATCAGATCAGTGGATTCTAACCGCAGCTCACTGCGTTTCCATTAAAGGGATTTTCAATGTCAGTGTCGGTAAGATGATGTCTGTCTCGTGGACTTGTAATCTGAAACCTATTCAATATAATATATATAATTGTTGAATATATCAAACTTCTGTCCCTGTGCAGGGAAATATGATTGTCAGAACCCGGAGGAGAAGGAGCAGAAGCGGGGTGTGGTCAAAGTGCAGATCCACCCGGGCTACAACGAATTCAGCTACGACAGCGACCTGGCCTTGCTGAAGCTTTCCTCCCCGCTGAAACTGGGCCCCCTTGTGGTGCCCATTTGCCTTCCTGCCCGGAACAGCACCTTCATCAGGGCGATGGCAACTGTCCGCCACTCCACCGTGTCCGGTTGTGGCCGCATGGCGGAGAGAGGACCCATCGCCAGTTTCCTCCAGCGACTGGTGCTGCCGAGGGTCCCTCTCCAGGAGTGCCGCCTCCACACCAAGCTTAACATCACCCGGAACATGCTCTGCGCCGGGCACAGGGCCGGGCGCCATGACTCCTGCCACGGTGACAGCGGCGGTCCTCTGGTGACGCTATACAAGCAAACCTGGTTCCTGGTGGGCGTGGTCAGCTGGGGGAAGGGCTGCGCCAATGAAAACAAGTACGGCGTCTACGCCAAAGTCAGCAACTTCCTGGACTGGATCGAGAAGCGTCATGTCCGCCGTCTGAAACCGACGTTTTCAGTTTCATGATTCTTCTCTCAAATCACTGATCAGTCACTTGTTTTCACATGAAATCAACTTTATTAATCTTCATTAAAATACAGAGAATATAGTTTGAGGGATATATATCTACCTCTGAAATCCTGTATAATAAATATTTCTTTGTGTTTGTAATTGTTGTGAAATGGATCTTTAAATAACGTGAAATATCAGTTATTGTAAAAAATATATATATTTAGTAAAAAATAAAGAGAAATTTAAGAAAGAAACTTAAATCTGTTTCAGAAGTATATTTATATATGCATAGACAGATGGAAATAATCGACATATATTGTATAGATTCAATAGAATGATGTTTTTAAATAACTATAATAGATCATTATAAATAATATATTTCAATGTACCACAATCCTATGTATACTACTATACAAGCAAAGTGCATGAGCAGAGGATGTGGGATCAATGGATACCCAACATCTGAAACTGCTCTTACAACTAGAGATCGTAACAAGGAGGAGGACGACAGGTCAGAGATCGGAACCAAGCCCCAGTAGAACCAGGTCCAACACAAAGGAACCTGAGGTGGAAGATCATAACTAAGATGGAGACTCAGTGAGAAGGTACCTTCAGAAACTCTGCTAGAAGATGTGGATGCAGCAATAAGCACGATCTCTACTGTGACCATCACTGAGCCGAGCTGATGTCCGGTGCTGGACACAAGATGAACACCACGAACCACAAGGAGCAGTCCACCCCCCCCCCCCATGGAGAAGACGCCGAGATCAATGCACTCAGAGAGAAGTTAGCCAACGATCAGAACTGCACAAAGAAAGAACTCGAACAAACTCCCGACCTGCGGCACTGGAGAGCCGAGACCAAAGAGGAGGCAGGAGAATCAACAGGACCTTCTCCATCCTCCATATGTCTCATTTATTTATGTCTTCGTTTTATCAAGAGAAATATTGCTTTGTGTTTTTACACATTTTTATGAGTAGGTGACAAAAATGACACAAAAAGTAAAAAAGAAATGAAGAGAAAGAGAATTTTTTTTTAACATTGTTCTTTATAAATAGAGAGAATCATTAGACTTTCCAACGAACTAGTTTTTTACGACTGAGCAATAGGATATGATTCCGTGTCGTTGTGTTAAATGGATGTATTCATTAGTTGCTGGACTGAGTGATTGATCGGTCATGTGCAACTGTGTTAGTGATCGTCTGGGGGGGGAGGGGGGGGGGGGGGGGATCAGACTTTGCACCTGTGGGTCGACAAAGACACAACAAGCACCGACTTCCTGCCGACACCAGCGATGAGGCTGAGCGTCGTCTTCACCCTGATCGTCGGCTTCAGCGGCTGCCGGCCGGCGTCAGGTGAGCAAACACTTCAACCTTCGTTTAACACGATAACGTTAATAACAACGCTGCAGCAAGCGAGGCCGCGTTTGCTATGCTAGCATTAGCATGCTAACATGTTCCGATTGATGGCTATCTAATTTTAGCATGTTAGCATAATAAATCCAAAGATTGATTTTTTAATTTCAGATATTTGATCATAATAAATCTAAATAAAAACTTTGATCTGGGTTAAAATTATGTTCTGTTTCCATTCAACGTCCCGGACGTAACAAAAACGTGGATATTTACACAATTAGTATTTGTTAGAATCCCCATTCTAGATAAACTTATTAATACAATTTGTTAGGATTCAACCTCTGGGAACCACAAATGTCTACCAGACTTAATGGTAGGAATTTCGAACTATGGGAAAAAGAAATTACCAACTTATGGTGGCGCTGAGAAGAATGTGTCCCATCGAGATCGTTGAATCTCGTCCTTTGCCCTTTTGTCAGTCTTCCTGGATCCGGACCGAGCTCACGACGTCCTGGTGCGAACTCGCAGGTATAACTCGGGCTGGTTCGAGGAGCTGCAGAAGGGAGATCTGAAGCGAGAGTGTCTGGAGGAGAGATGTTCGTACGAGGAGGTGCGGGAGGTGTTCGAACACACGGAGAGCACGGTGCGACTCCAGTAGAAATACCTCACACTAACACGTTGATCAATTGAACTCAATGTAACCGCCACGATTATTAGATCAGATCCTTCTGGAGATGTAACGCAAAGAAACACGACACGAGGCCACACAACGAAATGTAAAATTGACGTCCATGTGGTTTTTGTTTCTTCAGGACGAGTTTTGGAAGATGTACAACAGTAAGTTATCACACACTTTAATCCCACTGTTGTTTCAGTTTCATTTCAGAATAAAGTGTCAATCTAGGAGCTAATCGAGGCTAATGCTAGTTCCAACGTTGATCTTAACGAGCATCTCGACAAACCCGGAGTTTCAAATCACTCGCAGGCGAATTATGGGACGAATGTAGAAAATCTGTTTAATCTCAATGAAATCACGATTTTTAATTTAAACTTCAGACTTTTAAAAACTACACTGACGTTGAATAATGGCTCTGACTTGTTGTGCTAGTCCCTGACACCTGTAAGTCCAACCCGTGTCTGAACGGCGGCAGCTGCTCGGGCCAGGACTCCTCCCACACCTGTTCTGTTCGCCACCGTTCAGCGGACTCAACTGCGAGCTCGGTGAGAAACGATTACTGATCCATACGGTCTGATGGACCAACCAAGAGGAGGTTTCTCATTCTTTTTACTTATTAACCTGAAACAGCAAGGATAGCACAATGTGAGAGTTACACAACTTCCGGTGATATTTATCACACGTATATTTGGAGTTATGGAGTTCCTCAGGGCTCTGTTATGGGTCCTGTGTTATTTTCTATTCATATGTTACTGTTGCTCCTTTAGTCGACTTAAATCAGTTGCTTCACGTCTATGAAGATGACTCCGAAATATTTTTGTGACAAACTCTTTCGTTACATTATTGGAATATATTATTAATATTTATATTATTGCTTGATTGTATTTATAATTTCTAACATGTAGCATTGTTTAGTGTGAATGAAGCTGTGAAACTGTTGTTGCAGAGACGCTGGCCGTCTCCAACACCTGCCTGCTGGAGAACGGAGGCTGTGAACATTTCTGTGATGATGACGAGGAAGGACGAAGATTAAACTGCTTCTGTGCGGATGGTTACTTCCTGGATGTCGACGGGCTGAGCTGCATAGCAACAGGTGCGTCTGCCTCATTTATAATAAGCTCGTAATAACCAGCTTCAGGGAACAAAGAGGATTGAAGACTATCGATGATTAGTGTTATAATCAACACAAAAACACATGCTTTCATTTTAACGTCAGAATTAGACGTTTCACAGATTCCGTAACGGAACTGTTTGACTGTTGAGAAACTAAACGGCCGTCACAGGGACGAGACTAAAACTCAAATCGGTCCCATGTTTCCTAAACTTCACCTGATTTATATTTGAAACCAATGTAAACAGGTAAAACAAAACCAAAGTGGTTTAAGTTCTGATCCCTGTGGTACGCCGCAGCAGAAAACGTTTCATAATCAAATGTAAAACTTTGTTTGGAGACAAATCTGCGTCATGTCTGTTAAAGTTGAGAATCTGCATGTCTCTGTGGTGCAGAGTCCCTGGCGTGCGGCATGGTGCCCGTCCTCCAGGGGGCCGACCGAGAGCAGGCGCTCGACCCTCGGCTCGCATCGTGGGGGGGGCCGAGTGCCCCCGGGGGGAGTGTCCCTGGCAGGTACGCTCCACATGGTCCACTCCAGATAGAGTCCTCCAGTTACTCTCTTGTTTGGATATATAATAAAATAAAAACCCACAAGACAAATAAATGATTGATTTCATGGTTTAATATTTAATAAATCTGAATTTAACTATGATAGAAAATGTTTTGTGACATTAAAATGGAGCGTTTGTTTTGAAGGTTTTGCTGATGTCAAAACAAGGTTTCTGTGGAGGAGTGATTTATAAACCAACGTGGATCCTCACAGCGTCTCACTGTATGGAGAACATCGACGTGCAGCTCCTGCAGGTGGTTGCAGGTACGAATCCCTCGATAAACAAACACCTGGATGTTCTCTTGTCTGAACCTTAGAATCCAGGAGTGATTGATTGCCCTGCTCTTTGTCTGACAGGCGAACACAACACACAGACGGACGAGGGCACGAACAGTTCATCCAGGTGCTCGAGATCATCATGCACGAGAAGTACGTCATGCAGACGGCCGACAACGACATCGCCCTCCTGCGCCTGGCCTCGCCCATCATCTACACTGCGTATGCCGTCCCGGCCTGCCTGCCGACGCGCCCGCTGGCCGAGCTTGACCTCTGGGCCGTCCGTCTGCACACGGTGAGCGGCTGGGGGCGGAGGGGGGAGCTCGGGCCCACCTCGCCCATCCTGCGGCGCCTGAAGGTGCCACGGATCCGGACGCAGCAGTGTGTGGAGGAGAGCGGCGTGGTCCTCACAGGAAACATGTTCTGCGCCGGATACATCGAGGGCCGCCAGGACTCGTGTAAAGGCGACAGCGGCGGGCCCCTGGTGACGCAGTACAAGAAGACAATGTTCCTGCTGGGAATCGTCAGCTGGGGGAAGGGCTGCGCCCGACCGGGTAACTACGGCATCTACACCCGAGTGTCCAACTACCTGGAGTGGATCCACAACCGGACAGCGACGGAACCGAGGAACGTCACAGAAGCTTCGCTGCTCGAGTTGACGAGCTGAGGGGCCACAGGGCCTGAGGAGGAACCTCTGAGGAGGAACCTCTGAGGGCCTGAGGAGGAACCTCTGAGGGCCTGAGGAGGAACCTCTGAGGAGGAACCTCTGAGGGACCTTGAGAGGAACCTCTGAGGGACCTGAGGAGGAACCTCTGAGGAGGAACCTCTGAGGGCGAGTGAATGAGAACGTCTTATCTGGGTTAAACTTATGGCCTGAGAGAACCTCTAAAAGAACATCTAAAGATGGCCTGAGATGAGGAAACTTTGAGACTGAGAGAGAACTTTGGTGGTGAACCTCTGAGCAGGTTGGTGTGTGTGTGTGGTGTGATCTCTGTGTGGCGGGTGAGGGGAACTCCTGTGTGAGGACCTCTGAGTGAGGAACTTTGGACAGAAACCTACTGAAAAGAACCTCTGAGGGCCTGAGGAGGAACCTCTGAGGAGGAACCTCTGAGGGCCTGAGGAGGAACCTCTGAGGAGGAACCTCTGAGGGCCTGAGGAGGAACCTCTGAGGAGGAACCTCTGAGGGCCTGAGGAGGAACCTCTGAGGACCTGAGGAGGAACCTCTGAGGACCTGAGGAGGAACCTCTGAGGAGGAACCTCTGAGGGCCTGAGGAGGAACCTCTGAGGAGGAACCTCTGAGGGCCTGAGGAGGAACCTCTGAGGAGGAACCTCTGAGGAGGAACCTCTGAGGGCCTGAGGAGGAACCTCTGAGGGCCTGAGGAGGAACCTCTGAGGAGGAACCTCTGAGGAGGAACCTCTGAGGCCCTGAGGAGGAACCTCTGAGGAGGAACCTCTGAGGGCCCTGACCACCTGAAGCTGCTTCCATCACATAATCGTTTTCGTCACATATGAAGATTTGATGTTTTTAATCATTTGTCTTATTCTGAGTTTTAAACAAATTATTCGTCATCTTGACATTTTATAGAATCTCCTCAAACAAAATGAATAAAATCTATAGATGCATATAATTTAGTTTAATAAAGATAAAATGATCACAGAAACATTAGAACGAGTAGTTTTTATCTTTGTGTTTGTGTCGAGCTCATCAGTGTGTGGTGTGTGTGTGTGTGTGTGTGTGTGTGTCTGTGTCTGTGTGTGTGTGTGTGTGTGTGTGTGTGTGTGTGTGTGTGCACAGTGTGTTGATACAGTCCACAGTGTTTGATGAGGTCATCTGCTCTGAACTGTGACTGAACTCTGGACCTTTCAGAATAAAACATCTACTATGATAAAACTAGTTAAAAAACCTAAAGTGGTTTTTAATCTTTTATAGAATTTGATGTTAAAACTTTGATTTTCTTCAACAGTGAATAAATGTTTGAATCAGCTGATATTTCAATGTGAATAAAATCATGCAGTGAATCATTCAGTCATTTATTCTTTACTAATAGAAATGAGTGGTGTGTTTACCTGATTAGATTGTGGGTTTGTGGCTGTGGACCCGGGGTCGGGGGCCCAGTGGGCGGGGCCCAGTGGGCGGGTCGGGGCCCAGTGGGCGGGTCGGCTCGGCCCCTGTAGAAGCAGCAGGTTCAGTGCGTCAGTGAGGACCGGGGGGTCGGGGGCCCAGTGGGCGGGTCGGCTCGGCCCCTGTAGAAGCAGCAGGTTCAGTGCGTCAGTGAGGACCGGGGGGTCGGGGGCCCAGTGGGCGGGGGCCCAGTGGTCGGGGGCCCGGTGGGCGGGGGCCCAGTGGGCGGGTCGGCTCGGCCCCTGTAGAAGCAGCAGGTCCAGTGCGTCAGTGAGGACCGGGGGTCGGGGCCCGGGGGTCGGGGGCCAGTGGCGGGTTGTGCCAGTGGGGGGGGACCCAGTGGGGGGTCGGGGCCCAGTGGGCGGCTCGGCCCTGTAGAAGCGGGTCAGTGCGCAGTGGGACCGGGGTCGGGGCCCAGTGGGCGGGTCGGCTCGGCCCCTGTAGAAGCAGCAGGTTCAGTGCGTCAGTGAGGACCGGGGGGTCGGGGGCCCAGTGGGCGGGGGCCCAGTGGGCGGGGCCCAGTGGGCGGGTCGGCCCCTGTAGAAGCAGCAGGTCCAGTGCGTCAGTGAGGACCGGGGGGTCGGGGGCCCGGGGGCGGGGGCCCAGTGGGCGGGTCGGGGCCCAGTGGGCGGGGACCCAGTGGGGGGTCGGGGCCCAGTGGGCGGCTCGGCCCCTGTAGAAGCAGCAGGTCCAGTGCGTCAGTGAGGACCGGGGGGTCGGGGGCCCAGTGGGCGGTGGTCGGCCCCGTGGGCGGTTCGGCGTCAGTGAGGCGGGGGTGTCGGGGTCCCAGTGGCGGGGCCGTGGTCGGGGGCCCGTGGGCGGGGGGGGCCCAGTGGGCGGGTTCGGCCCCTGTAGAAGCAGCAGGTCCAGTGCGTCAGTGAGGACCGGGGGGTCGGGGGCCCGGGGTCGGGGCCATGCGGGGGCCCAGTGGGCGGGGACCCAGTGGGGGGTCGGGGCCCAGTGGGCGGCTCGGCCCCTGTAGAAGCAGCAGGTCCAGTGCGTCAGTGAGGACCGGGCATCATGAGGAGCTGCTGCATCGTCTGGACTCTGCTGCTCAGCTTCGCTGCGGCTGCAGGTAAAACACACACCTTCACACAGCCGCACTTCCTGGTTCACAACCAATCATTACCTCCGTGTGGAGCAGCACACTGAACTCATGTGATGATCACATACAACATGTAAAGGGAATTATTAATGTACGAGTTTCTTCTGAAATACTTTTTAAATCAGTCTCAGTAGTGACACTTTATTTTATACTTTTATTCAGTTTTCTCAGATAAAACCGTTTCTTAGTAACCATGGCAACGGGTTCGGGTCTCCATTTGAAATTATAATTATTTCCAAACTGTGGAAACTTTCCATGAAATGAAGATTTGATTGACTGATGAACTGTAAAACCTGGAGCTCAAACACAGCTGGTGACTTTGTTGGTTTGTCTCCGAGTGTTTGTGGAGAAACGTGAAGCGAACACGCTGCTGCCGAGGAGCCGTCGAGCAAACAGCGGCTTCCTGGAGGAGCTCAAACAAGGAAACCTGGAGAGAGAGTGCGTCGAAGAAATCTGTGACTACGAAGAAGCTCGAGAGGTGTTTGAAGACGACCAGCTGACGGTCAGTCTATAGACAGATCCTCTATATATACAGTCACTGGTCTTTATATAATCACCGAAATATATATCCTCTATCTATATATATAATATAATCGATATATGTATCAATAATATATATATACATATAGAGATGCAGTATTGTCCTGATCGCTGTTGTCTTGTTGTTTCTATAGAAACAGTTCTGGCTGACGTACGAACGTGAGTATCTCGGACCTGGTCACGTGATCTATAAATCACTGTATTGACAGCTGTGATTAATATATTGATGGACTGTGATGAGTCAGGCATTGATTAGTACTGATTGGTCAGTATCTGGACTTTTATTGATCCTCATTCTTTGTTTCTTTTCGTGAGATCGTGACCCGTGTCTGGAGAACCCGTGTCAGAACAACGGATCGTGTGTTTACGCCGGAAGCAGCTACGACTGTTTGTGTCCGGAGGGATTTGAAGGACGATACTGTCAGACGGGTAAACATGACTTTTACAAACATACTAAAGATCATTTGAAGGTCACGTCACCTGGACGCAGCTTTGGGTTAGGGTTAGGGTTAATCATCATCATGTATAGAATATAAACACATCATCTGAAAGCATTCTTGACGTGAAATAGTCCATTTGACAAAGAGTTTTCACGACCAAAGGACCGAATGTAAATTAAATAATCACAAAAATCAAATACATCTTTTAACTCTGGTCACTTTTAGTTTAATTTAATCAAACAATTTTGATTTGGGGATAAAGTCTTTTTATATTCCGGTTACAATCAAGTCCAAGAATAAATAACAAACCCATTTGTTTAGCTTTAAACTGAAACAGATGAATAGTTGTTGATCTGTTTGTGTCCTTCAGTGTTTGAAGACTCGTTAAAGTGTCTGTACCTGAACGGACGCTGTGAACATTTCTGCGACGGCTCCGGACAAAGACGTAAATGTTCCTGCGCTGACGGATACAACGTGGCCGACGATGGGCGACAGTGCACAGCTCAAGGTTTCAATACAATATATGTTTGTGATTCATATTGTTTGACATCATAACAGATGAAACCAAGTTCAGCCTGTGGACGATTAAATATCTTTTTAAAATCACTCACGTCTCTGTAAACACTCTGATGGTCGTTTCCCTCAGCGGAGTATCCGTGTGGTCGGCTGGCTCCGCAGGAACCGGGCCTGAACCAGAGCCTCGTGGGTCAGACCCGACTGGTGGGAGCCAACCAGTGTTCCGCAGGAGCGTGTCCCTGGCAGGTAAACACTGAGGCCAGCGCCACCTAGAGGCTACGTGTTCATAACAGCCATGAACAAACAACCTCCTGGTGATTCATCTGCTTTATAGTAGTGGAGCTAAACATGTAAAGTTTGTCCTGAGGGTGGCGCTAGAGGAAAGAACCCGAGGGTTCATCCTCTGAGGAGCAGGAAGTAGATTTAATCCTGTTAGTGACATGAACCTCTTAAGAATATTAATAAGTTTACTTGAACCTGATCAACAGACATTTCACTAATCAAAGAATCCTTTTCTATGGATCAGGTTCTGGTTCAGTTGAACCTGACCAGTCACTGCGGAGGAGTTCTGATTCGCCCGACTGGGTCGTCACTGCTGCCCACTGTGTCCGTGGCAACGAGGCACAGCCCCTGGTGGTGGTCGCAGGTAAATGATCTGTGTTTGGATTTGTTTGATACGAGTTTGAATGTTTATGAATAAATCTCAAAACTTCACTTGTTGGAGTAAATTTTGAAAATTGACTCAAATTCCGTTGTACAACATTTTTTCCTCGAGTTGTAAAGTTTAAAAAGTTGTAAGTTTTAAGATCTAGTTACGTGTTTTTAAAACCACTTCTGCTGCCGTTCAAAATAACTGAAATCACGAACTGAAGTTCTGACGTTAAAAGTCAAGTTTGACAAATCGGTGAGAATCTCTTGAAACGTGGTTTTCTGCAGCCAGGCAGAAATCGGCTCTAAAGATGTTTGCTTAAAGTTAAATTAATAAACGGTTTCTGCGTCTCCAGGAGAAAACAACCTGGATGTGGAAGAAGGCACCGAGGACAGGGTTCCTGTTGCCATGGCGATCGTCCATCCAGTTACGACGCAGCGACCGGCGACAGTGACGTCGCTCTGCTTCACTTGAGCCGACGCGTCACCTTGACCGTCACGTCATCCCCGTGTGCCTTCCCGACAAAGACCTGGCGGAGCGGGAGCTGCTGCGGGTTCCGTACCACACGGTGACGGGCTGGGGGAAGAGAACCAGCGGGGGCAACGCCGAGTCCGCCGGGGGCCCCCCCGACCTCCGCAAGATGACCGTCCCCCTCATCCAGAACTCGCGTGCTCCTCCAGAGCTCGGTTCAACTTCACCAGCAACATGCTGTGCGCCGGCTACCTGCAGGGGGCGCAGGAGAGCTGCCGCGGAGACGACGGCAGCCCGCTGGTCACAGAGTACGGCTCCACCCACTTCCTGACGGGTGTGGTGGGATGGGGGCGGGGCTGTTCACAGCCTGGTTATTATGGGGTGTACACCAACATGGCCAACTTTGTGGACTGGGTGGAGCACACCTTGAAAGCCCCGCCCACCACCATGACACCCAGTGAGACGCCACTGGAGAAAAGAGCGCCCCCTACTGACATGTTGGAACAGAAAATCGGTTCCTAAAAGATGAATTTTAGAAATGATTGTTAATTCTTGATTTGATCTTGATGTTAAGCTTCAGTCTGAATTTGTTTCACTGTAAAACTTTTCTTCTGACTGTTGAAGACAAAATTAATAAAGTCATAAAAGTCCTGGAGGTTGTTTGTTATCAATGTGACTCGGATCTTACAGATTTTACCTTTTCAGTGTAAACACGAATCAACAAGAAATCAATTTAAATTTGTAATAATCTTTAAATGTTTGTGATTTTTGAACAGTAGATCTGTCCCATGTAGCTCCGCCCCCTCAGTTTGTCAGAAGATATTAATCATCAGAAATTAATTAGTTTTATTTTAAAGACAAAGATCAAAGAGTGTTTAACAGTTTTCATGAATGTTCATTTCATTCAAATGTTACTTTATTTAATCAACGTCCGGTTTTCTGCTCTACTGCTCCTGAACAGCAGGGGGAGCTGATTGTCGGGCGCTGTCGTCAGACCACCACAGAAGAAGAAAAGGTTTGTTTTTTTAATGTGAAAATTGAAAATGTTCATAAAACGTTTCCTACCGACTCATCTCCTGTTCAACCACCTAGAGGGCGCTCACGAGCGGATCCCACATGAATATAATAAAAATAAAAATATTTACATCTGCTTCTAGAAGAAAATGAGCAAAGACACATTCAAATGTATTTTTAAATAAAATACCATAAAATCCAAACTGTATCAAAATAAAGTACTGTATTTTTGTATTTTAATAATATAAAAAAAATACTTTTTCTGAAATCAGATTTATATATCATCAAATAACTAATTCAAACCAAACTGATCAGAAACTTGAACAAACATCGGAGAGAGAAGAACGACCGGAAACGTCTCATCAGATGTTTTACTCCGTGTCCCATCTGCTTATGACCTGTAGTGCAGCCAACCACCAGGGGGCGATCCAGCGGATTTAGGACATTTGTGTCATGAACAGGAAGTGAAAACTAAAAAAACTCAACAAAAACTGACGAATTCAAACCTCCAGATAAACCCCGCCCCCTCCGATCAGGGCGTTCTCTCTCTGTCTCTCTCTCCATACAGTCATGGCCTCCCTCTCCTCCCCCTCCTCCTCCTCCCCCCCTCTCTCTCCTCTCTCTCTCCTCTCTCTCTACTCATGCTCTCTCCACATCTCACTCTTTCCTCTCTCCCACCATTCCCTCGTCTCCACCTCTCTCCTCCACCTTTCCCTTCCTCCCCTTCCGCATGTGTTGTTCACCGCTGCACCCTGAGGTTTTCCAGCTGCCTCCCACCTTCCTCCGGCAGTGTGTTCACGGTGAAATGGGGCTCGACTGCTAGAACGAGAGATAATAAAGATCAGACTTAGAAGAGAGTAATGAGAGAGAGAGAGAGAGAGAGAGAGAGAGAGAGAGAGAGGGTGGTGTTTTGGGGGGAGGGAGGGCGGGGGGGGGGGGATGTTTGTTGATTGGCGTCTGGCAGGTGACATTTGACCCCGCCCTGTTTTGTTCTCTTAATTTCGCCCTTAGTTCATCGGGTGACTTTTATTTTCTCTTTAAATCAAATAAACGTTAGAATTTCTGACGTCTTCATTTCAATGAGGTCCGACAGAGAAATAACAAAAACATATTTGGTACGTTAGCGTTAGAAATGATATCAACCGATTGATCGTTGGAGCTTAAAAGAAACGTTGAATTTCTCGTAAAGTGAAAACATTAAATCCTGCTGCCGACATTACCCACAAGGCAACTCAAGAACATGACGTGAGTAAAGATGGAGGACACGTCTCCACTTCCTCCCACAAGTAAGTGAAAGTAGTGATCGAGGTCCCGCCCATACATGCTTTCGACCAATCAGGCGTCAGTGTCAGGCTGTTTATATATCATCAAATAACTGATTCAAACCAAACGGATCAGAAACACTTGAACAAACATCCGTGAGATAAGAACGACCTGAAATGATTTAACGTCTACTTTGTTCCATCTGCTAACACGGAGGAGGTCTATGACCTATACTGCAGCCAGACACCAGGGGGCGATCCAGAGGATTGGTTTCACTCTGTAGGAGACTTAACACCTGGTTTCTCTTCTCCCTCCAGTCTTCCTGGACAACGAGGCGGCCGCTCAGGTTCTGACCCGGCGGAGACGAGCCAACAGCTTCTTCGAGGAGCTCAAGCAAGGCAACATGGAGAGGAGTGCCTGGAGGAGCGCTGCGACTGGGAGGAGGCGTTCGAAATCTTTGAGGACGCAGAGAAAACGGTATCTGTCTGTTAGCTTGGTTTCACTTAAGTTAGCTTAGCACGAGGCTAGCTCCATTAACCTTCTTTTACTGATTTGATGTTTTATCTAATTTGCTTTCTTTTCCTTCTCAGAATGAATTCTGGGCCAAGTACATTGGTAAGGATTTTTTTGTGTCGTTAAATTCAACGAACAAAAGAGCTAATCTAAAAATATTTTAGAAATATTTGAAATAATATGTTTGGGTATTGGCCGACTGCTGGTATAGCTAGAGAATGCAGTACCATATTTCACCACTAGATGTGATTTTGTTTTGTTAATTAAGTTGTATCTCATACACATTATTTGTTGTCCTGCAGATGGCGACGCGTGCGAGATCGTGCCCTGTGCTCACAGCGGACATTGCAAAGACGGAGTCGGCAGTTACACCTGCTTCTGTCAGGCGGGCTACCAGGGCTTCAACTGCGAGATCGGTAAAGAGACAGTCACCGGGCCGTCGGACTGAAGCAATCACACGTGACATAGAAACAAGGGTTCAGTTAATGATCCTGTGGGAAACTGTAGAACATCCGTCTCCTGTTTCCACTCAACAGAACTTTGTGACTTTTCAATTGAAAGAGGAAGAAGCGTTATAAATGATCCAGGCATCTACCTCCAGCTTTCTGTGAGACACGCAGAAAACCGATTAGCGACTCAGCCTGGAATTGTCTCCACACGGAAGACATAGCATGTAGCTCTGGGTTGCACAAGTACACGTCTTCTGTCATTCCATGTTTTCTGAAGTTTTCCAGAACGTAAACAGTGATGGTCCCGTCTGGCAGCGGAGACGTGAGATGTCTTGACCGTGTTCTCCATCTTTGCAGTGATTCCTGAGCTCTGCGAGTCCAAAAATGGCGGCTGCGAACATTACTGCAAAGTGGTCAGAGGAAATGTTCAGTGCTCCTGCACTGACGGATACTTCCTGGCATCGGACGATAAATCCTGCTACTCCAACCGTAAGAGTCTCAAGTCCTGACGGTGTTTTCTTGTGGTACAGTTAAAATCTTGCTCATAGAGAATATTTCCATCATGAAGAACTTTGGACGATTGGTGAGGCTTAATGACAGAAGGTTGGTCCCCGTGTCCTCGAGAGTTAGCTGTGGCACAATTGTCAAGACAAAAAATTCCACTTGAAAACAAGAAATATCGTAATCTAATGAGCACAAATCCGAACAAGAATTAATCCTGAGCTCCAGATTTTCTTATGAATTACTGCAGAGACCTTTAAGTGTGGATCCGTCATCAGCCCAGACACCAGGACGGTCTTCAGGTACGTGCCACAGAACTCGACTGGGCTGAACACGACCGACCAGAACACCAACTCATCAAGCAGAAGTTAGACTCCGCACTTTTTGGAAACAGCACCGACGTACAAATTATGCCAGAAAACAGCGTTTTCGAGGAAACGATCAATTCTGAAATGGCAAGTATGACCCGTATCGTCAACGGAGAGGACTGCCCACCAGGAGAATGTCCGTGGCAGGTACAGATCTTTTTGGAACGGTGATATGTCCTCATATACGAAAACCACGAACAGTGTAGATGCAAAGAAAACGATGACAGTCGTGTTAATATCAGCTGTTATTGGTCTGATCTGGTCTTTGCAGGCTCTTCTCCTGAACGATGAAGACGTCGGGTTCTGCGGAGGGACGATTCTCAACGAGTACATCATCATGACTGCGGCCCACTGCATGAACCAATCACGCTTCATCTACGTCAGGCTTGGTAGGACCACGGTCACATGGATCACAGTCCAGCCGTAGAGAATAATCATCGTATCTCACATACGTGGCAGAACGATCAATTCAATTTGGTAAATATTTGCTGTTATCTCTGTACTTTCAGGTGAGTTTGACACGTTGGTGGATCACGGTAACGAGCTACGCACTATGTGGAAACTATCATCACCCACTATAAATACAAACCAGAAACGTACAACAACGACATCGCTCTCATCAAATTAACCAAACCCATCAAGTTCTCCGGGTTCATCCTGCCGGCCTGTTTACCCGAGCAAGAGTTCGCTGAGAAGGTGAAACTTGAAAACACTGAAATATGAGATTCATGTTTGGATTGACTCTCGTGTCTGTATGGTGAATTTAAGGTGGCCTCAAGCTGCTGGTTAGCTTAGCTTAGCATGATGAACCATTGTGTTCCTAACTTAAGCTCAATAACCCGCTCCTGTCGCAGGTCCTGATGCGGCAGCCTGACGGCATGGTCAGTGGTTTTGGTCGCCTTGGCGAGCGTCAGGTTGCATCCACCATCTTGCAGCGCCTCACGTTACCCTTCGTGGATCGGCTCACCTGCATCGAATCCACCCAATTCCGCGTCACCACCCGCATGTTCTGCGCCGGGTACCACACGACCCCCAAGGACTCCTGTCAAGGTGACAGCGGGGGGCCGCACGTCACCCGCTACCGCGACACCTTCTTTGTCACCGGCATTGTGAGCTGGGGTGAAGGCTGTGCACGCGAAGGGAAATACGGCGTCTACACGCAGGTGTCCAAGTACACCCGCTGGATCCGTGAGGGAATCGCTAGGCTGATGCCAAACGAGCCGAGTGGCCACAGAGCGAAGAGGCACCGCGGCGCCATCAAGAGGCTGTTTCTGTAAGACGACCCCGATCAACGGAGTTCTACTTCTTCAGTGAACTCCACTGAGCAGAGGTCAGCATCTCGTTGTACCTCTCATGTTGTCGGCACTTTTTACATTTTAGACGTCTCAACAGTCGTGTTAGAGTTCCAAGAAAAAAACTTTTCATCATTACCGAAAAATCTTAAAGCTTTGTTGACTAATTTTTGTGGCCACCTGGGGGCAGCAGAACGAAATGTAGTAGCTCATATGGCATATTATCACGTTACTCTAAATAGTGTCCGACATGTTAACAACCTGTTTCCAGAGCTAGCAGTCATGTGACAGTATCTGCGATCAGTAGTGGCGTTCCTCAGGGTTCTGTTATTGGTCCTTTGTATTTTCTGTTAAAGACGTAATGACTGATTTTCACTAGCGACCAGCTCCTGAGGGAAATATCTACTTTACTGTCGGCTGTTTGGTAAAAGATAAGAAAACAACGTGCGATATAAAACCAAAACGTAGAAACTTTAACGATCTGAGCAAGTTTAAATTGAACAGTTTTCTGATTTGTATTATTTAAAAAATAATTATTGTCTGTTTTCATGTGTTTTTTATCCAGAAATGAGTTCGGGAGCTGAATCAAAAGCAAATAAAGAAAAATGACAACATCACGTTTCTGTTTGATTTTAAATGTATCTGAAGATGTGTAAATTAAACATTGTGTGAATTTGAAGACATCAGTACTTTAACTACTCTTTTATTTCTTTATTAAATTCTCCATGACATACAAATTATTTCCTATTTTGGTTATTGCTGAAAATTCATTTAAAGTAGTTTGGGAGTTTTTATATTTCTCTTTAATGAATTAGCTTCAGCTGACGGTTCATTCTTGTGTTATTGATTCGCTGATTCTGATTCTGATTCTGAAAATGGATTTTCAACTATTCAGATAATCAATTAAAACAGTTCAGTTGTTTGTAAAGTTAAAACTCGTTTGAGTTTCCAGCCACTTAAACGAGAGGATTTTGTATTTTTATATGAGTGTAAACTGAAAATCTTTGAGTTTAGTATCTTCTGATTTCATGTGATCGATCAATAAATCATCAATATTCAGATAAACAGTCAGATCCACAGAGAAGCTTTGAAAGGGTCAGAAAACGCTGGTGAGTGAATTATTAGAATTATAGAATCAGGGATTATAAATTCATACGGATGTTTTAGAGGAAGATAAACGTGTTTTTGTTGATTCTGCTTCAGTGGGACCGGAGTTCAGAGAAGTGGATCCTCGACCTCGTTGGCTCCGCCCCCGTGTTTGTTCCCCTCATGTCTGGATCCTCTGTGGATCCAGATGAGGAAACTTCTCCTGAGATGATGAAACGTGTTGACCTCAAACAAACGAGCGTCCAGAGGTCGGAGCTGGTTGTGTTTACAGAACAGGTCGGAGTCCAGAGACGCTTTCAAACTGTTTCCTGTCTTTAATTCAACTCAACTGCAAAACCACTGAATCGGTTTTAGAGTTATTAAATTCAAAATCTAAAACTGGACTATTTTTGACTAAAACTGAGATTTAAAGACGACCATGTTTCTTTCTAGTGTCTGTGTGTGTGTGTGTTCTCTCTCTGTGTGTGTGTTGTGTGTGTGTCTCTCTCTGTGTGTGTGTGTGTTGATGTGTGTGTGTTGTGTGTGTGTGTGTGTGTGTGTCTCTGTCTGTTTGTTTCTCTGTGTGTGTGTGTCTCTCTCTCTGTGTGTGTGTCTCTCTCTGTGTGTGTGTGTCTCTCTCTCGCTCTCTCTGTGTGTGTGTCTCTCTCTGTGTGTGTGTCTCTGTGACTCTCTCTGTTTGTGTGTCTCTCTCTGTGTGTGTGTCTCTGTGACTCTCTCTGTTTGTTTCTCTGTGTGTGTGTCTCTCTGTTTGTTTCTCTGTGCGTGTCTCTCTCTCTCTCTGTGTGTGTGTGTGTCTCTCTCTGTGTGTTTCTCTGTGTGTGTCTCTCTCTCTCTGTGTGTGTGTGTGTCTCTCTCTGTGAGTGTGTGTGCAGTGAGATCAGTGTCATGGCGGACGCCAGCATCATGTCGGTTTGTTGTCGAGTGTCTGTTCTCGCTCTTTGTTTCCTCGTCTGCTTCCTTCAGGTTCTCATCCAAGGACAAGGTACGACCTCTGACCTTGACCTCTGACCTCTGACCTGTGACCTGTTCACGTTCTTTTAGAAAACGACAGATTGATATTTCCCGGAGATGAAGTGACGACCTGTCGACCAACGATCGCACCACTGCTGTTTATTTATAGACTTTTATTGGAACATTTTATGAATCACGTCAGTGCTGGTTTTTAAATTGTGTTAATTCAGATTCAACGTAAGAAGAACGACGACGTTTGTAGTAAAGAAAACTAATTCTGACTTTTCATATCACGAGTTATACGAATGTATAATATATATATGAATTATTTCTGTCTCTATCATATGATAATAAATTATGATTATGACGTGATATCAAATATAAATGATAATAAATAATAAACCTTTGGTTGGAATTAGTCAGTTAAATGATAAAATTACAATTAAAATAATATATATACATACAGGTATTATATTGTGAGAACTGCACATGAATGATTCCTGAAGGTTTGATTTACTAATGAAATAATCTCCACTGATCTCCTCGGAGCAGAAATACAGAACTAACGTGTTCCCGTGTTTTCAGTTTTCCTTCGGGCTCCGCAGGCGCATCACGTTCTGCTGAGAACACGACGGGCCAACCGGTTCCTGCTGGAGGAGGTTCTGCAGGGGAACCTGGAGAGGGAGTGTTACGAGGAGCTGTGTAACTACGAGGAGGCGCGGGAATATTTCGAAAACACAGAGAAGACGGTCGGTGACAAATATCATTGATCTTTTTAAAAGTTGTTAACGAGGTCCGGAAACCGGTTCTTTAACTCGACTCTGATTCTTCACAGAACTCGTTCTGGACCTTGTACCAAGGTGAGGGCTCAGTTCCCGTGTCCACTAACCCCAAGACTTCAATGTCAGAATTACACCTGATTGGATTATGAATGTACTTGATCAAATAATGATGATTGACAGATAATAAAGTTTTGTTCCATCATGTTAATCATTCTGTGATGATTCATTTCCTGTGGTTGTGGTTCTGAGTGATATTGTTTGATTGACAGACCGGGCTCAGTGCGAGCCCAGCCCCTGCCTCCACGCAGGAAACTGCACCAACCACATGGGCGGGTTCCAGTGCTCCTGCCCCGCCCCCTACTCTGGAACCAACTGTGGGCAGAGAGACGCAGAACCAGAACCAGAACCGCCCTCCGCCTCGCAGGTCACCGCACCAGGTCAGACCACACCCACAGTTCAACTAACCCCGCCTCCACTTAGCCATGAAGGGTCATTTGTCGTATCCGTGGCAACACTGGACTCCGCCTTCCTCACGTCCTGAAACGTTTTACCGTTGAACAGAACTCGTGTGTCCGACTGGCGGTCCGACAGCGTGTCACCAGATCTGCACGGTGTCCGGCCGCTCCTTCGCCTGCTCCTGCACCACGGGATTCAAACTACAGACCGACCGACGCAGCTGTGTGCCTGAAGGTGCCCCCCCCCCCCCACCACCACACACACGTTAACCTGCCCAGGTCAAACTGGTGACATAACCACGTCTCTGTTTCCTCAGGGGAGTTTCCCTGCGGACGACTTCCTGACAACGCGACCACGTCAACGTGTTGCCATGGAAACTGTCCCTGGCAGGTAAGATCCCCTCGGCCAATCACAGTAAGGTATCAGCTCAATACAGATTGGACTTGATGCGGCTCTGACTTAACGTGATGCATGATGGTCCTAACACGATGCATGATGGGTAACCCTTTTTGCGAAACGTTACCAGGTCACGTGACCTTAAAACATAAATCAGCCACAGTCGAACGCACGTTGTGTGTGTGTGCATCTGTGTGTGTGTGTGTGTGCATCTGTGTGTGTGTGTGTGTGTGTGTGTGTGTGTGTGTGTGTGTGTGTGTGTGTGTGTGTGCATCTGTGTGTGTGTGTGTGTGTGTGTGTGTGTGTGTGTGTGTGTGCATCTGTGTGTTGTGTGTGTGTGTGTGTGTGTGTGTGTGTGTGTGTGTGTGTGTGTGTACCTGTAACAGTCGAGCTCCTGTGGTGCGTTTGTTTTCCGTCTCCAGGTGTCGCTGCTGAACATTCGAGGGGCGGAGCTCTGTGGGGGCGTGGTGCTGGGGCGGCGCTCCATCCTGACCGCCGCCCGCTGCCTCGTGCGGGACTCGGGTTCCGACCCGCGAGCGTCCAGGTTCTCCGTGGTCGCAGGTGTGAAACTTTAACAAACACTAGAAAACTGCATCAGAACAATAAGTCATTTGGCCAAAAGCAAGTGGACAGTGACTCAGTTGTTTATGATACAGTAATATGTTTAATATATAATATAAATAACTAAATATATAAAAAACAAAACAAAAATATAAATAAAGTTCTTTAAATCAGTTGTTTATGATACAGTAATATTTTTACATAGACGATTCATGTCAACTGTCCACATACATTTGGCCATATATTTTCAATCAAGTCATGAAATATTATTGAGATTGAGACTTTTATTGTGAAGGGGAAGCTCTGTCTTCACAATAAAAGCCCAATGAAGCATTGTGTTTTGACTCGTCTCTCGTCTCCTAGGCAACACGATGATGCTCCTCCCCGTCCGGGCTGTGCACGTCCACAAGCGTTTCCGATTAGATCACCATGACAACGACCTCGCCCTCCTGGAGCTGGTCCACCCCCTGCGCTTTGACCCCTCCCTCCTCCACCTCTGCCTGCCCACCAAGGACTTCAGCGAAAACATCCTGATGCATTCTGGGAGGACGGGCGTAGCCGGGAGGCGGGGCGGCAGACGGAACCTGGAGCTGGTCTACATGACGCCGGACGAGTGTCGCGGCGAGTCGAGCGTCTCGCATCCGCTCAGCAACAAAGTGTTCTGCATGAGGAGGCCGAGCGTTCAGGAGGAGGAGCCACACGGGTCTGGACCTGTCATGGACCGGAGGCAGGAAGGACCCTCGAGGAAGCAAAATGGCCGCCAGAATCCCAACAGTCAACGTGGACACCAGGGGGCGCCATTCGGAGCCAAAAATAAAAACAGCAGCAGTTTGAATACTGAAAATCCGACGCCTTCGGGATCCGACGGCGGTTTGTTGCCAGGTTCGCCCGTGATCACCGTGGATCGGGGGACGGCGTTTCTGACCGGGCTGCTGATCTCGTCTCCCGCCGGCAGCGACGGTCTCCTGTTCACGAAACTTTCCCGCTACCTGATCTGGATCAAACTCAGACTGGAGGCGTCCGAGAATCGAATGACGCCACAAGTCCGCCATTATCCCGAGGCTCGCTAACAACTCGCCAAACCGCCGCCATCTTTGAAACTCTCAGCTGACGAGCATCTTTACAAACAACTTCCCTCCTGATCGTCAGAGTCTGGTGACCCCTGGTGGTCACCGGTGGTAACAGCAGGTGTGTCAAGTATCAGGTGACACTGTACTTCCTGTGGTTGCTTCACAATAAAAGTATCCCTGCTATTAAACATTAATACGTGAATTATTATTGATGAAAAAATAAAAAACGAATAAAAAACGGTGAGTTCATGAAAATATTTTTTTTCTTTGATCAACAAACACTTTACCAAAACTAAAATTATTTAATGTAAATTCTCAGTTTGTTTATTTAACATCAGTAAAGTAGAAAAAGTCAAAATAATCAAATGTGACTGAAGAAAACTCGACAAGAATAAAAGTTGATGTCACTAAACCAGTCGCTGCCCAATAACGATCAGATTCACTACAAACAGCTTTATTCAAGTTTCACAGTACAAAATAAAAAAAGGTTTCCAGGCGAGTTAGTGGAGCGTCACAGCCAGAGGGGATTGTGGGTAATGTCGTCTAGGAGACGGAGGAGAGAGGCGGGAATGGATTCTGTTTACTGACCACGAGCTTCTGGTGCTGATGGGAAATGTAACCTTTGATGTGACCCTGACAGGAAACAGGAAACAAGAACAAGATTTAATGTTTGTCCACTTCCTGTCTTCAATTCCCTCTGACTGTGGAGCTGCGTGGTCACGTGACCGTGTGCGAGACCATGTGGTCACGTGACCGTGTGCGAGACCATGGGGTCATGTGACCCTGTGCGTCCTCACCATGTAGATGAGGTTGGCCAGGAGACACTGCACCTCGTCGATGTCCACGTCCTCCACCTGCATCATCCTCAGCGCCACCAGGAAGGCGTCCAGAGGAAGCTGGTGAGTCCGCAGCAGCAGATACCTGCACTCAGAGGTCAGAGGTCAGAGGTCAGAGGTCAGGAGAGACCCAACAATCAGTGGTGACGTCATGAAAAAGGGTCAAGCGTAGAAATCAGAACTCAGAAACTCACTGGATCCAAACCAGTGTTCAACTGGATTAGATCTGGATCCAAACCAGTGTGAACATGTTCAACTGGATCTAAACCAGTGTGAACATGTTCAACTGGATCCAAACCAGTGTGAACATGTTCAACTGGATCCAAACCAGTGTGAACATGTTCAACTGGATCCACCTTGAAGAGGTTCACTGATGTATGATCTGAGATCCAACAGTAGGACAGTTCACAGCGGATGAAACCTCGTGTTGAAGCTGTTCAGACACTGGTTACCTCGAACAAACAGCACAGGTCAATGATGATCACCGAACACATGTGTTTCTGGACCAAACCGTGTGAACATCAACTGGATAGATCTGGTCACAAACCATGTTCACTGAGATTAGATCATGGACCAAACCAGTGGAATGTTCAACTGGATCTAAACCAGTGTGAACATGTTCAACTGGATCCAAACCAGTGTGAACATGTTCAACTGGATCCAAACCAGTGTGATGGAAATAGATGTAATCTGGATGTCAGCAGGTGTAAACAGTGCAGTGGTGCGTTGCCGTAGTGACCAGCAGCATCTTGACGGGCAGCAGGTAGATGAGAATCATCGTCTCTGTGAGCTTACTGGAGCGGAGCAGATCTCGTGAAGAAGGGGACGACAGTCACTACCTCCTGAAGGATTATCATTATAAGTAAATAAATAATACAAACGTATGTTTTAAACATGTCACATGTGGAGCAGTACAGAGTACTGCCAGAGTACTACAGAGTACTGCAGAGTACTACAGAGTACTGCAGAGTACTACAGAGTACTACAGAGTACTGCAGAGTACTACAGAGTACTGCAGAGTACTACAGAGTACTGCAGAGTACTGCAGAGTACTACAGAGTACTGCAGAGTACTACAGAGTACTGCAGAGACTACTACTGCCGAGTACTAGACAGATACTGCTACAGAGTACTACAGAGTAGCGGTATGCAGAGTACTACAGAGTACTACAGAGTACTACAGTCAGTAGATCCAGCCCTCTGTTGGAGCGTCACCTGGTTTGAAGTCGCTGTCGAACATGGCTTTGCGGCCCACGTAGTATTTGTACGTGACTTTCTGAGCAGGACTGTAGTCGTTCTTCAGGTTGGAGCTGTCGATGGCTCTGATCAGAGGTTTACACAGGTGCAGCTTATTGATCTGCAGACACATCAATCAATCATCAGCTTCAATCATCCATCAATCATCCATCAATCACTTCTCCTGAGTTCTGACCTTGAAGTAGATCTTGAAGAGCTGGTTACTCAGAAACATCATCCCCCACTTCTTAGAGTCCTCGATACCTGCACGACTACAACATGAAGACGACAACACAATCATCAGTCTGTCAGCGTGTGTGTGTCCGTCTGCGTGTGTGTGTGTGTGTGTGTGTGTGTGTGTGTGTGTACTGACTTGTCACTGGCACACACTCTGAAGCAGCTCATCAGTGTTTGCTGTTTCCACATCTCACCAGGTGACCTTACCCTCTCTGCAGCTGCTGCTCGCCTGCAACCCACACAACCACACACACACAAACACAAACACACAACACACACCACCACACACACACACACACAACACGACACACACACACAACACACAACACACAATTATTTTTTGTGTTTTTTTAATATTTTTGAAAGAAAAAGGGTTTAAATGTTTCAACAAAGAACTTCTTTTCATTTATTTGACCATATTATCAAAGTAATAACGTAATATTTTAAACACGTCAGTTTCTTACGTTGTTGGCAAAGATCCTGAGATCCAGAGTGACAGCGAACATCACCTGCAGAGCCCTGAAGACACAACACACACCGATGAGGACATGTTCACTGTCAACGTGTTCGTCTCAGCTTCAACTCACCAGTTCTCCTCTTTGTGCGACTGGAAGGCTCTCAGGAAGGACGTGATTGGTTAAGGAGCAGGACTGATTGATTATTGGCTGCTGATCGACTGATGAAGAAAGATTAGTGTGTGTGTGTGTGTGTGTGTGTGTGTGTGTGTGGTGTGTTCATCATGAAGGATATTGAACGACGAGCGTCTGGAACTTGTAGGCCTCAACAAAGTCGTGATTGGCCACAGCGTACGTGCACCTGAAACACACTCTGCTCATTAGTAGCTCTTCAGCCAATCAGAAATGAGGATTTCTCCCCATCCGCTCTTGAATTGCCCCTCCCACATGTCAATCAAAGGAGAGTCAATAATCAAAAATCAACACAGGGACGAACCTGAGATGAGCTGCGACCATCTCGTCGTACGGCGGCTCCAAGACCTGCTGACACTTGTCCTCTGGACTGACCAGCTGAGAACACAACACACACACGCACACACCACACACACACAGACACACACACACACACACACACACACACACACACACACACACACACACACACACACACACGTGAGGCCGTATCCTGGCAACAGTGCGTGTGGACCTGAGTGGGCGGGGCCTCACCTGGAGCCGCGGGTTGGCCACGTGAGGATGTTTGAAGGAAAGCAGCTCCGCACAGAACGAACCCTCACGGCGCTCGATGGCTTCGTTAACCTGCCGAGAAATGACCACACAGAGGTCAGAGGTCAGAGAGTGAGGTCAGAGGTCAGTGAAGGTCAGAGAGTGATGCAGAGGTCAGTGAGGTCAGAGGTCAGAGGTCACCTGCTGCAGGTACTGGTTGATGGTGATATGAGCCATAACTTCCTGCTGCTGCTTCCACCTGAGAACAGAAACACAACTGATCAATAACTTCTGATAAGAATCAATCACTTTCAATAATCAATAAAAATACTCGTATAAATACTATTTAGAATTGAATTGGTACGATCACCATTTTACTGTTGTAGTAGTTATACTTTTATCTATATACTCTTTATCTTCACAGTAAGACTCAGGCTCAGTGAAAACTTATATTAATATTCATTTCTATTCATATAGTGTAACTCTGTCTTTTTAGTCTGTTCATATTTATTGTTATTTACTCTAATGTATAAACGGTTCCCTTCATCACTTCTCATTATAAACACTCCTCCTCATCCTCTGTGTGTTATTAAGTTATGATGTTGTTACTCGACCTGTGGTTCAGCTGTAAACATGAATTATTAATAACTAATAGACAAGAATCATTTCACTTTGTCTCATTGATCAAACATCCACAGAAACGAGTTCATCTTTAAAACAACGTTAACTTAAAGTTGAGTTTATTAAAACGTGAATAAACTGGAGGAGACTTTATTTGTATTATTAATGAGAAACAGACGATGTGTCTCATGCTAAGTGACATGCTAACACGTTAGCATTTGATTTCACCAACTTCCGGTAGAAACCGGAGGTGAAGTGGTTTTTGAACCATGGAAACAAAGAGACAAATTAAAGGTCAAGTAAATAAAAACTTTACCTTCCTGTTAATTTAACGCTTTAATCCAGAAGCAGCTCGTGAACTCTTTCTCAGGAAGTTCACTCACGACACACAGCAAATACATCCGGGTCAGCGAGGGGCACTTCCGATTACATTTCAAAATAAGACGTTCGCCTTTTCAAAATAAAAGTCTCAACTACAGAAGAACTACGCACATAGAATATTAATATTTTATTTTAATATTTAATCGATAAAAATAGTGTTTTCCGTTGCATTTAGTTTCAAATTCTAAACATGTGAAGTTTGAATATTATTCATGTTATTTTTAATTGCAAAGCTTTAAGATAAGAAAGTGGAATAAAAAATATAAGTCCTGAAAAATGTATGAGATCATAAATTACATATTATTATTATACACGGAAGTTTAATCTTATATATATTAAATACTGAAATTTGAATGATACAAAAATAATATTTTAAAAGATTCTTACACAAGATGATTTTATCAGCACGATTGAATATTTAGTTTAATCACATTGTTTCTTAGACAATACTTATTTGTATTATTTCATTACCATACTAACTAATGTTTTAACCCTAAACACCTTTTTTGTATTCATTGTTATTGTGAATTAAGGCCAAGAGATGAATACATATTTAATATGTATATTCCAGAGAAAATAAACAGTCATTTAAACCTTTATTGACACAGCGTCACATACAAGTTGTAAACATCAACAAACAAGGACAGAAGTTGTCAGTAAATTGTAGATTTGACTCGAAAGCGCTTGTTCTAAATTTTTTTAATTTCTGATTTTCAGAAATAATAAAAAGTCGAGAAACAACAACGACAAACAAACCTGGACGAAAAACATGTTTTTATAGAATAACACATCTTCAAACACGACTGAACACACAAGTACACACACGTACACACATTTAAATAAAGACAACATCTCGACTCTTCCCTTATGACAACACCAGGGGGCGCCATTACACCACCATATTACAGAGAGTGTCAAAGAATCTGCATCAGAACAAAACAATATTAATTAGTACTTTTTACAAGATAATTTTATGCATTTAATAACTGAATATTTACATAAAATATTTAAAACTAGTGGCCACTAAATGCTATTCTCACTCCGGTGAAGTGACCAGATATAACCAGAGGTTACCGGAGGTTACCGGTAGCTGCCAACAACAGCCAACGCTAGTTATGCATCGATAAACTCGGGTAAACATTAGATTTTTATAGTCGTCTCTGAATTGTAAAGATAATTACAAACAGCTGCAGCCGCCACTCAAACTAACCGTCAATATAGAAGAACTCATGGATATTTAGCCAAACACAGAAGTTAGTAGCCACCAGTCGTCAAAGGTTTGTAAAAGAACAAACCTTATAAAGAGTCAGTAATGATTAGTAACCTGCGGTAAACAGTTAATCATCCGCCCAATCACATCCCTCCTCAGAAGGAATGGGTGGGGCCAGCCGGCCAGCCAGCACCGCCCACTCGATGCTGCATGAGACTCTCGCTGCCGATTGGTCCGTGGAGAGTGTTGCATGGTTGGTGGGAGGGGCTTAGCTCGCTGCATCCAACCGTCCAGGGACACGGAAACTGACTGAACACCATCACGTGTTAATATCCACATACATCGTAACACGCGTGTAAAACTGATGCTAATGGTTAGCTAGCAGAGGGATTCACGAGTTTATGAGGTAATGCCTACATTGACCATATAAGGCAGTGGGCGGGGCCTCACCTGGAGTTCTGATGAGGAGGCTGAGATGATGATGAAGAAGATGAAGAAGCGCTGGTCAGGGTGAGAGAGGAGGAAGAGGTCGGACGCGAGGGGGCGCTGTCCATCACCTGAACACCTGCAGTCACATGGTCACGCTCAGTTTAATGTATAGACTTAACTAACAACTCGATTCTATACGACCTCACAATCAGGTTAGGGTTAGACCTGCGGAGTGCGAGCGGTGCGGCAGGTAGGCGGGGGGGTAAGGGGCGTGGCGCCCCGGGTAGCCGTGGTGTTTGTAACCATGGTGATGATGGGATGTCAGTGGGAGGCTGCTGCTGTAAGGGAAAGCCCCGCCTCCTCCGGCTGGACACAGCGACCAGCCTGACACACACACACACACACACACACACACACACACACACACACACACACACACACACACACACACACACACACATTTAAATGATAGTTAGTTAATAACTGAGAATTACATTTGTATTGCAATATTGGATTTATAAATATACACTATATCTACAATATGACTAACCACTGATTCTAAAATGTTATATATATATATGCTTTTAATTTATACACACATAAAATTCTAATCATTAAACAAATACTGTGAGTAAACATGGAGCAATACACAATAGTAATATATTATTAATTGTTTTGTGTATAAATATGAAACTTTATTGACTCACAGGATTGAATCCCAGAAACTCGACTCTCTGATGAGTCTGGTAAACTCCGTCCACCCGGGTTCCTGAGGAGGACAAATCAAACGCTATTGGTGTGTGTGTGTGTGTGTGTGTGTGTGTGTGTGTGTGAGTGAGTGTGTGCATCTGTGTGTGTGTGTGTGTGAGTGAGTGTGTGCATCTGTGTGTGTGTGTGTGTGTGTGTGTGTGTGTGTGTGTGTGTGTGTGTCTGTGTTTTACTGTCCTCTGACACCATCTCTTCAAATAAGTGGAGTTCTGAGCTGCTAATGCTAACTTCCTATGGTGTCCTGGTGAGAAATGCTAATTGCTAAGTATGTGTTTACAGAAACCTGACAGCTTGAATCTATCGACACGGTGGAGGAGGAGATACTCAGATTCTCTACTCTTGTAAAAGTGTATATTCTAGTATGTTACAGTATCGTGATCCTAACGACTGTGTGTTCACTCATTCAGTTGAGTCCACTGGTTCTCATCGTGGGGGTCATCGTAGCTTTGAATTATTAATGTCCCACACAAGAGTGGGGGCGGAGTCAGAGAGTGTTGACAGACACATTGTTGGCTTGTGGACGATAACCCAACATGTGAAAGTCATGTGACGTGCTCGTACCGCTCTTTGGCGTCGAGGAAGGCTTTAGCAAACGGGTTGTGCTTGATCTTCAGAGCAGTGATCTGAAAAACAACATTAATCAAATATCAGATCAAAGACCTATGAATTCATCACTCACTGTGTGTGTGTGTGTGTGTGTGTGTGTGTGTGTGTCTGTGTGTGTGTGTGTGTGTGTGTGTGTGTGTGTGTGGTGTGTGTTGTGTGTGTGTTGTGTGTGTGTGTGTTGTGTGTGTGTGTGTGTGTGTGTGTGTGTGTGTTGTGTGTGTGGTGTGTGTGGTTGTGTGTGTGTGTGTTGTGTGTGTTGTGTGTGTGTGTGTGTGTGTGTGTGTTGTGTGTGTGTGTGTGTGTGTGTGTGTGTGTGTGTGTGTGTGTGTGTGTGTGTGTTGTGTCTGTGTTGTGTGTGTGTGTGTGTGGTGTGTGTGTGTGTGTGTGTGTGTGTTGTGTGTGTGGTGTCTGTGTCTGTGTGTGTCTGTGTGTGTGTCTGTGTGTGTGTGTGTGTGTGTACCTCCTCGTTCTGGTAGGCGGTGACAGCGATGAACTGCGTCTCTTTGAAGGAAACGTTAGAAACCAGACGATGGTGAGAACCGACGCAGACGATGTGGAGCTGAGGCTCGTACTTATGGAGCGAGTTCAACATGATCTGAGAGGGGGGGGGGGGGGGGGGGGGGGGAAGCAGTTTCTTATTATTGATCATAACTATATAAAGTAAATGATCTGTGATCAGCTGGTTGTAAACTCAGATCTGAAACTTTATAAAACATGAATTAATCCTCTGAGCGTGTGGAGAGGAGCCATCTCTGCTTCCAGGTCCAAACACTCATCCCCCCCCCCCCCCCCCCCCCCCTCACTAACGAGGCCCAATTAACCAATCACAGTCCTCCAGGCAGACATACAAAAACAAACAGTTTTCTATTCAGATTGAGAGGCTGGCTTCACATGTGACCCTGTGTGTGTGTGTGTGTGTGTGTGTGTGTGTGTGTGTGTGTGTGTGTGTGTGTGTGTGTGTGTGTGTGTGTGTGTGTGTGTGTGTGTGTGTGTGGCGCCCTGGCAGTGCCCACATTAGCTGGAGTGTGTGTGGGCTCTTTTTGAATATAGTTTACGTCTCTGTCTCTCTGAAGCATGATGGGTAAATTAATTTCCCAGTAAAAAACATAGAAAACATAAAAAAACATAATTACCATAATGTACAAATAAGCTGAGCAATTATTTCATTATAGTCGAGGTCCGTGCTCCAACTCTGCATCCCTGCCAGAGTGTGTGTGTGTGTGTGTGTGTGTGTGGTGTGTGTGTGTGTGTGTGTGTGTGTTTGTTGTGTGTGTTGTGGTGGTGTGGTGTGTGTGTGGTGTGTGTGTTGGGGGGTGGTTCTGTGTTGTCATGTGGTTTGTGTGATGTAATGGGTAAATATAAACAACATTACTGCCAATTTTGTAGTGCTGCACGTGTGTGTGTGTGACCGGTGAGCGGCTCTCGACAGGAAGTGCATTAAACTGCTGCCGGCCAATTAAGAGCTGTTTATCCCGTTCCCGTGGTTACGAGGGGGCGAGCAGGTGAAGTGAGCGAGGAGAGCGACTGAAGTGGTTAATTAGATGTGATGGTCTCTCGCCCACTCCAATACAATATACAGGAAGAGGAGGAGGAGGAGGAGGAGGAGGAGGATGGACAGACGCTCTTGACATGGAGAGAGGGATAATGGATAGGAAGGAAGAGGAGAAGAGGAAGAAGAAGAAGAAACTGAACAAGAGGAGGAGGAAGGAGAGGAGAGGAGGAAGAGGAAGAAGAAGAAGAAAGAGGAGGAGGAGGAGGAAGGAGAAGAAGACAAGGAAGAAGAAGATGATGAAAAGGAGTAAGAGAGAGAGAAGACGAAGAAGAAGTAGAAGAGGAGGAAGGAGAGGAGAAGGAAGAGGAGGAGGAGGAAGAGGAGGAGGAAGAGAGAGAGAAGACGAAGAAGAAGAAGAAGTAGAGTAGAAGAGGAGGAAGGAGAGGAGAAGGAAGCAGCTAAGGAGGAGGAGGAAGAGGAGGAGGAGGAAGAAGAAGAAGAAGTAGAAGAGGAGGAAGGAGAGGAGAAGGAAGCAGCTAAGGAGGAGGAAGAGGAGGAGGAGGAAGGAGAGGAGAGGAGGAAGAGAGAGGAGAGGAGGAAGAAGCAGTAAGGAGGAGGAGGAGGAGGAGGAGGAAGGAGAAGAAGACAAGGAAGAAGAAGAGGATGAAAAGGAGTAAGAGAGAGAGAAGACGAAGAAGAAGAAGAAGTAGAAGTAGAAGAGGAGGAAGGAGAGGAGAAGGAAGCAGCTAAGGAGGAGGAAGAGGAGGAGGAAGAAGAGGAGGAAGGAGAGGAGAAGGAAGCAGCTAAGGAGGAGGAAGAGGAGGAGGAGGAAGGAGAGGAGAGGAGGAGGAGAGAGAGAGAAAGAGGAGGAGAAGCAGTTTAGGAGAGGAAGGGAGGGAGGATGGAGAAGAGGAAGAAAGAGAAGAAGGATGAAAAGAGTAAGAGAGAGAGAGAGAAGAGAAGAAGTAGAGTAGAAGAGGAGAAGGCAGAGGAACAGGAAGCCAAGAGAGAAGAGGAGAGAAAGAGAAGAAAGAGAGGAAGAGAGAGAAGACGAAGTATAGAAGGGAGGAGGAGAGGAGAGGAGCAGCTAAGAGGGGAGGAGGAGGAGAGGAGGAAGAAGAGGAGGAAGAGAGAGAGAGAAGAGGAAGATGTCCGGTGAACAAAAGAATGAATGTTGGTGTTGGAGGTTTCAGATTCCGATCCCAGGACAGTGAGCGTACCTGTCCTCCTCCGTTCACCTTGTTGGTGAGTTTGACCTTGTTGAAGGTCACGGCCGCCTTCATCCAATGAGCTCCGAAGTTCGGCGAGTCGGGGTGGATGTAGATGCCGCCGTGGCCCCGCCCCTCGCCGCGGCCCTCTGCCCGGCCGGCCGCCACCCACTCCCCGTTCACGAACTTCCAGCGACAGTCGTCCGCGGGAACGAAGTCGAGCAGGAAGGAGTACATGGAGCTGGGGTCGAGGCCGGAGACGCTGAGCTTCAGGACGGGAAACATGCGGCTGGAACAAAACACAAAACACAGCGTTATGGACAGAATGATCTTTAGGAAAAGTTTTTCTTCCACATTTTAGAAGATTTTCAAACTTTTCTCGAGCAGAACGATGAAAGTTCAACGTTGTGACGTCGCTGATTCACTTTTTATCTGAAACAGAATTAATCTAAATCGACTTTGTTTAGAATCGAGTTGAAATGTAGAAGTAAATTAAAACAGTACAAACTAGAGTAAATAAGATTATAATAGAAATAACCTTAAAAATAAAAGTTGTTTTGTGAATATGAAATATGAAAGTTTCACATAATGTTCAGTTCAAAGCTAAAGTGAATAAAAGGTTAAATAAATGAAAGTCATCGGCTGGTTGATGAAAAACATCAAACAGTTTAACTCTGTTGGATTCAAAGTTCGAAGCTCACAGGTCAAAGGTCAAGTTCAACAATCTTCAGAATAAACTGTTTCATGTAAAATCTCTCGCCAACTTCCCGGAGTCGACATTTTCCTCCTTGACATGTTGAGCTCTGGTTTGAACCCTGGCGCCGGATTGGTCAGAAACCCGTTACCGTCCGTTCTTGGTGACGATCATCTCGTTGGTGATTTGCTGAAACGTCCTCCACAGCTCGCCGTCCTCCAGCGCCACCCGCAGCTCCCTCTCCGTCGGGTCGCCCTTCTCCCGCCCGGCCTGCAGCTCGCTCTCCACCGCGCTCAGCAGCCGGGACATGCAGCGTTGGGCCGAGTCCGGGTCTGAGGACGCAGAGCCGGACTGGCTGTCCTTCTGTAAACTCTCCACCTTCATCTGGAGACAGAGACACGGAGACACAGAGACACAGAGAGACAGAGACACGGAGAGACAGAGACACGGAGACACAGAGACACAGAGACACGGAGACACAGGGACACGGAGACACGGAGACACAGAGACACTGAGACACAGAGACACAGAGACACAGAGACACAGAGACACAGAGACACGGAGACACAGAGACACAGAGACACTGAGACACGAAGACACAGAGACACAGAGACACAGAGACACAGGGACACAGAGACACAGAGACACTGAGACACGAAGACACAGAGACACGGAGACACAGAGACACAGAGACACGGAGACACAGAGACACGGAGACACGGAGACACAGAGACACTGAGACACAGAGACACAGAAACACAGAGAGACACAGACACAGAGACACTGAGACACGGAGACACGGAGACACAGGGACACGGAGACACGGAGACACGGAGACACAGAGACACTGAGACACGGAGACACAGGGACACGGAGACACGGAGACACAGAGACACTGAGACACGGAGACACAGGGACACAGGGACACGGAGACACAGAGACACGGAGACACGGAGACACAGAGACACTGAGACACGGAGACACGGAGACACAGGGACACAGAGACACAGAGACAACGTGGAGACACAGAGACACGGAGACACGGAGACAACGTGGAGACACAGGGACACAGAGACACTGAGACACGGAGACACAGGGACACAGGGACACAGAGACACGGAGACAACGTGGAGACACAGAGACACAGAGACACGGAGACAACGTGGAGACACAGGGACACAGAGACACTGAGACACGGAGACACAGAGACACAGGGACGTGGAGACACAGAGACAACGTGGAGACACGGAGACAACGTGGAGACACGACAAAACTTTAACGACTTGAGTCACATGACGGCTGATTTCAAGTTCTGAGGTTTGATCACAGTTGGGTCAGAACGTGCTTCACACGCCAGGAGGTGGCAGTAGAGCACCGACCTGTCCCTCGTCAATTAACCAAAGAAGAAGAATGTTACTGAGCAGACGTCCAGGTCGTTTCTGTTGAAAACATGGCCGACAAAAATAAACTGCTTTTCTTTCCATATATTTTAATATATTCGATTTATTAAAATTTTCCAGAAAACAAGTCGCTGCCATTTTGAGACTCAGATGTTTTTTTAGTCAGGATCCGACATCGTGTCGCAGGAAGACAAGTTTCATTTATTCATAACTCCAGAAATTAAAATAAATATTTTGACAATCAAATAAAAATCCTTTCGATAAACTTTATTTCTGTTTCACCACAGAACAAAAGATTAGTTTCCTGTTGAATCAGTTTCATGTTTTTACATCAGATGAAAAAACTTCATCTATCAACTGAAAACCTGTTTTTATTATTTATAGAATTCTGTTCAGAAAGCTTCAGTGTTTGTTTCATGAGACGCAGCTCAACTATTTATACTTTCAACATTTTAACAGATTAAAATAAAAACTAAATTTACACCTAAACATCTTCTGTGATTTATTTTACATTTCTGCTTCGAAGATTATTTATTTTTCGAATTCATCATGTGTCAAATTAAACTCAGTTGAAAAGAAAAACAATTAAAGATAATGAACATCACTTTAAACATTTTTTAACAATGTTATATTTCAAAATAAATTATAATTCATTTGAGACGTTTGAGTCCATTTTGGGTTAAAATATTAAATCACCACAAAACCCACAATTCAAACTTCGCATCTGAAGCAAAATGATCATTTTATTTTGCTTATTTCTAAAGCAGTTTGAAATCTAAATGTGTGAATATGAATATCCATGTGCAGGTGTGTAAGTTCATATTGTAATAAGAGTAAATGTTTCCTGCAGGTGGACGAGCGGCGGTTTCACTTCACGGTGAATTCAGAACAAACGTTTACTTTCACATTAATATCATGAAGAGGCACAGATGATTATTTAAATCTACAATATCAGAATTTAATATAATTCATATCTGTTCATAAAATACAAATTACAATACATCAGTTAAATGATAAATAAGAACCTGCAGGAAAATAAAGATGAAAAATAAAATGAACTCACCTGTGAAGTGAATCAAATCCAGAAAATCAAAGAATCATTAAAATGTTGATTAATTATAATTAAGTGTTTTTCTTTGAGACGTGAAGCTTCAACTGATCAGAAACAATCAGAGCCGGACTGAGCTCGCTCCCCCGCTCTCTCTCTCCCCCCCCCCCGCTCTCCCTCTCCCCCCATCACACAGCCTCGCTCTACCCCCCCCCATCACACAGCCTCGCTCTACCCCCCCCCCCTCTCTCTCTCTGATCGTGCCCCTCGCTCGACCGCCACACAACTAAGTGAGTTACGCTGAATCCGTACTAAGGTACAACAAATATCCTAAACTGGTTCAGATGATTTATAAGATTTACACCGACTGTAAATCTTTAATCACATGAAGAACAAAGTCCGATGAAGAATCTGATTTCAACACTGAGACCAAACACGGAGAATTAAACAGATTCAGAACGACGGAGCTTCTTCTGATCGGATCCAGAAACCTTCAAACATCTCGACTCAGTGTGAAGGAACCTTCTTCACCAGGAACCAGCCGCTCGTCATCAAGGCCTCGAAGGTTCGATCTCTGATGAAGAGTCGAGAGCGCCGCTGAAGATCAGCTCGACACAAACACGGATCCTAGTGGACGTTTGTGTGATCGCAGGTCACATGCAACTGATGACCACTTGTCTGCAGGGGGCGCTGCTGCTCAGTTACAGGCTCACTGCAGCTTTAAGTCACGTTTTAAACCTCTGCATTTAACCATCGTACAACTGTTTAATATAAAACGGTGAATACATTTTGTCGTGTGGACGAAGGAAACGTTTTAGTCTCACAACAGTTTGTTTTACAGAGATTTTTACAAACAGGAAACAGGAACTCACACAAAACAGCCCGAGCTGCTCAGACCAGCATGTAATGGAGAAGAGGTCAAATCCCAACATCTGGAAACACACACACACACACACACACACAGAGACATACGATACCTGTGTGTTTGATTGTGTGTGTTTTAATCAGCGGCCGGTGGAGCTGGAGATTTACAGGCTTTAGAGACTTAACAGGCAGAAAGACGACATTAATGACGGAGGCAGGTAGACATGGGAACACAAACTATTCACTACACAACTTACTGCTTTTTAACACAACGGAAATATCTGATCTGACATCAGCTCGACTCTGAACTAGTCACACGTTCATTTAATACACGTTAAAAACACCAATGACATCACAGTCTGTTTAGTATACTGTGTATTAGTACACCAGTTAATACACATGTAATTACAGCAGCTGCATTCAAATATAAATATGGTGTAAGAACCAGGATCCGACTGAATCCAGATCAGTTTCATTTCACCATTAAAAAGGCTAAAACAAACAAACGGGTAAAAACAGGATCGTGTTCCGGAGGTAAACAAACACGTCACGCACAGAACGCGTCTCCATGGAAACCAGGCGTCGAGGATCCTGCTTCCTGATTGGTCGGACTCTGATGTTCAGCTGCAGCAGATCGAACAGAATTTCAAGACGCCTTCTCTGAAAGACACAAAACAACGATGAGTGGAAACTGTTTATGAATTATATTGTGAAAATACTTTTACCTTCAGCTGATAATACTCTTTACCTCTGTAACAATGATTTCAGTTTAGATTCAAGTTTCTACAGTGAAAGTTGTGTCTTTGTACGTGTGTGTGTGTGTGTGTGTGTGTGTGTGTGTGTGTGTGTGTGTGTGTGTTACCTGGCAAAGGGGAGGTATGAGAGGCCGTACCTGTGAAACACAGCAGCAGTCAGGTACAACACAGAGACAGGTGGACAGTGTGTGTGTGTGTGTGTGTGTGTGTGTGTGTGTGGTGTGTGTGTGTGTGTGTGTGTGTGTGTGTGTGTGTGTTACCAGGTGAAAGCCAGAACTTGGAGGAGACAGAAAATCAGAGCGAGGGTGTAATTCTTCCACTGGAGGGAGAGAGAGAGAGAGAGAGAGAGAGAATCAGCATCTGGAAACAGGAAGCTGTGGGCGGGGCTTACTAACACAGGAAGTGACATCATAAACATATAAAGTCTTGTGTTGATCATACAAATGTTTTAGCTTCATAATGATGAGTCACAGCATCAACACAACTTCACATGAATGTTTCCAGCAGCGTTTTGTACATCACAACTGAACCGAGGTCCGTGATTGGCTGTGAGTGTTTGTTTCTCACCCAATAGGCCGAGCAGAGCGTCAGCGCCAGACACACCTGCAGAGGAACACGTGGGAACAGTTCATTCAGGGAACTGGGTTTCAGGTTTGTTATTGTTAATCAGCTGTTTGAGTGAGTTGCTCTCACCAGCACCAGCGTGGTGGCCAAGGCCCGCTCCTTAGCACACATGGTCTTCAGCTGCCGCCACGGCCCCACCAGGAACATGGTGCTGGAACCACAACAGTGAGAGACCGGGAGAGACACCGGGTTAGACACCGGGAGAGACACCGGGAGAGACACCGGGTGAGACCAGGAGAGACACCGGGAGAGACACCGGGTGAGACCCGGGAGACACCGGTGAGACCAGGAGAGACCGGGAGACACCGGGAGAGACACCGGGTGAGACCAGGAGACACCGGGAGAGACCAGGAGACACCGGGAGAGACACCGGGAGAGACACCGGGAGAGACACCGGGAGAGACACCGGGTGAGACCAGGAGAGACACCGGGAGAGACACCGGGTGAGACACCGGGAGACACCGGGTGAGACCAGGAGAGACCGGGAGACACCGGGAGAGACACCGGGTGAGACCAGGAGACACCGGGAGAGACCAGGAGACACCGGGAGAGACACCGGGAGAGACACCGGGTGAGACCAGGAGAGACACCGGGTGAGACACCGGGAGACACCGGGTGAGACCAGGAGAGACCGGGAGACACCGGGAGAGACACCGGGTGAGACCAGGAGACACCGGGAGAGACCAGGAGACACCGGGAGAGACCAGGAGAGACCGGGAGACACCGGGAGAGACACTGGGTGAGACCAGGAGACACCGGGTGAGACACCGGCTGAGACCAGGAGACACCGGGTGAGACACCGGGAGAGACCAGGAGAGACCGGAGACACCGGGAGACACCGGGAGAGACCAGGAGAGACCGGGAGACACCGGGAGAGACACCGGGAGAGTCCGGGTGAGACACCGGGAGAGACCAGGAGACACCGGGAGAGACCAGGAGACACCGGGAGAGACCAGGAGACACCGGGAGAGACCAGGAGAGACCGGGAGACACCGGGAGAGACACCGGGTGAGACCAGGAGACACCGGGAGAGACCAGGAGACACCGGGTGAGACACCGGGTGAGACCAGGAACATGGTGCTGGAACCACAACAGCAGGTGTCATACCGACTGCCACCACCGGAGAGCAGCACTTAGAAAAGAACACGCCTCCGGGAATGATGGGTAATGTAGTTTGAATCATTGATTTGATCTTTTATTTGAATGTTTTCATCTTTTGTCTTATTTAATCTGGTTTTATATATTTTTTAATGGTTTTATTTTAATTCTTTAATCTTATTGAGTCACAGGTCTCGATTGATCAGGTTTCCAGGATCAGGTTAAAATAGTCTGGACCAGCTGAGTCTAGTTCTGTGAGTTTGGAACTTGGACCAGGAGACACCGGGTGAGACCAGGAGACACCGGGTGAGACACCGGGTGAGACACTGGCTGAGACCAGGAGACACCGGGTGAGACCAGGAGACACCGGGTGAGACACCGGGTGAGACCAGCAGACACCGGGAGAGACACCGGGAGAGACACCGGGAGACACACCGGGCGAGTCCAGGTGTGTTTGGTGGTTACCTGGCCAGAATGCAGATGTTTCCCACCGTGTAGAAGACCACGAACACAGAGAGACCGAAGCCCGGGATCCACAGCATGAAGGTGGCCTGAGGGCAGAGAAACAGGCTGTTACCATGGAAACAGACCAGACGACAGACAGGTTGAATACAACAGGATGACAAGCGACGGAGAAGCTGTTACCATGGATACACGTTTGTTACCATAGAAACCAACAGGCGTAACCATTGAGGTACAGTCGCTCACCAGTAAAGACAGGAACGCTCCCAGGATGAAGCAGACCAGGAAGCCCTTCACCCTCCGGCCCCAGCTCAACGTCACCGCCTGATTGGCTCTCTGCACACATGACATCATCAGGTGGAAGTTAAACGTGTTCGGGTCTGAACCAATATTGACAGTTTCATCACAGTTTACAGTCAACACATCAGATCACACACCAACGTGTGCAGTATCAACAGAACAATAACTAACGACCTCTTCTTAATACCAGATGCTTTAATAACTGGAAGCGACATCTGATTATTGATCACAACAATAAAAACTCATCGTTTCCTCATTGATCTGATGATTAGTTTCTAATCAGAAAACTTTCACCACGTTCAACAAATTATCAAGAAGTTGTTTGACGTAATAATTTCTGTCAATCAACTCGATCAAACAATAACTGCAGCTCGTTAAGTTTATTATTGGAGTTAAATGGTTGATTCATTTATAGAAATGATAAATTGTTAGATTAGTACAGTTTAGTTCAGGGATTAGTTTTTACTGTAAAACACTTAATCAATATTATCATTGTATTACTTTAGTGTAATAACATGAACGTGTGTTTGAGATGAATCATAAACATTTTCATGACATTGTAAAAAGACTAACTCATGAATTCATGAGTAAAATAAGTCAAATGAGTTTAAAACGTTATCATCACTTTAAAGTCCACAATATTAAAACTGCTCCCATGTTGATATTTTAATGGATGAAATGTTTCTAGGTGAAATAACCCTAACCCCTGGTGACTGTGACCTGAGCAGGTGTGTTCCCATCACATGCTAACCGCTAACCGCTAACCGCCTCACCCACCTCCAGGGCGCCGGGTCCCTCCGGGGCCCCGCCCTCCTCCTGGCCGCTCAGCACCTTCTTTAATTTATCCATTAACTCGGCTCCTGATGTTTCCTGATGTTTCACGTTCAGCTGACCGGAGACAAACTGACAACAGGAAGTCAACACTTGATGCCGTAGAACTGGGTCAACCTCTCGGCTCATTAGCATCAACACACACTACTTATTTCCATCTCTGTGAGGACACAACGTTTCTTTAACTAGACAAAGTGTCTTCACACACATAAAGTACACACATCCCCAGTGTCTTCACACACATAAAGTACACACATCCCTCTGGCTGCATCAACACACTCAGTACACTACACACGCATGTGACAGTGTTTCTGCTCAGAGTCAATATCAATGAAGCATTAATGATCTTTACTGTAAAGTGAATTTCACACACGTGCAACATGTCAGTGTTTACTTCCAGCTGCTGAACCAATAGAAACTCAGTGATTCAATGTACATCTGCAGAGACAGAGCGCCATCTGGTGGCTGCACCTAATATCACAGTTCACACCTGGTCAGTTCAAACTTCATTACCCAGAATCCCCCTGTGCTGACGTTTGTTTTCTTCACTGGACTCAACGGGGTGAAGAAGTTTACAAGGAATCTCACACATCAAATTAAATCCCAGGAGTAACTTCTATTTATATATTAATGAACTTAATAAATGGTGCAGTGGAAGTTAAAGGTTTTATAGGAATGAGTTTATGTAAATAAAGCAGAACATCACTGAGTCTTTCTGTAATTAATACAGATGAAAACGTGACTGTTGGGTTAAACCTTCGTGTTGGTTGATGTAGTGTTTCTGTCACAACATGAATCTGGTTTCAGGAGAATCTGCTGAGAAAGCAACAGAAGATCAACACTAATGTAATGTTCAGTGTTCAGCTGCTGACCAGTAACTAGGTTGTGTGAAAGTAGCTTCTTACCATTAATACACTCTTATTGGACTGAACCTGGTTTTTGCCGCACAGCTCCAGATGACCAGTCTGTGCCCATCACACTGGTCATACGACGTCATGTTTAATATTGTCGGTGTGTGTACGATGCAGAGTCAGCAGCTGTCAGCGCGTTCAGAGACAGATCCTCGGTCCCGAGTCCATGTTTCTCCACATCTGTCTCTTCTTCAGTCTTTGGACTCCAAACCTGAGAAGTGACAAGTTTATACCTTCAAGTCAGTTTGTAGTAAATTACTTTTACACTTTTAAACAAGCAGTTTATTTAAAAACGTTCATTCAAACTTTATTCTCTAACTATAACAGATTTAAAATACAGTCTAGAAATGGACTGTCTGAAGTAGTTTGCCTAAAGCTCCAGCAGAGGGCGCTGCCCGTCAGCCGGACCCGTTCCACCCTCTGCATCACCAGAAGTAAAGTCAGTAACGTCACGTTGTTTTGTAATGAAGATGAAAACCAGTGAATTCATCTGTTGAAGTTTGTTGTGTTTATTAAAACGTTCATTCTGATATTAACGCACAAACAGATTTGAATTGAAACCAGGTAAGAGAATAAAAGCATGACTCACATCCAAGCATCAAGCTGGAGGAGGAACATCTGATGGAGGATCTGATGGAAGATCTGATGGAAGATCTGATGGAAGATCTGATGGAGGATCTGATGGAGATCTGATGAAGGATCTGATGGAAGATCTGATGGAAGATCTGATGGAAGATCTGATGGAAGATCTGATGGAAGATCTGATGGAGGATCTGATGGAAGATCTGATGGAGGATCTGATGGAGGATCTGATGGAGGATCTGATGGAGGATCTGATGGAAGATCTGATGGAGATCTGATGGAAGATCTGATGGAGGATCTGATGGAGGATCTGATGGAGGATCTGATGGAGGATCTGATGGAGGATCTGATGGAAGATCTGATGGAGGATCTGATGGAAGATCTGATGGAGGATCTGATGGAGGATCTGATGGAGGATCTGATGGAAGATCTGATGGAGGATCTGATGGAAGATCTGATGGAAGATCTGATGGAGGATCTGATGGAATCTGATGGAATCCAAACTTTTGAAATGTTCCATCGTCGAGGTTTAAACGTCAGGAATGTGATCGCAGCCTCTTCCTGATTGGCTGCTGCTGTAGTCGCTCAGCGATTGGTTTAATCCGCCACGAGAGGATCAAGTCTTAATATTGTTCCGTGTGACGATGAACAAACATTATTTTGGAAGAATCCTGAATTAAATTTCTTCAAATAAACATATTTGAATAATTGCTGAATAATTAAATAATTGCTGATTAAAAGTTCAGTGTGTAGAGTTTAGTGACACCTAGTGGTGAAGTGGCATGTTCCTGTGGAAGTTGTCATAGAAAGTCAGTTTTGGCTCCTGTAACAAACATGGCCGCCTCCGTAGAGAGGACTCCTCCCACTGACCTTCACTCTTCATCAGTGTTCCAGGTTCTCAGCAGGAGGTCCCAGCTCCTCCCAGCTCCTCCCCCCCGAGGAACAACCTGCTGAAGGAGCTCGTTCTCTGGGTAGATCATTTTATCTTCATGTGCAAACACTGCAGGAATATGAACACAGAGTTATATGAATACACAGTTACATTATGAACCTGAATCGATATTTCAATAAATACAATCATAGAAAACACTAAGTTGTTGATGAAGGAGAGAAAAGGGGAAACACTGTTTGTACAGTTTCATTACTTTCCTGCTGTAGAGTCTGAGATCTATAAGTTTACCATTCTGCATTTATATGAACATATTAATATGTATAAATTAATGTTAGAATTCTCATCTTTAAAAGACTAAATAATCAAACTAATCCAAAGTGTGAATAAGTGAATACAAACAAATAAGTGAAAGATTTAATTTACAATTGCAGAGATAAACATATAAAGAGTTAGTGAAAGCGTTAGCGTTAGCCACTCGGCTAATGCTAATGCTAACGCTAACGCTAGCTCGCAGTTACCTGTCGGTGGTTCGGTTCGGTTCAGTTCGGTTCGGTTTTCACGTCCGAACTCGTCCCGGATCCACTTCGTCCCTTTCCGGTGACTCGACCCGAAGACTCGAGCCGAAGACTCGACCCGTTCATCACAGTTTCTCGGTTTTTACTCGTTTCTTCATCTTTTCTTCATCACCTGTTTCCTCCGTCACTTCCGGCCTCCGCGAACAGCCCGCAGCACAGCGAGCGCTGATTGGCTGATGGATCCGGCGCTGACCGGTGCTCGCCTCTGATTGGTGGAGCAGACTCCAATCAGCGCAGGTGCGATGAGTTTGCGCTGAATTTACTGATCACACAGAAATAATATCTGTTCAATCCATAAATAACTGTTTCAGATCTGATCTTCCTTCATGAGACAGAAACTTTATTCACTTAACAAATACAAAACACGCGTCACAGCTGCCACGTGACGTGGACACCAATTAGCATTCAATAAATACAAGTGAAATAAATAATATGATCTTCCTGTAGTTCACAGATACGCTGTCAAATAACAAACACACATCAGGTCGGGAGGCCCTAACCCTTTGCTGCTGATAAACAGTGCTAATAAGTAATAAATAACTTTATTTATGTGAATATTATGATGATGATGTGGATCTGATGTTTTCAAAGACATATATAGAATCTGATAGATATTGTAATGAAGCGTAGCTGTGACTCAGTGAATGTGACGACTGCAGCAGGTGAATAAAGATAAAGTGCTTCCTCTTGTGTCGTTCAGATGTTCAGACTTTAGCTTTATCCTCCATTACCTCGTTTCTCCTAAGCATCCCACAGTGTGTGTGGTGTGTGTGTGTGTGTGTGAGTGTGTGTGTGTGTGTTGTGAGTGTGTGTGAGTCTGTGAGTGTGTGTAATGGACTGAATGGACGTTCAAGGCTGTCACTCTGGTCTAATGGGTTTATATTTACCTGTTGGCCTCCTCAATCTGCTCCATTAGAAAAACAAAGAAAACCTCTTCAGACGATTTGACGAGAAACGACTGAAGCAGAACAAACATTTTATAAATGATAAATAATCTACAAACACACTGAGTTCCACATGTTCAGAACATGAAGGTGAGACAGATGTGATGATGAGCGTCACGTGGACGTCGAGAGGCTCCAGGTGAACCGAGCAGCACCGAGCTTTAAAAGGAGGTTTGGATCTAGAGCCTTAAAAAGTGACTCCTGGTCAAGAGACACTTAGAAAAGGAGGATTGGTGAATAAACAGTTTCCAGATGATCTCTGACTCGTGTCGAGCTTCAAACAGAGAGTTCTGGTGCACACGTGGTGCTAAAGAGAGACAAGGAGCCTGTGCAACATGAAGCCTGAGCAGAAGCTGAACTGGTTTCAGAGGTGGAGCTGCCAGAACACGAGGAGTCCGGATGAACACTGAACCGTTTCCAGAATCACTGTGAAAGCAGATAAACCCGAGCAGATCTGTCCTCGTCACGCTGAGCCGCCGCACAAAGGGGCCACGCTGCAGCTGCTGTCTCTGAGTGTAACCGTAGACCCTGACCCGCAGGTTCGAATCCCGTCTTCCCTCCAGTGATGACATGTCAGCTCGGTGTTAATCTGACAAATCTGCCGTCTGACATTTAACAGCAGTGACAACCAATCGCAGAAACACACAAAACTGAAACAACAAACACACAAAACTACAAATAAAGAGACATCCACCTACAGAGTGAATTCAGCATTTTCCACAAAAACTTCACTTGCGGAGTTGCA
>CM031693.1:294967-324967 GCA_006182925.3 Reinhardtius hippoglossoides
GCTGGAGACTCACTGCACACACACACACAACACACACACACACACACACACACCACACACAACACACACAGAGAGAGACACACACACACACAGACACACACACACACAGAGAGAGAGACACACACACAGAGAGAGAGACACACACACGCACACACACAGAGAGAGACACACACAGAGAGAGAGAGACACACACACACACACAGAGAGAGAGACACACACACACAGAGGATGGATTCCTCTTCATTTTCCATTGTAACTGTATTGTGTGTGTTGTGTGTGTGTGTGTGTGTGTGTGTGTGTGTGTGTGTGTGTACCTGTCAGGGTGTGTGTGCTGCTGCAGGTTGACCAGCAGGGCGGGGACAATCTGCTCCATGTGACGAGGCTCCCAGATGTTCACCTGGAGCTCGTCGTCCACCGTCTTCCTGACGACGCCCTGAAGACCACGGATCCCCGACACACGGATCCTGAACACACACAGTCACACAGACACACACACACACACCACCACACACACAGCACCGCACACCACAACGCACACACACACACACACACACACACACACACACACACAGTCACACCACACACACACACACACACACACACACACACACACACACACACAGTGAGCCTGACAGCAGCTACAGCATGTTACTGTGTGAGGATCTCAGACGGGAATCGAACACTGACTCGCTCCGGGTGTCCACGTCCTCGTGCTGCGAGTGACACATCTGACTGAAGCGCGACACGAAGAAGTCGTAGCTGCGATGGTACGAGGGCGTGTCCTCCTCGATGTTCGCGAACTTCACGAACTGAACGACGGGAAAAGGAACAGCTTTCAGTTAATGATGCATAATGACATCGTCTCTATGGTTCATAACAATAAGCTGTGGATCGGATCGAATCTTATTGGTTAGGTTATTTCATTACATCATCACGACGTCACTGATCATGTGACATCATCATGATGGAGAATCATTTTCTAATCACAATCAACTTTAGATTGTTTTTAGACTTCTGACCTTTGACCAATCAATCACACACACACACACACAGACACAGACACACAGACACACACACACACACACAGACACACACCGATGAAAACTATTCCTGCTTGCGTTTTCAGGAGTGAACCTGCTGTACACACACTGCTAATCCCTGTGTGTGTGTGTGTGTGTGTGTGTGTGTGTGTGTGTGTGTGTGTGTGTGTGTGTGTGTGTGTGTGTGTGTGTGTGTGTGTGTGTGTGTGTGTGTGTGTGTGTGTGTGTGTGTGTGTGTGTGTGTAGATATCCTGTATTAAAGCTCACAGTCGATATAAATAACTCTGATCTCTGTTTCCTCCAATAAGAAGCTCTCGCTCTGTCTTCATTTTATTGTCTTTTACAGAGTTGTGTGTATGTGTGTGGTACAGAGTTGTGTGTGTGGTACAGAGTTGTGTGTATGTGTGTGGTACAGAGTTGTGTGTGTGGTACAGAGTTGTGTGTCAGTGTGTGGTACAGAGTTGTGTGTGTGGTACAGAGTTGTGTGTCTGTGTGGTACAGAGGTGTGCGTGTCGTACAGAGTTGTGTGTGTCGTACAGAGTTGTGTGTGTGGTACAGAGTTGTGTGTGTGGTACAGAGTTGTGTGTGTGGTACAGAGGTGTGCGTGTGGTACAGAGTTGTGCGTGCGGTACAGAGTTGTGCGTGTGGTACAGAGTTGTGCGTGTGGTACAGAGTTGTGTGTCAGTGTGGTGTGTACAGAGTGTTGTGTAGTGTGTGTGTACAGAGTTGTGCGTGTGTGGTACAGAGTTGTGCGTGTGGTACAGAGTTGTGCGTGTGGTACAGAGTTGTGTGTGTGGTACAGAGTTGTGTGTCAGTGTGTGGTACAGAGTTGTGTGTGTGGTACAGAGTTGTGCGTGTGGTACAGAGCTGGTGGCCAGGATGTGCAGGTGAGGCTTGTCGGCCTCCAGCAGCAGACGCAGAGTCCGGAGGAAACTCTCCACCAGCAGGTTGATGCTCTGACAGTGACAAGCTAACAGCAGCTGCTCCAACGCCTCCATCGCGATGCACACGTACCTGGAGGTAACAGATTGCATCAATACTGCAGTAACACTGTGTGTGTCAGGGTGTGTGTCTGTGTGTCTGTGTGTGTGTGTGTCAGTGTGTGTGTGTGTGTGTGTGTGTGTGTGTGTGTGTGTGTTGTGTGGTGTTTGGGTGTGTGTGTGTCAGTGTGTGTGTGTGTGTAAGGACCCGTAGCGGTGGCGGTTCAGTTCTCTGGTCAGACGCTCAGACAGATACGCAGCGATTCGATCCAGTTTCTCCGGCGCCGACAGAGCGAAGAACGTCAACTTCTCCATGTTCGCTTTCACCAGTCCATCCTACACACACACAGACACACACACACACACACACACACACACACACACACACACACACACACACACACACACACACACACTTAAAGACTGGGAGATTTCTCTCATTACTTGTTGTTACAAAGGTAAAATAAGATCAATATACTTGAAGTAATGAATCTGCTTATTTAAACAATTTGCATTAAAAGGTTCAAATTAAAACATTTGAAATAAATTCATTACTACATTTAAATAAAAGAGAAAAGAAACATTAAAATACATGAATAGAAATAAAGAGTTGTGTTGTTTTGTTGTTGTTGTGCGTGCGTGCGTGCGTGCGTGCGTGCGTGTTTACCTCGGGGTCTTCTGGGAAGATATTATCAACCAGTCTCTTGTAGCGAGGACGTAGCGCCCAGCAGCAGCCGCACAGACCTGAACACATTACAGCCACATGGGGGCAGTAGTGAGTCTGTAGACTTTCACCTTCATTTAATTTAATGGTTTTTGGAGATTAGAGAGATCCCCCCCCCCCCCCCCCCCCCCCCCACACACACACACACACACTACAATACTTCTTAATCCTGCGCTCGCTTGTTGTTGCATAATGTGTTTGTGTTGTTTTTTGTTGGCAGAGCTTAAAGATGACACAGGTTCAATCCCCAAATTGTGACATGTGATGTCCCACAGTGCCGCTGAGCAAGGCACTGAGTCGGTTAAATTCCCACATTAAGAGGATGTGATTATGAATCTCATTATATTCATCTACAGTTTCACATTGAGAATTAAAGATCATTTCTTCATTGAAAGTCACATCCAGTTATTTCTACTAGTTTAGATTTGAACTCATCAGAAGGAAACTTTCGTCCAAACTGTGAAAAGAATTAAATTCACTAATTAACTGATTAAATAACAGACTAAGAAATATTCATGTATTTAATAGAATTCACTCATTTCATAAATTTGACTTAAAAAGTGGGGACATCTGAGTTTATTGATAAATTCACTCAGCATGAAAATATGAACTGAGTCATTATTAAATCAGTTTTTACTACAAAACTCAAATAAAAGCTTTAAAATGCTTTAAAAGCCGTTAAATTGTAAATAAAATATACTAATTTATCTTTGATTATAACTTTAAAAACATTTTAATTAGACGACTATTTATCATAATGAACAGATAAATTCATGAAATTTAAAGGTTAAAAACTGTCGATAAAGTCGAGATCTCATATTGTAGGATGATATATAAATATTATAGAACAAGACGAAACCTTAAATCACACATTTACACGTGTTTTATAAAAAGCATTTAAACGTCTCAACAATATTCAGAAAATAAAGAAAAATATGATGAATATTAAAATCTCACCGTACATGAAGACGACTCCGACAGCTCAACATCCACACTGTCCCGAGGTTAATCCTTCACACACACACACACACACACACACACACACACACACACACACACACACACACACACACACACACACACACACACACACACACACACACACACACACACACACACACACACACACACACACACACACACACACACTCTCTGGACACGCCTCCTGTCATTCACAGTTATTCACGTTGTTGTGCGATGTTTCCGTTTGCATGAAACACAGTTTTGTGTTGTCGCAGACGAGTGAAGTCGTTAATATTCCGCGGCTCTAAAGCCTCGACGTGTTTCTGTGCTCGTGATCCGGGACGTGTGCAGAAGCTCAGCTCGGTAATCTGCTCTGGATTTATTTATCATTCCAGCACAAACTGAAAAAAACCATAGATCAGAAACCTGCAGAGAAAAACCCTGTGTTTGTATTTGTATGGAAACCATCAGTCCATCCGCACATGGACTGAATATCAATCTGCAACTGATTCATTATTACTTTCATCCATTAATGTGGAGATTTAAAGTGAAATCAGTTCAGTGAGAGAACGTTTCTCTCTTCAGCCGTGACATCATCATTCTGAGTGTTTTCAAGCAGCTGAGCTTCTTGTTCAGACACTGATCTCAGCTCAGCTCGGATTCCGCTTCTCCTTCCTGTCGTTTTACTTTATATTTACTTTTATTAGTGAAAAGAACAAAGCCTCTGGATTTTGTCTCTGATACGAACACAGTGTCGACATGAAGGATAATTACAGACTTTAAATCTGTACATTGTTTGTGGTGAATAATTCATGATCTTTTAATTCCTTCTGTGACCCTGCTCTGTGTTCGTAGTATTACTGTAGTACTGTCTGTAGAACTGTCTGTAGTACTGTCTGTAGTACTGTCTGTAGTACTGTCTGTAGTACTGTCTGTAGTACTGTCTGTAGTACTGTCTGTAGTACTGACTGTAGTACTGTCTGTAGTACTGTCTGTAGTACTGTCTGTAGTAATCATAGTTACCTCCAGGTGTCTGATGGTCCAGCACGGAGCAGCAGTCCTGCAGCATCCTCCGATGAGCCTGGGATACAGTCGGCATGGCGACAGCCCTCGGCAGCTTCACCCCCCTGGGCAGGCTGGGCAGGCTGGGCATGCTGGGCATGCTGGGTAAAGTGGGCGGGTTGATGCCACGAGACAGTGAGCTGAGCAAGGCAGGCATGGTGGGAAACCTGGGCAGCGTCCCTGACATCGCCACGGTAACCTGGAGTCGTCCTGTGAGGAGGAGGAGGAGGAGGAGGAGGAGGAGAGATGCTAGTAGTAGGAGTGCTTCAGTAGTAGAACTACAGTTGTATGATAGAGTGAGCGGAGTGAGGAAATGAAAAGCAGGAGTGAGTTTAAAACATCCCCCCCCTCCACATTCCTCTGCATCTTAACTCCTTCACTTCAAGCCCAGAAAGTAAAGTTCCCTCAGGAGGAAACATCCAGCAACACGATGGTTTTACAATAACATATAATAAAAATATGATAATAACTGGGATCCAGCAATTCAAATCTCTGCAGACACACGTCTTGTTTTACAGAAATCAGAAAGTAAGAATACTCTTTACCTCAGTAAAAGTATGAATTAAGTGTTTACGTTTGTAACTTTAGTTAAATATCAAATAGAAGTCTGTAAACGGAGGTAACTCACAGTCGAGCTCTGTGTCGGAGCCGAGCGCCGGCTGCTGATGATCTGCTGCCGTCGCTCGGAGCCGCGGTCGATGAGGATCGACGAGGATCGATGAGGATCGATGTGATCGATGTGGATCGATGTGGATCGATGAGGATCGACCACACGTCAGCGGGTTCGAGCCCCGGAGGTCCTGCTCGGCAGCAACTCTACGTTCTGCTCTGGTTCAACAACTGAGAGTGTTTCAATAAAAACAAACAAAGTCAAAGGCTTAAAAAACTTTATAGACACGTGGAAATAAAACAGACAAACTCCCATCATCACAGCTGCTGCAGCGAGGAAGCAGCTCCCTCTGCTGGTTGACTCGGTTACTGCAGCAACAATCCCTGAGGGATGAATGAAGTCCAGCTGACAGGAAGTCAAATAAACACTCGAGCAAACTCCGGAGTTCAATCGGCTACGACTTCATTTCACCGCTGGTTGAGTCATGTGACTCAGAAGAACCAATCAGGAAGAGAACGTCTGCGTCATCGTGTCCAGACTCAAACACAACGCCAGACTTTTCAAAGTAAAACGAGAGCAGTTCACCCAAGTCTCCACCAGGTGTAACCATAGCAACAGTGATGAGCGTTAAAACGAAGAGAATCACTCAGTGTCAGTTCTGGAAAACGACAGTAGATGGCAGCACAGTCTCGTCTTGTGTTCGTCAGTGTGCGATGAACCTGCGTCTTCACGTTAAATGTGAGCTGAGCCGCCAAACTCCGCCTCCAGCTCCCACAGGTGGGCGGGGTCGGGCGGGTCCACCGGCTCTCCCAGCGTCCTCCACCAGGGGAGCCGGCTCGCCTGCAGCGTCGCGTTGTGGGCGTCACGGGCGCGATGGTCGCAGAGACCCGAGGGGCTGAGGAAGGACTCTGCAACTGTCGCCGTGACAACGGAAAGGGGCGGGGCGTCTGTGGTAAAAGAGAAGAAGAGTGACAGTCAGATATTTTATTAACGCTCACAAACTGCGATCAAGTGTGTGAGTGTGTGTGAGTGTGTGTGAGTGTGTGTGAGTGTGTGTGTGTGTGAGTGTGTGTGAGTGTGTGTGTGTACCTCTGAGCAGCTCCAGCTGAGTGTGTGTGAGTGTGTGTGAGTGTGTGTGAGTGTGTGTGTGTGTGAGTGTGTGTGTGTGTGTGAGTGTGTGTGTGTGTGTACCTCTGAGCAGCTCCAGCTGAGTGTGTGTGTGAGCGAGCAGCGCCTCCATCCTCTGCTCCACCCTCCTCCGCTCATCTCCTCTCTGCAGCTCCGACAGCAGCAGCAGCTGCACCTCCTGGTGGAGGCGCTCACACTCGCCTGGAGACACACGGGACGACTGAGGACAGAGAGACAGACAGGGGGATGGACAGAGAGAGAGGGAGGGAGAGAGAGAGAGAGAGAGAGAGAGAGGGAGAGAGAGAGACAGAGAGAGAGAGAGAGACAGGGGGACGGACAGGGGGTGGACAGAGAGAGAGAGAGAGAGAGAGAGAGAGAGAGAGAGAGAGAGAGAGAGAGACAATGGTTTTATTTTGGAGAAGACATTTAGTTTTTAAATCCTGAGCTTGTATCTTCTCGTCTTACACGATGCACAGCGATGTATTCCTCCACCTGAGCCTTCAGCTCCACCCTCCTACTGTCCGTCAAACCTTTCTGACCAATCCAGAACGGCGCGGTGGGCGGGGCTTTTGCCGCTCGTCTTTTCTGCAGAAAGCGCCGCACCTGAAAGAGGGAGGAGTGGACAACATGAGTCAGGTGTTTGTATTGGTCAAGCTTCGGAGTGGCGTCCTCCTGAGTGTGTACCGCTCTCTGCAGCGTCCTGGCGGCTCGATGGCGCCTCAGATCGTCTCTTTGGGAGCTGATGTAGCGGCGTCGCTCTCTGGCGCCTCTCCAGAAGCTCTGGATCACGACCGCCGCTCGCCGCTCGCACTCCTGCAGGTACGACTGCACCTGGTCTGAGAAACAAGCACAGCTGAGTGTCGCTTGTTCAGCAGAAGAAGTTTCACTTTTTCTAGATTGATCTTGAATCTAGTGAATAAAGAACAAGCGAGGACGAGTCGCTGTTTCTTTACCAGGAGGAAGAAGCTGCAGCAGTTGTCTCTGTTTCTGATGGAACGCCCTCCTCGCCTGCAGACGCCGCACACACACCTAAAACACACACGTTAAATATACATCAGTGCGATAAGAACCCGAACCCGTCTCTTTACTTTCAACCTTGTCCCATCTGCTAACATGGAGAAGGCAGGGTTTATTACCTATACTGCAGCCAGCCACCAGGGGGCGACTGATCAGTACCGCAGTCTCACCTGATACTTAAGCTCCTCCTCCCACTGCAGAGCCTCCTTCTGTTGCTGCTGCTGCCTCCTCCGAGCCCTGACACACACACACACACACACACACACACAGACACACACACACACACACACACACACACACACACACACACACACACACACACACACACACACACACACACACACACACACACACACACACACACACACAAAACATCAGCCCCAACAGTCATTGAAAAATCGAGGCTTCCAGCTGCAGACAGATGTTGAGCGGTCGTACCTGAATCTCCTCTGCAGGGAACCGACCGCTCTGTTCAGACTCTTCACTCGGCGCCGGGTCTGATACGACCGCCATGACGCCTGGATCACACACGCCGCCCGCACTCGCTCAGCACTCACCTGAGAGGGGAGGAGTCAGAGGGCAGCAGCCGTCCAATAAGAATCCAGTGTACACACACACACACACACACACACACACACACACACACACACACACACACACACACACACACACACACACACACACACACACACACAGTTATAGGGACAGACCAACCTGAGAGGGACTCGTCGTGCCTCTGTCTGATTGGATGAGTTCAATTAGCTGGTCCATGTCCTGGTCAATGCCCCGCCCCCTCCAGTCCTTGTCCAGCAGGTCGTCCAGTCCTGCAGAGAGAGAGAGGGAGAGAGAGAGAGAGAGAGAGAGAGAGAGAGAGAGAGAGGGAGAGACAGAGAGAGACAGAGAGAGAGAGAGAGAGACAGAGAGAGAGACCTCTGACCTTTCAGTTCATTTAACTGAACAGAACTTCCTGCCGCTGAGTCATCGACGTGTGCGACCTCTGACCTTTGAAGTTGAGGAGGAGGGGCTTGAGACGCAGCTGCAGCTGATTGGCCATGAGGAGGATGAGTTTGACGGAGGCCCCTCCCACCGCCACGTCGGAGCTGACGGCTAATTGGCCGACGACCTCGTTCAGCAGCAACAGGACGGAGTCGTCAGTCAGGCTGGACAGGAAGTTCCTGCAGAGTGGGAGGGGTTTATATTAACCTTATTGACATGAAGCAGGTTAATAAATACAAACGATCAGTGGACAGTAAACTCATGAGCGCCACCTGTTGGCTGTGCAGGCTTGAATCCACATCTGGACACAGAGCAGAGACACAGTGACGTCATCACACATCTGGATCTGCTCATAGTGAGCGGAGCTGAGGACTGGACAGAGACAGATGTGTGAGTCCTCAGTAAACAGGTGAGCATCAGGTCGATGGGCGCAGTGCGTGGAGGCGTGGACGCAGTGCGTGGCGGCGTGGACGCACCCTGAGACGTGAGCTGGCTGTGGACTCCCAGCAGCCACATGACGGAATCCATCACCTTCCTGAACAGAGACACACACTGACACACAAACATCTGAATCAGCTTCACGTCAGACACTTCCACTGTGAAGCTCCGAGGCTCGCTCACCTCCGCCCGCCTCATCAGCTGACTGGCCAATGACAGGAGGCCGTCCACGACTGCCGGTAGGAGGAGCCTATAAAAGGCCTTTGCATCTTCACCAGGGTCGAACCCAACACAGCAGGAGCTGAGGAGACGATTCAAACTGTCAGTACATTATATTAAACTAGAATTAGACAAAATATACACATTTTAAACAATGAAAATCTATTAGAAAATGTAAGATATTCAAAATATTGAAATCATTTAACCTTCCATATATTTAAAATACTAAAACATTACATCTTTACTTCAAAAACACTTTTTAATATAAAACATTTTTAATTTTTTAACTCAGATATCAAGTATATTGAGGATATACAATTAGAAAACTATAATAAATGGACAAATGGACATGTGCCCTCTGAGGAGAACCTGGTGAGCTGGGCGAGGGTGGCGGCGGCGCTCCAGTTGCTCCTCAGCTCTCGGGGATCCTGAGCGAGGACGAGGACGCAGTGACTCAGGACGCCGCTGTGGTACAGCTCCGACTTCACACGAGGCAAAGCACCGCTGTCGCTCTGCAGCGCCGCCACGTTCAGGACGTCTGGAGAGACACGAGAAGAGCGGGACGTTAAACAGGACCTCCGACCTTTAACGCTGATGAAGGATGAAGATGAAGTGATGATGATGAAGTGATGAAGATGAAGATGAAGTGATGAAGTGAAGATGAAGATGAAGTGATGAAGTGATGAAGATGAAGTGATGATAGATAAAGTGAAGATGATGAAGTGATGATGATAAAGTGAAGATGATAAAGTGATGATGAAGTGATGAAGATGAAGTGATGAAGATGATGAAGTGATGATAGATAAAGTGATGAAGATGAAGTGATAAAGTGAAGATGATGAAGTGAAGATGATAAAGTGAAGATGATGAAGTGATGACGTGATGATGGAGGAACCAGTTTTCATGTTGTCATGTTGTCTCACTCGTGACGCTGCAGTTGAGCAAGGTGACTTTCTGCTGCAGGTTGAGATCTTCCTCCTCCAGATGTTTCTTCAGCTCGGACACAGACTCCATGTTCTCTGTTCAACACAGCAACACAATAAAGAGTCAGACACGTGTTCATCGAACACTGATGATCATTCACTTGTTGCCTCACATTATTCCTGCAGGTGAATTAAGTATTACAAGTGAAACTGTTTGTTTATGTCTCTGATTTCATAGTTCTGACACCTGTTAGCACACCTGTTAGCATCTCTGTTAGCACCTGTTAGCTCGCCTCGGACCACAAGGCGACTGTAGTTCGTTGTTTATCCGACAGTCACTTCACTTCAGCGGGTAAAACAAGTGTCGTTAACCGGTTAAACGTCGGCTCCGTCGACTCGTTGATGGTGAAACACTGAATAATAAACGCTACGAAGTTTCCAACACAACGTCTGACAGCTAACACAGTTAGCTCGTAGCTAGCCGACGCGCTGCGGTTTCTACGGCAACATGACGTCATCACGCTGCGACGGCGCACGCCCCTCTGCACCAAAAACAAATGTTTATTTATTATATAAATTATTTATTTACTAAGGAAATAAAGACAAAAACAACCAGAGGACAAAATACAAGATGTTTTAAATAGAGCTCATAAATAATTTATTCATGTTGCTTGGCTATAAGTTGTTGAATATATAAATGATATATAGATATATATATATATATATCATTATATATATACATATAACCCTAACCCTATATATATATATAGTTTAATAAGCATATAGTTTATATATATTTATATAGTTTAATACGTGTTATTATCAGTAAAGTGTATCGTCTGTGAGAGGCTGCAGTGCGCTCCGGTGGCCTGTGGGTGGCGCTGTTCGTTGAGCTGAATGAGTGAAACAGCAGCAGCTTCACTCATCTTCAGTGTGAGGAGCTGGTGGAGTCACTGAGGAGTCACTGAGGAGTCTGAGGAGTGAGGATCATCTTCCTCTTCATCCAGAAGATACTCACACATTGGTTTTTATCTTCAGAAACATGAATGAGAAGTTTTTCTTTAAATAGATTTGATCAATGTTAGTTTTTCTTTGTGATCCTATTGGTTCAGAGATATATTATCATTGATGCTCTTTGTGTCCATTCATTAAGAATTTATATCAAACACTATATATGTTGTTGACCATAATATTGTATAATATAGTTCTATTTAAATGATATATCATGAATATCTCTTTATATATAAAACTAAATGTATAATATAATATTTACACAACACGTGTATATGATATGAAACTCTTCTCTGATCACGTGGTGAGCAGTAACAGTAACGCGCAGTAACGTGATAGTAACGGAGGGTCTGCAGCTGCTGCAGCCTCACGCGCTGCGCCTGCGTGCTCGAACACACAGACCGACCGTGCGCGCGTCCGCTGCCCGCACCGGCAGAGAGAGAGCAGCACCGGGGGACGGTAACGGGATCTGTAACGGTGACGTGATGTGATGCCGCGCGGGATCACGGTAACGTAAGAGCAGCAGCAGAGGAGGAAGAGGAGGAGGAAGAGGAGGAGGAGGCTGACCGAGGAGGATGCAGCAGTGATCGGTACCGGGAGCAGGAGACACGTCCCTCCAACCGGAGCCTGGACCGAGCAGGGATGGACTGGTAGGGAGGAGGAGGAGGAGGAGGAGGAGGCGCGAGGAGACACCGACGGTACATAACGGAGCAGAGCGCGAGGAGGAGGAGGAGGAGGAGGAGGAGGGAGGAAGAGGAGGGAGGATGAATCCGGTGGATGGAGGAGGAGAAGCGGGCCCGGACGGCCTGGCGACGGCAGGTAGGGTGTGTGTGTGTGGTGTGTGTGTGTGTCTGTGTGCGTGAGGGCATGAGTGCGCGCGAGCAGGCGTGTGCGTGTGTGTAGTGGGAGCTGCTGTCGCCATGATGCCTCCACATCCGCCCATTGACTCAGAGAGTGTGTGTGTGTGTGGTGGGGGTGTGGAGGGTCCCACCAAGGAGCATTGTGGGAAGGCCTGCTGGGTTATTAAACGTGTGTGTGTGTGTGTGTGTGTGTGTGTGTGTGTGTGTGTGTGTGTGTGTGTGTGTGTGTTTCCCATTCATTCCAGTAGTAGAGGTATTATTATCATCATCATCATCATCATCTCATCATCATCAGTAGCAGTCAAACTGAATCCTGGCCTCTGATTGGCTGACAGGAGTCAATTAAAATCCTTTTGAATGGTCACAGTTCGGACATCAAGGTGGAACGTTCACCTGCAGGTAACCATGGCAACAGCCTCATGCAGCACCAGCAGGTGAAGCTGTCACCTGGTCGTCTCGGAGTTGATTGACAGGATCACAGTGATCAATAATCAATGAATCATACATTATACATTATACATGATTATACATAAATGTGACGATTAGAGAAAAGAAACACGAACGTCTTTGAGTTTGAGACAAAACAAGAAGCTTAACGACCGATCGCACATTGTTTTGATTTATGATCAAATGATCTATCGATGAATCAGTGAAGGTTCAGCTGCAGGAGATATTCAAGACTTTTAGAAAACTTCTAAGATCTTTTTATTAAGGGAATTTAATCATTTTAAAGACTTTTTCACAGATGGTATCATTATTATTGTTGTTATTATTATTATTATTATTATCATTACTACTATGTTTTTGAGTGAAATTGATCTAAATCAACATCTGGATCCAGTGAATGTAAACGTGATTCATCAGGAGACTGAGTCACGTTATGTTAGCGTGCGGCCCATGTCCCAGCTGCTAACACGGAGGAGGCGGAGTCAGGACCTATGATGCATCTTCATTTACGGTCCGTGAGTTGGACGAAGACGACACTCGGACACTTTAACTTCGCATTTCAGGCCTCGGGCTAGCAGTTTCCCTCTGTTTCCAGTCATTATGCTAGGCTAAGCTAACCTGCTGGTTGCTGACCTTCTTACAATTAGTGTTAGCATTGTTTAGACTTTGATTTTAAACTTTTTGTCCAAACATTAACATTTTAAACACGTGAGCAGATCCACTCGTCTCTTCAGTCAGTAGAATAAACACTTTAATACACGTTGTTGTGTATTCTTCAGGAACCGTCTTTGACTTGAATCTTCTACGTGTGTTTATTTACCGAAGGAAAACCAGAATCCGATAGATTCACCAGTGAAGGTCTGAAACAGTCCGATGTCTGTACGATGCTCTTGGGAGACGAGTCCTGACAGTTTCTCTGAGGCTCTGAGCAGCAGCTATTTTAGGCTTTACACTGTGTGTGTGTGTGTGTGTGTGTGTGTGTGTGTGTGTGTGTGTGTGTGTGTGTGTGTGTGTGTGTGTGTGTGTGTGTGTGTGTGTGTGTGTGTGACAGCTGGTTCAGGATCAGTCAGAGTGATTGACAGCTGGTCAATCAGACTGTTGATTGATTTTTCTGATGATCGTCATGTTTTGTCTGCGTTGGACCACAAACACCGACATCACCTCATTAGTGTCCACACACTGTAAATAAACATGGACACATCACAGCTACATCATCATCTGCAACGCCCCCTGGTGTCTGGCTGCAGTACACGTCATTAACCCTCCTCCTCCCTCATCTGTATATACAGTCACTGATGGTCTCTATACATGTATGTGAGTAAACACAGGGACGTGATGATCTGTGTTAATCCGTCAGACGTCTCAAACATGCAGTCTGGATTAAAGCGTCTGGGTCGTGAAGGACTGAAGGACACTAGTGAAGGAGACAGAGGACGGAGCGAGGAGCTAGTGAAGGAGACAGAGGACGGAGCGAGGAGCTAGTGAAGGAGACAGAGGACGGAGCGAGGAGCTAGTGAAGGAGACAGAGGACGGAGCGAGGAGCTAGTGAAGGAGACAGAGGACGGAGCGAGGAGCTAGTGAAGGAGACAGAGACGAGCGAGGACTAGTGGGAGACGAGGAGCGAGGAGCTAGTGAAGGAGACAGAGGACGGAGCGAGGAGCTAGTGAAGGAGACAGAGGACGGAGCGAGGAGCTAGTGAAGGAGACAGAGGACGGAGCGAGGAGCTAGTGAAGGATGAATAAACCAGTGTCCTCCACGTTTTTAGGTTTTCTCCCGAGGGTTAGCGCCGCTCGCCGAGCTGCTAATGTGAGACGCTTAATGTCCTCAGCGTGTGTGTGTGTTGGATTAGCTTCCTCCCGCTGTGGAGGATGATCTGACGCACACACACAGACACACACAGACACACACCAGACACACACACAGACACACACTGAGCTGCAGGACTTTGACTTGAAATGTCAGTTGAAGCCTGATTGGTTGAGTTCAGTGGACGTTTGGATCTGATGTTGTTTGGTTCATCTTGATTTTAACATGAAATTCAACAACCAGCGTCTGAAGCACGTGAACAGACAGAATCACGGGGGGGGGGGGGGGGGGGGATCATCGATTCATCGTCTGTTATTATTATCACATTATTATCTGAAGCATCAGTGATTTTAAAAACCTCTGCAGCTCCAGATGAGAGGGTTCGGGTTATTGAGCCGGACGGGTCCAGACTTTGATTCTTTAGCTCTTTGGTTTTTTGACTGTTTAAAAAACAGGGTCATCTGAGGACGTGTCACCTTCATGTCCGCGGAGGATGAACCCTCGGACCCACGTGTGTTTGGGAATATTCATATCTTTTACAAATGATAAAGTTATGAGAATAAACATGTTTCATTTTCCATGTGTGTGTCTCAGGTTCAGGTAAAGCTGAGTGTGTTCGGGCGGTCGACGTCCTGACGGTGCTCAGAGAGAAAGTGGCCTTTGTATCAGGTAACACACTCACACGCGCACACGCACACGCACACGCACTCGCACACGCACACGCACACGCACTCGCACACGCACACGCACACGCACTCGCACACGCACACGCACTCGCACACGCACTCGCACACGCACACGCACACGCACACGCACACGCACACACACACACACACACAACACACAAGACCCACACACACACCACACACCACACCACACACCTCTCACACACCACACACACACACACACACACACACCACACACCTCACACACACACACACACACACACACACACACACACACACACACAGTTTGACCCAGTTTAAACGACTGAGTGTTGGTTTCAGGTGGACGAGACAAACGAGGCGGACCCATCCTGACCTTCCCTGCCAGGACTAATCACGATCGAATAAAACAGGAGGACCTCAGCCGATTGGTCACTTACCTGGCGACCATCCCCAGGTACAGGATGTCCACTCTACCTGTCTCTCTCTCAGTGAAGTCAGTGGACATGAGCCAACCTGGTGAGACTCACACCGTGTCTGTCCCTCTCCCTGTCCCTCAGTGAGGATGTGCGAGCCCGGGGCTTCACCGTGGTGGTGGACATGCGCGGCAGTAAGTGGGACAGTGTGAAGCCGGTGCTGAGGACGCTGCAGGAGTCCTTTTCCTCCAACATCCACACGGCTCTGCTCATCAAACCAGACACTTTCTGGCAGAAACACAAAACCAACCTGGGCAGCGCCAAGCTCAGCTTCGAGGTACTACTGCAATACTACTACTGCAATACTACTACTGCAGTACTAATACTACTGCAGTACTACTACTGATAACTACTGCTGTACGATGCGCTCCACTGGAACCTAACTACCATTGATGCTAACTGACGAACCACTAAAGGTGCTAACTGTGCAGATACTGATGCTCCAGTCGTGTCCACTGTCTCTCTGTCTCCAGACCTCCCTGGTGTCGGTGGAGGGTCTGTCCCGGCTCGTCGACCCCTCCCAGTTGACCTCTGACCTCGGCGGCGCGCTGGAGTACGACCACGTGGAGTGGACCGAGCTGCGTCTGGGTCTGGATGAGTTCTCTGGAGCCGCCACGCAGCTGCTGGTCCAGCTGGAGCAGCTGGAGGCGGGACTGAGCCGCATCCCAGAGCCCCAGGACGTGGACGAGGCCCGAAAGTAAGAGCCGCAGCTGACTCATTGATTATTTAGTGAAGCTATTGATTGTGTATTAAAACTTTCCCTCTCCAGATTCCTGGAGGAACACAATCGTCTGAGAAACACCGTCGCCACGGCGCCAGTTGAAGCCCTTGAACGAGAAGGGCGGAGTTTGCTCCAGCGCATGCGCTTGGTCCCCTCACATGGCGACGCCTCTAATGAAGTCGGCGTGGTGGTTGTAGCCACGGCAGCTGGCTGTCAGGTGGGACGGACTTCCAGAGCGTGGCGCCCAAGGTGTCGTCCCTGCTGGAGCGACTACAGGCGGCTCGTAGCCACCTGCTGCAGAGCTGGGGCGACAGGAAGCTGCACCTGGACCAGGCGCTGCAGCTGCACCTGTTTGAACAGGACGCCACCAAGGTGAGGTGGACGGGGACGACGGCGCTCAGGGCATCGAACCGACGAGCTCTCTCACCTTTGATTCTTTGTGCCTGTCTCTCTCTCAGATGTCGGAGTGGATCGCCCACAGTAAAGAGCTGTTCATGCAGAGTCTGGTGGAGGTGGGCCAGACCCACCAGCACGTCCTGGACCTCCACACACAACACCAGCACTTCACCGCCAACTGCCTGGTCAGTGTGCGACCTCGCTCTGTTCCGAACGCTAACGCTAACGCTAACGTGATCTCTAACGAATCCTCGTTAACAACGTCTCTGAATGTCTCCGGGCAGAATGGCAGCGTGAACGTGGACAGCGTGGTCACCGTGGCGGCGAGGCTCGCGAGGCCGGTCACTACGGCGCTGAGCGGATCTCCTTGGTGTCGTCACGGTTACAGGACGACTGGAAGTCCCTGACAGCGGCACTGGAAGAGCGGAGCAACACGCTTGCTATGGCAACTGGCTTCCACCAGGGGGCTGAACAGGTGAATAATACACTTGTTTGTCTACCTGTCTCACTTTCTGATCGTCTTGACTCGTCCACAACCAACATGGTGTCTACCTGTCTGTCTGTCTGCCTGCCTGTCTGTCTACCTGTCTGTCTGTCTACCTGTCTGTCTACCTGTCTGTCTGTCTGTCTGTCTGTCCAGTTCATGCTGAAGGTCGAAGGTTGGGTTCAGGCGTGCTCTGAAGGGCCGTTGCCGTCGGCGACAGCAGAACTTGAGGCTGCGACAAAAAAACATCAGGAGCTACGAAGAAATCTCTGCTAACTACACACAGGTACCTGTCTGTCTGCTCACCTGTGTGTCTGCTCACCTGTGTGTCTGCTCACCTGTGTGTCTGCTCACCTGTCTGTCTGCTCACCTGTGTGTCTGCTCACCTGTGTGTCTGCTCACCTGTGTACCGTCGTCTGCTGTCTTCACTGTGGTCTGCACCTGTTGTCTGCTCACCTGTGTTGCTCCCTGCTGTCTGCTCACCTGTGTGTCTGCTCACCTGTGTGTCTGCTCACCTGTCTGTCTGCTCACCTGTGTGTCTGCTCACCTGTCTGCTCACCTGTGTGTCTGCTCACCTGTGTGTCTGCTCACCTGTGGGTCTGCTCACCTGTCTGTCTGCTCACCTGTGGTCTGCTCACCTGTGGTCTGCTCACCTGTCTGTCTGCTCACCTGTCTGTGCTCCTGTGGTCTGCTCACCTGTCTACGTGTGTCTGCTCACCTGTGTTGCTCACCTGTTGTCTCTACCTGTGTTGCTCACCGTGGTCTGCTCACCTGTGTCTGTCCTGTCTCACTGTCTCTGCTACCTGTTCTGTCTGGCTCTCACCTGTGTGTCTGCTCACCTGTGTGTCTGCTCACCTGTCTGTCTGCTCACCTGTCTGTCTGCTCACCTGTCTGCAGGTCAGTGAGAGCGGTAAAGCCTTGCTGGAGGTTCTCCAGCGTTGCCCGGCGACGGACTCTGACTCTATAACCAAACCAGACCTCACTGCCTCGTCGCACGGCATCATGGGAGTTCTGCACCAGGTCATGCAGGTAGGACTCACGTTAACCCGTCTCACATCCTCCCGTCTCACTGTCACCGACCAACAGACAGGCGGACTGATGATGTTGTTATGTTTTTTCTTTGCAGGGTCACCATGAGGTGGAGGGGGCGTGGCAGCACCGGAAGCTCCGCCTCCACCAGCGCCTGCAGCTGTGTGTGTTTCAACAGGATGTGAGACAGGTACGATGAATCCAGATCTCAATCCAGATCCAGATCCAGATTTAAGCCTCAGCTTACCTCCACCTGTCTCTCCCCCCCCCTCAGGTGTTGGACTGGGTCGAGCAGCACGGCGAGGTGTTCCTGAACAAACATGGCGGCGTGGGGAAATCTCTGCACCGAGCTCGAGCTCTGCAGAAACGTCACGACGACTTCCAGCAGGTGGCGCAGGTAAAACTGACGGGTGTTGTTTACATTTCAAACAGAGAAGCAGGTAAATGAATAAATGAAGCAGATTTCTGTTCTGTGAAGAATAATTTATTTATCTGCTTTGTTTTCTCTGAACTGCTCGTTGAAATGTGGCGTTCGAGAGAAAGTAAAACCAGGAAGCAGGTTCTCAGATGTTAGAGACTGGGTAATAACCTCTGAGTGTGTGTGTGTGTGTGTGTGTGTGTGTGTGTGTGTGTGTGTGTGTGTGTGTGTGTGTGTGTGTGTCAGAACACTTACACTAATGCAGAGAAGCTTCTGGAAGCAGCCGATCAGCTGGCTCAGTCTGGAGAGTGTGAGGAGGAGGAGATTTACCAGGCGGCCAGAGACCTGGAGCTGCGGATGCAGGTGAGAGAGAGAGAGAGATAGAGACTGAATTCATCTTTATATGTTCATGTGAACGAGCTGAGATCCGTCCTGCTGCTTGGAAATAAATATGTTTTCATGTATTTTCATAAAAAACGAGTCTTTTCAAAATAAAAGCTGTGGAAATGAAAGTAAAACACTGATGATAAAGGTTCATAAGAGATTTGTTGGTGAACTTTCATTATTCATTAAAACACCTGAACCAGCACTATAACTAGTTTATTCACTAATATTATTCTGTTGTTAGCATGTTGTTGACGTGTTATTAACATGTTGTAAATCTGTGTTGTGTATTTACAGGCGTTTATTCAGCGAGTTGAACAGAGGAAGCTGCTGCTGGATCTCGCTGTGTCTTTCTACACACACACCAAGGAGGTAACACTCACACACACACACACACACACACACACACACACACACACACCAAGGAGGTAACACACACACACACACACACACACACACACACCAAGGAGGTAACACACACACAATCGTAGACTGTAAATAAAGATGTACGACATGACAGCTCCCAAAAGTGAAGCCAAATCCTCTGGATCGCCCTCTGGTGGCTGGCTGCAGTATAGTTTATAAGCCCCGCCTCCTCCATGTTAGCAGATAGAACATGGATCAAACTACGAATCCAAATGGCGTCATCGATAAAAGATGGCGGCGTTGGTTCCTTTCTGGGAGGAAGTGGAGACGTTAGTGCCGCAGTATAAATCAGTGCTGTGACATCACATCCACTCTCCCCCCCCCCCCCCAGCTCTCGGCCTGGATGGACGGCCTCCAGAAGCAGCTCTCCTCAGAACTCTGCATCTGTCCCGACACGGTGGAGGCTCTGCAGACTCTCATCAGCCAGCAGCAGCAGCAGCAGGCCAACACCCAGGTACCTGTCCCCCCCCGTCTGAACTGACCCCCATCATAACAAGCTAACACCCCCGATGACCCCCACACTAACCCTCTAACGCTGACCCCACAGGAAGCTGCGATGAGTGTCATCAGGGAAGGAGAAGACCTCATCCTGCAACTCAGGTACACAGAGAGCGGGGGTGCGTTGGATTCCTCCCTCAGCGCTGCACAAAGAGCCTGGTTGTAACATGTGTGGGTGCGTTTGTTTCACCCGTCAGGGCAGCACAGAGGCCCGGGGACGGGTGTGTTTGTTGATTGACAGAACCTGGAAGGGTGCGTTTGTTTTAGACATCAAGGCAGCTCTGTGGCCCATCCTGTGTGGATGCGTTTGTTTTAATGCGTGGATGCATTCCTTTTTAGATTAGAGTCACAGGGGTGGGTGCGTTTGCTTTCTAGTTTAAGTTAAGTGTGTGTGTGCGTTTCTTTTTGAGTTTGGGTGTGTGTTTTTCCAGCTTGTGGAGAATGTGTGTGTGCGTTTCTTTTCTATGTCAGGTGCACTTTTCGCTTTTTTACTTGTTTGTGTGCTTTTTTGTTCGAGTGCACGGAGCCTGCATGGGTGCGCTTGATTCTGGCTTTGTAAAGCCCATGTGGGTGCACTTGTTTAAAGCCCCTGGCGACTCAGAGGTTTGTGTAGAGTTGGAATTTGTCATGATTGTGGGTGTTGTTGTTTTAAGTTATGTAAAACATGAGTGGAGCGTTTTTAATTTGTATAATCTGTGATGTCTGTTCAGTGTGGATGCGTTTGGTTTGTATATAACCTGTATAGGAGCCCTTGTTTTTAGGATGGTACAGTCTTGGGTGGGTGGGAACCTTTCACTCATATTTATTTGTAGTTTGTTTGGGTTTGTTTTGGGTTGTGCGTGATGCGTGGGTGTGTTTGTTTCAGGCCCCAGGGCAGCTCGGTGGCCCACGTGGAGTCGGTGCTGCAGCAGCTGGAGGAGTCGCACGTTCAGCTGGAGGAGCTGTTCCACCAGAGGAAGATCCGACTGGATGTTTACTTGCAGCTGCGGATTCTCCAGCAGTGCACGCTGGAGGTACACGCTTCTGTTCCAAATCACAAGCTTCATACAAATCATGTGTTGAACCGTCGTCAGGGGATCGACAATGAACTGTGTGTCTTTCTTAAGGTAACAGGGGAAATGGATGCCTGGAAGCAGGACCTCCAGAAACAGTCCCAGGACTTCTCTACGGAGAAGCTAGCAGCGCCGCGGCTAGCCGATGTAAACCAGGACAAGCTAGCCCAGGACAAGATAACCTGGGTCATTCGAGGCTAGTGGAAGCTTGTCCAGAGGCGCTAACACTAGCGCAGCAACGCATCCACAGGTAAACAAGTCCGATGACATCGCTCAGCATGAAAATGAGTCGTTAATAAAAGGTCCTGACGTTGATGAACTGACAGATGAACTGATCTGCAGGCACATGGAGCGCAGGCTGGCTATGAACAACATGATCTATGAGGTCATCCAGCAAGGTCACGACCTCCAGCAGTACATCACCGAGGTCCAAGCGTCAGGTCAGAGTCAAAACTGGTTTAGAAAATAAATCATCTGCACAGCAACAAAACTTCCATTAACAAATGTCAGCGACCATAGAGAAGAAGGGGGACCATGGATGGGCCTTGTGGGACCACATGAGAGAAGCTCCGTGTTCAGAGGTTCTTCATTGGGGGGTCACCTGCTCCAGCTTGATGTAGCTGGACTGCTTCTCCACAGGGGGCGTCACTCTGAGGCTAGTAGAGGTAACATGGTCCTCGAAGAGCTCAGCGACTCGGGTTCCACTACGACCTCCGCGATCCTCCAGAGATCCTCAATCGTATTATATCATGTAACATCCCATAGTGCGCTGGAGGGATTCCAGAGGTCACGGCCTCTCAGGGACTTTCAGTGGGAGGAGTGGTTCTGTGGCGTTAGAGTTCCCGTCCACAGCAGCGTGAGTAGCTGGTGGGCTTCACTGGGTTCGGCTGGAAGCGCCACTAGAGAGCGTTCTGGGTTGAGGGGTTTCCTTGACGGGTTTCCAGGGGTCCGTGAAGGCATGAACCAATCATAAACAAGCAAAATGCTGAACGGGCAGAAAACAGTTCCAGATCAGAGGAGGCTTCCATTGGATCCCATATGGATCTATGAGATTCCACTCTACTGGTCGGATACAGCAAGAACCGAACAGAACAGAACGAACAGAACAGAACAGAACAGAACAGAACAGAACAGAACAGAACAGAACAGAACCCAACAGAACAGAACAGAACAGAACCCAACAGAACAGAACAGAACAGAACAGAACAGAACCGAACAGAACAGAACAAACTGAACAGACAAACCGAACAGAACCGAACAGAACAGAACCAGAACCGAACAGAACAACCGAACAGAACAGAACGAACGAACGAACCAGAACAAACGAACGAACGAACAGAACAGAACAGAACAAACGAACAGAACAGAACAGAACAGAACAAACGAACAGAACCAAACAGAACAACAGACACGAACAAGAACAGAACCGAACGACAGAACGACAGACAACACGAGAGCAGGTCGATCTGACCAGTTCAGTTTCACAGTGATGATGTTCGGGGGGGAAAGGGGGGAAGAGAGGATAATGAGGGGGGGGGGGGGGGGGGGGGGGGGGTTGCCATGGAAACTGGTCTCTGAAGCACACAGCTGGTGTCCATGGAAACCAGCGTATTGAATTTTCCATGGAGACACACACACACACACAGACACACACAGACACACACACACACACACACAGACACACACAGACACAGACACAACACACACACACACACAGACACACACACAACACAGTATATCTGTGCAATCATATACACATGAATGGAGAGGAAAACACACACACGTGCAGCTGCATTACTGCACTTGTGAGGACCTGAATATGTGTGTGTGGTGTGTGTGTGTGTGTGTGTGTGCTTCAGGTATCGAGCTGTCGGAGGCGGAGGGGGGGCTCTCCTCTCAGGTGGAGGAGCTGCAGCGCCTCCTGCAGGACAAACAGAAGGACCTGCAGCAGATTGCAGATCACACACACACACACCTGGAGCAGAACCTGCAGCTGAGACACCTGCAGAGCCAAGTCAAACAGGTGACACACACACACACTCACAGACACACACACACACACTCACAGACACACACACACACACTCACAGACACACACTCACAGACACACACTCACACACACACACTCACAGACACACACACACAGACACACACTCACTCACACACTCACAGACACACACTCACAGACACACACACAGTGACCTCCCTGTACTAACGGTCTACCTGTCGTCGGGTCTCAGGTGCTGGGCTGGATCTCCGAGGGGGAGGTCATGTTGTCGTCCTGCATGTTGAACTCCAGCTGTTTGTCTGAAGCTGAGCAGCTGCAGAGGGAGCATGAGCGCCTCCAGCAGTCCATAGAGGTAACTGCACACACTGAGTGACAGGAGGTGGAAGCAGGAGGTCCTGGTCTCCTCAGGGTTCTCCTCAGGGTTCTCCTCAGGGTTCTCCTCAGGGTTCTCCTCAGGTTCTCACCTCCTCCTCTGTTTCCAGGCTCTGCTCCACGCTGACTCGCTGCAGAGGACTCATCAGGTGGCTCTGGCTCTGCAGCAGAGAGCCGAGCTGCTGGTCCGGTGAGTCACAGCCCGAACGTGTTGGTAACGTGTTGGTAACGTGTTGGTAACGTGATGGTAACATGTTGGTCACGTGATGGTCACGTGTTGGTAACGTGATGGTCACATGATGGTAACGTGTTGGTAACGTGATGGTAACATGTTGGTCACGTGATGGTCACGTGTTGGTAACGTGATGGTAACGTGTTGGTAACGTGATGGTAACATGTTGGTCACGTGATGGTCACGTGTTGGTAACGTGTTGGTCACATGTTGGTAACGTGTTGGTAACGTGATGGTAACATGTTGGTCACGTGATGGTCACGTGTTGGTAACGTGATGGTAACGTGTTGGTAACGTGTTGGTAACGTGTTGGTAACGTGATGGTAACGTGATGTTAACATATTGGTAACGTGATGGCACTTTGTGTTTGAGAGAAATGTTATAACTCTACTAACCACGTGACCTCTGACCTCTCCCCTTCAGGTCTGGTCACTATGACCCGGACGCAGTGAGGTCTTGTGCCCAGACGGTGGCGCTGCACTGGCAGACGCTGATGCTGAGGATCGAGGATCGACTCAAACTGGTCAACGCCTCGGCTGCTTTCTACAGGACGTCCCAGCAGGTGGCGCTGTTTCTCTGAATATCTGTTCTCTGTCTGTCTGTCTCCTGGTCTGTCTCCTGACCTGTCTGTCTCCTGACCTGTCTGTCTGTCTCCTGGTCTGTCTGTCTGTCTCCTGACCTGTCTCCTGGTCTGTCTCCTGACCTGTCTGTCTCCTGACCTGTCTGTCTGTCTCCTGACCTGTCTGTCTGTCTCCTGACCTGTCTCCTGGTCTGTCTCCTGACCTGTCTGTCTGTCTCCTGTCTGTCTGTTTCCTGGTCTGTCTGTCGGTCTCCTGGTCTGTCTCCTGACCTGTCTGTCTGTCTCCTGGTCTGTCTCCTGACCTGTCTGTCTGTCTCCTGACCTGTCTGTCTGTCTCCTGGTCTGTCTCCTGACCTGTCTCCTGGTCTGTCTGTCTGTCTGTCTCCTGTCTGTCTGTTTCCTGGTCTGTCTGTCGGTCTCCTGGTCTGTCTCCTGGTCTGTCTCCTGACCTGTCTGTCTGTCTCCTGGTCTGTCTCCTGACCTGTCTGTCTGTCTCCTGGTCTGTCCCCTGACCTGTCTGTCTCCTGACCTGTCTCCTGGTCTGTCTCCTGACCTGTCTCCTGGTCTGTCCCCTGACCTGTCTGTCGGTCTCCTGGTCTGTCTCCTGGTCTGTCTCCTGACCTGTCTGTCTGTCTCCTGACCTGTCTGTCTGTCTCCTGGTCTGTCTCCTGACCTGTCTCCTGGTCTGTCTCCTGGTCTGTCTCCTGACCTGTCTGTCTGTCCCCTGACTGTCTGTCTGTCTCCTGTCTGTCTGTTTCCTGGTCTGTCTGTCGGTCTCCTGGTCTGTCTCCTGACCTGTCTCCTGGTCTGTCTCCTGACCTGTCTGTCTGTCTGTCTCCTGGTCTGTCTCCTGGTCTGTCTCCTGGTCTGTCTGTCTGTCTGTTTCCTGACCTGTCTCCTGGTCTGTCTCCTGACCTGTCTGTCTGTCTGTCTCCTGGTCTGTCTCCTGGTCTGTCTCCTGGTCTGTCTGTCTGTCTGTTTCCTGACCTGTCTCCTGGTCTGTCTCCTGACCTGTCTGTCTGTCTCCTGACCTGTCTGTCTGTCTCCTGTCTGTGTCCTGGTCTGTCTCCTGACCTGTCTGTCTGTCTCCTGTCTGTGTCCTGGTCTGTCTCCTGACCTGTCTGTCTGTCTCCTGTCTGTCTCCTGGTCTGTCTCCTGACCTGTCTGTCTGTCTCCTGGTCTGTCTCCTGACCTGTCTGTCTGTCCCCTGACCTGTCTGTCTGTCTCCTGACCTGTCTGTCTGTCTCCTGACCTGTCTGTCTGTCTCCTGACCTGTCTGTCTGTCTCCTGGTCTGTCCCCTGACCTGTCTGTCTGTCTCCTGACCTGTCTCCTGGTCTGTCCCCTGACCTGTCTGTCTGTCTCCTGACCTGTCTGTCTGTCTCCTGGTCTGTCCCCTGACCTGTCTGTCTGTCCCCTGACCTGTCTCCTGGTCTGTCCCCTGACCTGTCTGTCTGTCTCCTGACCTGTCTGTCTGTCTCCTGGTCTGTCCCCTGACCTGTCTGTCTGTCTCCTGACCTGTCTGTCTCCTGACCTGTCTGTCTGTCTCCTGGTCTGTCTCCTGACCTGTCTGTCTCCTGGTCTGTCCCCTGACCTGTCTGTCTGTCTCCGGTCTGTGTGCAGGTGTGTGGGGTTCTGGAGAGTCTGGAGCAGGAGTACAGGAGGGAGGAGGACTGGTGTGCAGGAGGCGAGCGGCAGCCGGAGCAGCTGCTGCCGCCCATGAGCAAACACATGGAGCAGAAGGAGGCGTTTTTAAAGGTGAAGAAATGTTACACACTGTAAAGTAGCTGTACACATATTTGTGTGTATCTGTATTAACATGATGTTTTTACAGAAATCCGGGTCAATGTGGCCGGTTGTGTTGTTTGTGGTGAGTTCCCCTCTAACGGTCTTGTTCCCGTGGCAACAGGCCTGCACGCTGGCCAGACGCAACGCCGAAGTCTTCCTCAAGTACATCCACCGCAACAGCGTCACCATGGCCAACATCTCCGGCCACGGCGTCACCGTCTCCGGGGTCACGGAGGTCACGGGGCACTCCAGGGTTCCAGAGCAACAGGTCAAAGGTGAACAAACACACAAACAATCAGAAATACACCTGCACAGAGCCCTGAGGAACACCCCCGCAGGTCCAGGCCCTGATGAGTGTGTCTGTGCTCAGGGATCCTCAGCGAGCTGCTCCAGAGGGAAAACAGAGTCCTCCACTTCTGGACCTTAAAGAAATGTCGACTGGATCAGTGCCAGCAGTACCTGATGTTCCAGAGCCACACCCAACAGGTCCAGTTCACTCACTCCTATTGGTGGAGTCACGGAGAGATTCTGATTGGTTCCAGAGTAAATGTGACCGCGCCTTAACGTGCTCTTTGATCGCAGGCTCTGGATTGGCTGCAGCAGTCAGGTGACCACTACCTGACCACGCACACATCCCCGGGGACAAATGTGTCCGAGACTCAGGAGCTGCTGACCCAACACCGGGAGTTCTGTGTTTCTGCCAAGGTGAGAAAACACGTAGAGTCAAACTTTCCAGCCGTCAGACGGCAGCTGTGAGTCACACACTTTACACACGACAATAAATCCTCAAAGACTTTATTTTTCTATGAATTTAATGTAAAATACAACACGTGTTATATGATATATTATAAAAGGATCCCTTCTGTCAGCACACACAGGAGAAGGTTCACCTGCTCATCCAGCTGGCAGAGAGCATGCTGGGTAAAGGCCACTTCCACCGCGCCGAGCTCCGTCGCTGCGTCTCCACCGTGGACAAGCGTTACCGCGACTTCACCGTGAGGATGGGACAGTACCGCCACCTGCTGGAGACGGCGCTGGGAGGCTGCTCACAGGTAACATTGAAAGAGAGGGTGTGGTCAGTGTGTAGGCTGACCCGTACTGAGTGTGATGTACGGTGGCTCTGACAGGACAACAAGGACCTGGAGCTGGAGCTGGTCCCCAACAGTCTGTCGGACTCGGACCCCGAGGCCAACCTGTCCGACCCCAGCCACCAGGTCAGCGACGAGAAGAGGCGCTCCGCACGCAAGAAGGAGTGAGTACACGCAGTGTGGGCACGAGTGGGAGTACCAGTACAAGTCTGGATGTTAATGAACAGCTGTGTGTGTGTGTGTGTGTGTGTGTGTGTGTGTGTGTGTGTGTGTGTTGTCAGGTACATCATGGCCGAGCTCCTTCAGACAGAAAGAGTCTACGTCAGAGATCTGCAGGAGTGCATCGAGGTAAAAGCACAAACATCTGGAGCTTTCACTCGTTTCACAGGATCCTCCTCCGCTGACAGACCTGCAGTTCACTCAGTCGACCACAAGGTCACTTCTGCTGTTTGTACTAAATTCTGGCTTTGGCACAATATTGAATATTTTTAAACTAAACTCAGTCCGAGTCCTGCCTGACACATGGAAACTACTATATTAAAGCAGTACATAATACTTTGTAGTACTACATTCTACTGAGTAGTACTTCCTGATGGAAACACTGTGGTGCAGACGTACCTGTGGGAGATGACGAGCGGCTCCGAGGACGTCCCCTCCGGTCTCAACAACAAGGACGACACCGTGTTCGGGAACATCCAGGACATCTACGAGTTCCACAACAGGTACTGTCAATCATACTGCAATACAAGTACTACAGTACCAAACATCTACGAGTTCCACAACAGGTACTGTCAATCATACTGCAATACAAGTACTACAGTACCAAACATCCAGGACATCTACGAGTTCCACAACAGGTACTGTCAATCATACTGCAATACAAGTACTACAGTACCAAACATCCAGGACATCTACGAGTTCCACAACAGGTACTGTCAATCATACTGCAATACAAGTACTACAGTACCAAACATCCAGGACATCTACGAGTTCCACAACAGGTACTGTAAACATATTCATCATACTGCAATACAAGTACTACAGTACCAAACATCCAGGACATCTACGAGTTCCACAACAGGGTACTGTCACTCATACTGCAATACAAGTACTACAGTACCAAACATCCAGGACATCTACGGGTTCTAGAAACAAGTACTGTCAATTATACTGCAAAAAATAAATACTGCAAATTACTTTACTTAATTTACTGCAGCACAAGTACAACAGTATGAAATACAGGTCAAACAAATACTACAAATACTGTGTATGTATGTATTTACTGTAGTACTGCGACATACTGTAATGTGTAGTATTGTAGAGTATTGTGTGTGTGTAGATTGAGAGGTTTGTGTTTTTCAGTATTTTCCTGAAGGAGTTGGAAAACTACGAGCAGCTTCCAGGAAGACGTGGGCCACTGCTTCGTCACCTGGGTAACGCTCGGATTCAAACCTACGACACGACTCGAGGATTGATGGAAGTAAAACTTACAAAGTACTTTGTGTTTCAGGCTGATAAGTTCCACATGTACGTGACGTACTGCAGAAACAAACCGGACTCCAGTTTACTGATTCAACAACAAGGGGCCGGATTCTTCGAGGTCAGAAAACTTTACTTCTTTATTGGAGAATTTCAGATATTTTAGAAAAGTTATTTTTGATGTAACACAAGTAATAAGGTGCAGTTTTCTGTTTTCGGTTATTTTACTGTCTCTTATCATCAAAATGGAAGAAAATGTAAATGTGTTATTGACTTTGTTATTCTGTTTTATTTATGTTCTACTCTGTCAATTCCCTGATGTCTTCATGTCTTATGTTATTTACATAATTGAGATATTTTTTATATTATATCTGCAAACCTTGTGGAAAATAAAATGAAAAATATGTAGATAAATATTGCAGATGTAGAAAGATGATTAAATGTAATACTTATATTGGGGAAAATGGCGTCTGACCTAAGAAATATTAGATTTCCAATGATTAATATTAACTTGCTTTCATACACAATTTATGATGAAATAACCCAGAGAAGACGGTGATGAGGGGGTTTTCAGAATGTGTTTGTGTTCAGGAGGTCCAGAGGAGACACGGGCTGACGAACTCCATCTCCTCCGCTCTCATCAAACCAGTTCAGAGAATCACGAAATACCAGCTGCTGCTCAAGGTGAACTGGTTTCCCCACAGACTCACGTTGGCTTCAGGCTGCAGCTTCAAACCCCCAACCCTACTTTCATTACAGATGTGTGACAATAATAAGAAATCTCAAATCCATCCTCTTCGATCTTTACTCTTCACAGTCGACTCTTTGAATCTTTAACGTCACAATAATCTAATATTTACTCTGACATTTAACCACTGTGTGTGTGTGTGTGTGTGTGTGTGTGTGTGTGCAGGAGTTGCTGGGGTGCTGCGAGGAGGGAAAAGGTGAAATCAAAGAAGGACTGGATGTGATGCTGAGCGTCCCCAAGAGAGCTAACGATGCTATGCATGTTAGCATGTTGGAAGGTAGGTGTTTCAAAATAAAAGACCTGCATCTCGTTTACATGAAGATTTCAGGGCGCCTGGGCTAGGGGCTTTTATTGTGAAGTTTGTTGTTGACTTCCTCACTAAAAGATAAATCTTATATTTACGTATGACACGTGTTGCCGTGGTGACGTCTCCTCAGGTCTGGAGGAGGGTCTGGAGGTCCAGGGCGAGCTCCTCCTCCAGGACTCCTTCCTGGTCTGGGAGCCAAAGTCTCTGATCAGGAAGGGGCGGGACCGACACCTCTTCCTGTTTGAGCTGTCACTCATCTTCAGCAAAGAGATCAAAGACTCGTCCGGACGAACCAAATATCTGTACAAGAGCAGACTGAGGGTAACACACACACAGACACACACACAGACACACACACACACACACACACACACACACACACACACACACACACACACACACACACACACACACACACACACACACACACACACACACACACACACACACACACACACACACACACACGTAATCATGAGGTAAATGGCGTTCTGCTGACACTTCCTGTTCCTGTAGACGTCAGAGCTCGGAGTGACGGAGCACATCGAGGGCGACCCCTGTAAGTTCGCTCTGTGGGTCGGACGAACGCCGACGTCCGACAACAAGACGGTGCTGAAGGTGTGTGAC
>CM031693.1:327467-484967 GCA_006182925.3 Reinhardtius hippoglossoides
ATCGACCTCAGAGTCTGACCTCTATCGCCACCTACTGGCTCGGCGAGCTCGTTACAGGGTTTGTAGTTGTTTTAAAATGGAAGAGAAAATATTCAGAACTAAATAAAATATCTGCAGAAAAGCAGTCGAGGCTTTAAAGTAAAAATCAACGGTGTTTATTCTGCTTCTAGCTTCATCTAAAGTGAGTCCAGTGCTGTTTACTGTCTGACCAGCAGATGGAGCTGCTGCTGATCCTCTGTTTATGACTTTATGAATGGACTGTAACCTGCTGATGTCGTTGCTATGACAACAGTGGCAGGATGAACCCTAACCCTAATAAAGTGTCTCTCTCACCCGTCTCCCTCCAGCTGTCCGGCGGCTGCGAGTTAGTGGTGGTGTTGTTGGACTTCTCCTCCGGCGCCGCAGGAGAGCTCAGCGTTCGCTGTGGTCAGACCGTGGAGCTGGTGGAGCGCTCGGTCGACAGACCCGGGTGGTGTCTGGCCAGAACCACGGATCAGAGTCCGCAGCAGGTAAGAAATCAAACGTCTCCACGGCAGAAACAAATCCTCCAGCTTCTAATCTCCTGTTTCCCTGCAGGAGGGTTTACTGCCCATGAGCGCCCTCTGTCTGTCACACTCACACAGTGCAGCCGACATGGAGGGGCTCATCCCGGCGTCCACCACCTCCAGCAGCACCTCGTCCACCTGCACCACCACGTCCTCCTCCTGCAACTCGTCCAGCACCACCACCTCCTCCAACGCCTCCTCCACTGTCAGCAAAGGTAGGTCCGTCTTTCTCCAGGGCGCCACCTCCTGGTCGAACACAGATCTGCACCTGGACTCAAGATAAACAATAATAACTTCATGGTAAAAAGAGCTCGAGCTCAGAAACGTCACAACTTCACAATCTAAGAGTAAGGTAGTAATCTGATTACAGTTTCAGTTACTGACGACCTTTGACCCCGGCCACCGTCTCACTGCTGCAGCTCGTCCACGTTCGCTCCGTGTCACTTCCTGTTTGAACCGAGGGAACTTTAAACATCCGTGTCTCCTGCTTCCTGTCGGAGTGTGACGTCACTTTGTGTGTTGACGTTTTACACAAACTGTAAATCGTTCATCTGTAAACTCAACAAACTAAATGTCCTCATTGGTCCAAGTAGGAAACAGGAAACACTACATATCTCCAAAGGAACTAATTTAACAAACTAAATAATCAACAACAAGATAAATGTCCCCAAAACAAACAACAGACCACATGTCCAAATAAATTATAAAGTAAATAAAGGTAATAAATAAAACTAACAAAATGTCACACACACAGACACACACACACACACACACACAGACACACAGACACACACACACACACACAGACACACACAGACACACACACACACACAGACACACACAGACACACACAGAGTCCCGAGATGAGAGTTTCAGGTTAAACATTGACGTGAACAAGTTTCAGACTCAACAGGAATCTTCAGTTTAACATCCTGCCTCAGGGTGTGTGTGTGTGTGTGTGTGTGTGTGTGTGTGTGTGTGTGTGTGTGTGTGTGTGTGTGTGTGTGTGTGTGTGTGTGTGTGTGTGTGTGTGTGTGTGTGGATACCTGCTGGCTCTGGGAGTTTCTGTTTAAAACTGGTCGGATCTCTGGTGGATTTACATTCTTTATGTTTCACGCACATTTTTCGATTTGGTCTTCATTCATTTTATTCTTTATTTTGTATATATGACTATTTTAGTTTATCAGAATTTTTTGCTTTCAATTTCATATTTCAATTTAGTGGCGACTTCTGTCCTTGTTGTCACTCAAGTCTCAATAAGCCACGCCCAGTGCGGTGGCCCCACCCCTCGCGTTAGCCCCGCCCCTCCGACTTGTGACTGTAGTTTGATTCCTGGACACAAACACGTCTCGGCCTCTTCTCGTCACGTCTTCTTCTGAACGTCCTGAACGTCCTGACGTGGAAACATGCGGCGAGGCAGAGGTGCATGCTGGGATTGCTCTGCTGTTTGGGGATGGATTGTGGGAGAGAGAGAGGACGAGCGAGGTGGGTGTTAGGATGAAAGAAGAAGAAGAAAGATTGAGTGTGTGTGTGCGTGTGTGTGTGTGCGTGCGTGTGCGTGTGTGTTGGTTAATGAGTGATAGAACAAGGTGACTCTCTCTCTCTCGCTCTGTTTGTTTCAGTGTCTCTCGACCATTAACCAGCACTAACACACACATGTAGCAGGAATGTTAATCATGTTTGGTTGTGTTGAACAGGACCTGCTGGTTTTCTGCATCTTTACTGAAGCTGCATTAACACACACACAGACACACACAGACACACAGACACACACAGTCACACAGACACACACAGTCACACACACAGTCCAGTGTGAGGAGGTCGTCTGTGTCTCTGATTTATTTTTCTTGTATTTTTCACAGATCTTATTAAATTCATCTCAACCATCAACGATTAAACATTTCTTCCAACACTGAATCACATCGAGAAATAAATTCTAGATTCTACATAAATTTCTGATGTTAAACATTTGATGATTTTTTATTTATAAGTTACATTAAATACTAATTAAATATGTGACATATCTTTTTGATGTTAATTCACTTTTTACGACATCTTTTAATCGTATATATAATAAAGTGGTGAATCCACGTAAACAGATTGTTGTCACGGCAACAACTGGGAACTCGCAGAGATTCAAATTGTTGTGTCCGATGTTAATTGCGTGTGTGTGTGTGTGTGTGTGTGTGTGTGTGTGTGTGTGTGTGTGTGTGTGTGTGTGTGTGTGTCCACAGACTCTGGAGTCTACAGCTCTGAAGGTTCAGCTCTCCACGCTCAGACGACCAGTGAGTCAACAATCATCTCTGAATTTACCCAGAATTCTGTAGTGCAGAACTCATCACTGCCCCCCCCCCCCTCCTTGTGTTTACCTTTCTCAGGTGCCACCTCCCCCACAGTGTTGGGCGTGGGCGGGGCTCCAGGGGGCGCTGTGGGCTCTCCAGGGCCCAAACGCAGCGGCTCTGGAACCGGGAACACTCTGAAGGTAAAGCTGGTCCTCGCCGTCGCTCTGTGGACAGAAGAAGACGGATTATTAGTTTTAAAAATACGTACAATGATTATTGAATTAATCGTGAAGTAAATGAATATTAATTATAAGTATTATTATTATTACTCAGTCGTATGGTGACTGTTTTGTGTCCACGTGTTTTGACAGCGCTGGTTGACGAGTCCTGTTCGGAGGTTAAGTCAAGGTAAAGCTGACGGACAGAAGAAACCGCCAATCAGAACCAGGAGGCGGGACAACAGGCCAGAGGCGACCACACCCCTCACGGGCAATGCTCAGACGGTCAGCTATTAACACACACACACACACACACACACACACACACACACACACAGAGAGAGGACACTAAAGACGTGTGTGTGTAATCATTGTTTTGGGATTATTTTCGTTTCTGCAGAAATCGAGGAAGGAGGAGGCGGGGCAGAGTGGAGGGGAGGAGGAGCCAGAGGAGGAAAGCCACACCCCTCTACCACCTCCCATGCAAATTATCAAAGACCCCAACAACCCCGAGGTACGGGGGGGGGAGGGAGAGTGGGGGGGGGATAGACGGTTGCTTCTGAAACGATATCGAGACTCAGTCACGTTTGTCGTCTCCTTGTCTGTAATCGAGGAAAATGTGAGTGAATGAAAAACGTGTTAAATCTTGAGACTGGTTCAAACTGGTTGGTCATGTCTCGGTCTCGTCAGGCTCTGGATTCAGATCAAGGCTCCAACGAGTCCGACACCGAGCAGAGAAACAAAGCGCTGAGAGGACGGATGTGAGCCACGCACCAGAAACATGGATTTAGATGTCGATGTGTTCAGAGGACACATGAATGAACTGTGTGTGTTTGTCCAGGTTTGTGGTGAACGAGATGGTCCAATCAGAGAAGGACTACGTGAAGGACCTGGGTGTGATTGTTGAGGTGAGACGTCCAACGGGTTCGGGTTCCAACGGACAACAGGATGTTTTCTTTCTTTTCTATAGAATTACATCAATTCTTTCTTTAAATCTGCGACCAAATAAAAATCTAATCACAGAATGAAATGATCATCAGGATCTTTCAATCTGTGACTGTAGTGACCACTGCGTCCTGTAGGGGGCAGTAGCCGGCTTTAGACTTGTTAGTTGTGTGTCTGTGTGTTTGTGTCGTGTGTTCACGTGTTCACGTGTGTGTCAGGGCTTCATGTCCAGGTTGGAGGTCAGAGGGATTCCAGAGGAGATGAGGGGGAAAGACAAAATCGTCTTCGGCAACATCCAGCAGATCTACGACTGGCACCGCGAGTACGTGCACGTATAAATCAACACACACACACACACACACACACACACACACACACCACACACACACACACACACACACTCTCTGACTGTGTGTGTTCCTGTTTCAGTTTCTTCCTGATTGAGTTGGAGCGCTGCGTTCAGAATCACGACCTGTTGGCCGACCTCTTCATCAGACACGTGAGTACTACATGAATACTACATACTATGTTATTACTACACTAATATGTTATTACTACATGAATACTACACTACTATGTTATTACTACACTACTATGTTATTACTACACTACTATGTTATTACTACACTACTATGGTATTACTACACTACTACTACACTACTATGTTATTACTACATGAATACTACACTACTATGTTATTACTACATGAATACTACACTACTATGTTATTACTACATGAATACTACACTACTATGTTATTACTACACTACTATGTTATTACTACACTACTACTACACTACTATGTTATTACTACATGAATACTACACTACTATGTTATTACTACATGAATACTACACTACTATGTTATTACTACACTACTATGTTTACACATACTCTACATCTATGTTTACTACACTACTATGTATTACTACTGAATACACACTACTAGTTATACTACACTACATGTATACTACATGAATACTACACTACTATTTATACTACATGAATATACACTACTATGTTATTACTACTGATACTACACTACTATGTTATTACTACACTACTGTATTATACACTACTCTACCTTATGTTATTACTACACTACTATGTTATACTACATGAATACTAACTACTATGTTATACTACACTACTGTTTTACTACATGAATACTACACTACTATGTATTACACATGAATACTACACTACTATGTTATTACTACATGAATACTACACTATGTTATTACTACACTACTACTGAAATCGAATCAGTTCATCTTTGGTCAAAACGTGAAGAATGTCCCTCAAGTTGTTCCTCATCTCATTCATAAGAACGTTTCCAGCCTGGTGGAATAAGGTTGTCATGGTAACAGCATCAGGACCAGGATGAGTCAGTTAACTGGGATGTGTGTGTGTGTGTGTGTGTGTGTGTGTGTGTGTGTGTGTGTGTGTGTAGGAGCGTCGCCTCCACATGTACGTGGTTTACTGTCAGAACAAGCCGAGGTCAGAGTTCATCGTCTTCGAGTACGAGACTTTCTTTGAGGTAAAATGTTTATCACTTGTTTCTGTTTGTTTCTGTTTCAGTGACTAATGTTCTGTATCTTTAAATGAATTTGAATTACCCTGCGTTCATGATTGATTATTGATTGATTATTGATTAATCTGCTAATTAACAGTGAAGATGCTCGTGAACTGAACCCTTTGACTTCTTCATGTTCAGTTTTAGTTTCGCAGATCGATGAAGCTCCAGTGGGAACGTGAACATTTCCCTGCAGCTGTTGAGCCACGACTCTCAGGGTTCAGGACAACAACACAACGTTGCTGACGTAAAACAACACAATAAGGAGGCTTGTGTGTCTGTGTGTCTATCCTCAGGAGATCCAGCACGAGATCAGCTGCAGGATGTCCATCAGTGACTATCTGATCAAACCTGTCCAGAGAATCACAAAGTATCAGCTGCTGCTAAAGGTTTGTCCAGTCACATGACTCGCATCAGCTGATCATGAAACGTTTATTTCTTCATCTTCATCTTCATCATCTTCATCTCTACTCTGCTTGGTGTCTCAGGACTTTCTCAAGTACACGTCCAAGGCCGGACTGGACTGTGAGGAGAGTGAGGTGAGTGTCCTGCGCTGTGATTGGCTGCCTTCATCGTGAGGGAGAAGTTTCTCTCTTCAGTGACTTTTACAGAAAAAATGTTTCTACCTGACGTGTCGTGAAGATGACGTCGTTAAATGAGTTATGAAGGAGGGTGCATCATCACCCTGAAGACTGTGTGTGTGTGTGTGTGTGTGTGTGTGTGTGTGTGTGTGTGTGTGTGTGTGTGTGTGTGTGTGTGTGTGTGTGTGTGTGTGTGTGTGTGTGTGTGTGTGTGTGTGTGTGTGTGTGTGTGCAGAAAGCGGTGGAGCTGATGTCATTGGTTCCAAAACGCTGCAACGACATGATGAACCTGGGACGACTGCAGGGATACGAGGTGAAACTGATATAAATCTATACGCAGACGATCAACCACTGTATATGTACAACCTGTCCTCACCTGTCTGTCCTCACCTGTCTGTCCTCACCTGTCTGTCCTCACCTGTGTCTCCTCACCTGTCTCCAGGGGAAGTTGACGTCTCAGGGGAAGCTCCTGCAGCAGGAGACCTTCTGTGTCTGGGAGCAGGACGGCGGCGTGTTGTCTCGCAGTAAAGAGCGCAGGGTTTTCCTGTTCGAGCAGATCATCATCTTCAGCGAACTTCTACGCAAAGGCTCCAACAACCCAGGATACCAGTTCAAGAACAGCATCAAGGTGGGACCGTCCGTAAAGTTAGATTCAGGATCCGGCTCCGACCTGTTGACACTGAGCTTCCTGTTTGACCTCCACCAGGTGAGTTACCTGGCGATGCAGGACAGCGTGGACGGAGATCCCTGTAAGTTTGTCCTGTGGTCTCGCGGTTCGGCAGAGCGCTTCACGCTGCAGGCGTCCTCTGCCAGCATCAAGATGACCTGGGTGGAGACCATCGCCGCCCTGCTGGACGCCCAGAACAACTTCTTGTCTGGTGAGTACATCCTCAAATTACATGAAGAAATAAAACGTCACTTGAGCTGCGTCCCGGTTCGGGGAGCGTCCTCTGGAGGAAACACTGATGATGTCACAGCGGCGTGACTACGCTGTCCTATTTCAACGGCTCCTTCAAACGCACAAATCCTGAGTCTGTGAATCAGCCTTGAATCTCCTGCTCACACATCCTGTGATTTATCTGACTCCTCATCCGAAGGTCGGACGTTCAATCTCCTTAAACCTCTTTCAGTTCCTGAGTCTCCCTGAATCCATCTGCATCATCTGTTTCCAGCTCTTCAGTCTCCCATCGAGTACCAGAGGAAAGAGGGCGGGATCTCTGTGACCCGTCCTCTGTCGTCAGGGCGACCGCCCTCAGCCCCGCCCACGCCCAACGGCCACGGCCCTCAGCCTCAACCTGACGGCGAGCAGGACGACCAGGTTTGGAATTGAACGCTCGGATCAGAGTCATATGCGATCCCTGATGATTGTTTTGGTGACATCATGACCTCTGTCCAATCAGGAGCTGGTTCTGGTGCTGCAGGACTTCGCGGCCGTGCGGGAGGACGAGATCTCCGTGTTCCGGGGGGAGAAGGTTCAGATTCTGGCGTCCAACCAGCAGGGTCAGAGTCTGGTCTACCGGCCGGGCAACAGCGACTCGCCGGCCGCCGAGGGCTGGGTGTCGCGCGGCGTGCTCAACACACACTGACACACAAACACACACTGACACACACTAACACACACTGACACACAAACACACACTGACAGCAGGGTCAGAGTTTACAACTCACACATACCACGACAGGGCCAAAGAGGCGGAGCTTAAAGGTGGCGACGTCAACTCGTCAGGGAAGAAACAAACTCAACTTTTGAATTTAATTTGAAAAATTAAATATTCACACATGAGAAAAATAAACTTATTTAAATGAGGAAATTGTTCATCAAAACACTTTCATGAATTTAATAAAATTGATGAATGAACAAATTATTTCATCTTAATCTCTTGAAACTAATAGAGAATAAAACTTTGTCCTTCGGACGTCGCCGCCTTCAGGCGCCACTTTCATAACTTTGTGCGCTGATCACACACACACACACACACACACACACACACACACACACACACACACACACACACACACACACACACACACACACACACACACACACACACACACACACACACACAACCCCCCCACACACACACAGCAGGTACTGTTAAACTCCCTCCCTCCTCCACCCCCACCTCGTCCAATCAGACGCCTCCGTCAGGTTGGCCTTCAGTTTACTGCCCCGATCGACCGAACCCCCCACTGATGACATCACAAACTGTTTCCTGTGGGTCAGTGGGAACGAGATCACATGATCATCATCACCAACCAACACAGCAACAGACTGAAACTATGGGAAGCTGCTGTTGCCTAGCAACACGAGACAATGAAAAAAATGAAAGCCTCCTTGAAGAGGAGGCGAAAAGAGCCGTCAGCCAATAGGAAGCGAGCTCTGTGTCATCCTGTGAATAGTGTGTATAACAGACACTCGCACACACGCTACACACACATCACTGCGAGTAACAAGATGATAACTAAGAATAATAGAGTTTGTTTTTCACCTCAATAGAGAAAAAAATGAGAGAAACTGTTTGTCATATAAATGTGTGTCTGTGTGTGAGTGAGAGAGAGAGAGAGAGTGTGTGTGTGTGTGTGTGTGAGAGTGTGAGAGTGTGTGTGTGTGTGTGTGTGTGTGTGAGAGTGTGTGAGTGTGTGTGTGTGTGTGTGTGTTTTCCAAGGACCGTTAGGTGGTGTCCCGGTGTAGCGTTGCCATGACGAATCGTTGTGTTTGCGGTGACACACATTCTTTGCGTCTTTTTAGTGAACCAGAGCTACCCCCCCCCCCCCCCCCCATCCCATCCCGCCCCCCTCCCCTCCACTGTTACCATAGCAACCGGCAGTGGAGCCGTCATGGCGGTGCGTGCAGCTCTGGTTAGTTTGGATTTCCTGATTATGCATTTCCTGTGTGTGTAAATAGAAAAGACTGGTCTCACTCTGGACACTGGACCTGTCTCTCTGTCCGTCAGACAGACAGTCAGACAGACAGTCAGACAGACAGTCAGACAGACGGCAGCAGCTCCACCTACTGTGACGTCTGTTTCTACTAAACTCTCTCTACCTGTCTCTCTCTCTCTCTCTCTCTCTCTCTACCTCTCTCTCTCTCTCTGTTTCTCTGGTGCCATTCTCAGACAACACCCCGGTCCTTAAGGAGCTGAGCACCCTGTCGAGTGCGCTACGTCAAAGTGGGAAGTCGTGCACGTGGAGGGTGTAACCTTCAGGTGGCGCTGGTGAGGTGGAATCTCTGAAGCGACGATAAGCTTTGGTTTTAAGGGCAACACACGCTGGAGTTTCTCACGCGTGTTATCACGACAGATCTTTACACGTCGGGATCCTGTGTCTCAAACTGAGAAGAACATTCTTGACTTCGGAAACACGAATTAGATCAAAAGCGCCACAGCATCCAGATTGTTTAGTCAAGAAACCATAACGCCCCCTACTGGCAGAGACCGGGATTTGATTGAAAGATTCACGTATCACATTTTGTTCAGAGAGATTAAATGTTAACGTAGAAGCAACAAGTAAAGATGCGTGAAAACATCTGGAGTGATAACACACAGGAGAAGCTGCAGGTTTGAGCTCAGTGACTTCTCCTTCTCCCGACTTCTCGTCATGGCGAGTCGATCGTCGGCCGTATCAACGTTTGGTTTCCCGACATGAAAAGTGTGTTCACGTCAAAAACCAAGCTTTCATTTTAAAAGCTCAGATTTTTCCAACTTGGCGCTAGAAAATACAGAAGTGCCTGAAAACCTAAAGGAGCCCGCGTCCAGGCTGTTAACGTGCTTCGTGAACCACGCACACGACAAACTCAAATAACTAATCGTGAACAGGAGAATCTCAAAGACGCCACGTGGACACAGCATTCGTCAGGAGGAGAACGCTGGAAACCAACGCTACCTTTTAGGAACGCAGAATGAATTTGTGGTGTCGTGACTCGGAAAACAGAAAAGTGACGATTAAACCGTGTGCACAGTCACAACCTGTGAACTTGGAAGTGCACCAGAGGGATGCTCGTGCACTACGAAGGGCACAAGGGGGTGACTGTGCACTCTGAAGGTCTGAAAGGTGGAGTGTAGTGCACTGTGGAGGCTGGAGGGTGGAGGGTGGAGGGTGGAGGGTGGAGGGTGGAGGGTGGCGCCCTATGAAGGGTGCAGGAAGGTTTCAGGTGGGAGATGGATAGGTCACTACTGAGGGTGCTGCACTGTTACGTATGTTAAGGTAATGGATGTAGTGCACTACAGGGATCTCACCATACACACTGTCTAAAGGTCAGATGGAATAGTGCACTACAGAGGGTTAGGGTGCATAGTGCACTACAGAGGGCGTCGGGTGCATAGTGCACTACAGAGGGCGTAGGGTGCATAGTGCACTACAGGGGGCGTCGGGTGCTGTTTGAGACTCGTGGCTGAGCGGCGAACTCCACTAACCAATCAAACAGTGTTATTTGTACAGAACTAACAGCTGCTAACCGACTGCTAACAGCTCTCTGTCGTTGTTTGTAATAAACTTCATTTTTCATCCAAAATGGCCGCGTGTGCTTTTCTGACCCGTTATCGTTTGGAGGGAAGTTTCTGAACAAACACGAGCTGAGACCCAGCAGGACCTTTTCTGTGTTGCATCATCAATGCACCTTCAGTAAATACATGTAATAGAGAAATGAATAGAGAATTTCTCTCTGGAGTAAACTCATGTATTTGTGATATCATATCATTATAAATATCATATCATTATTAATAAGAAAGAGAAGTGGGCGATGGTGTTTGTATTTGTACGGTTACTCATTCACGGGAACTCGACCCGATATCAGACGCTGTAAACTCATAAACTAATTTAACCAATTACACAAATCTGACGAGTCTGAAGTTCAAACCCTCGTATCGGCAATAACCTGAAGATAAGAGATATGAACCAAATACATGTTGTTATTCACTTTTTATAACAACTCAAATCTGGTTCTTGCAGATTCTTTTCTGTCATTCTGTTATGTCATAAAATATATATATATATATGAGCAGAAATATAGACTCATGCCAAATAAATTGTAAAATATGAAGCCCAAGAGTAAAGGCTGCCACCATTCGACAATTTGAACTTGAAACTATTTTAATTATCAATTAACTGTCGATGATTTTCATTTGTAACCCAGAGTTTTAAATAAGATATTTGAAGCTGAAGTTATTAAACTATATTTGAGTATTTTCAGGTTTGAACTGCTGGACAGAATTTTCCAAATGTTCTGACATTTTATAGAGAAAAACAATAATAGATTTTAAATATGAAAAACATTGTACACAAATGAATTTAAAGTTATGTAATTGGTATTTTGAAATGTACAGATCATCAGTTTGCATATGAACAGGTGATATGCACTATCACTTCACAGATAATCAGGATCTGATCTGGGTTCAAGGATTCTGAAAGTACCACGACACACGGGCTTTTATTCTGAAGCTTGAGTGAAGTCCACAGCAGCAACATTATATAACCGACTTATGGATGGTTTATGTTACACCTCAGTTTTGTGACACCTGGAGATTTTCACGTCGACAGAAGTTTCCTTAAAGACGGCTGCGGTGCGTCTGCGTGCTCAGTCAGAACCAGCAGGAGGAACTGGGAACTCTGGGAAACAACCAGCAGCACGAGCTGGGAACGCTGGGAACGCTGGGAAACAACCACCAGCAGAAACATGCAGTCCATATTCGGAAAGAACGGGTCCGAGACTCCGGAGCCGGTGGAAGCGGAGGTGAAAGGTGAGACCCCCCCCCCCCCCAGCTTTAAGTAGATCTGAAGTTATTATTATTATTAAACTGTTTTCACGCTGGGATATTTTTACTTAACTTTAACGCAAAGTTACACAAATAATAATGAATATTATTATTAATAATAATTAAAAATATAAAATTATTATAAATTCTAAATGATTTCACGTGATCTTACTTGATATTACTAATAATACATAATCTGTACATTTGTGGTTTTCAAAATGAAAAGTTAAATCTGTATTTACCCATTAATAAAGTGTGATATCATTATAATAACTGAACGCCAGCAGGGCTTATGTTGTTGAGTGACTCAGCTGATGTGCAGGTTCGCTCCCGGCGTGGCTGCAGGGGACGCTGATCCGGAACGGACCGGGCCGGTTCTCCGTGGGCGGCTCCGAGTACAACCACTGGTTCGACGGCCTGTCACTCATCCACAGCTTCACCTTCTGCAACGGTACCACCGTTATATTCATATCAGGATCCATATGAATATAACCGCTCTATGTAACATGATGTCATATTCTGACCTTGAGAGATGAGAAGTTCTGGTGCTGTCGTGGTTGTTTCAGGTGAAGTGACTTACAGGAGCAAGTTTCTGAAGAGCGACACCTACAAGCGAAACATCAAGGCCGACAAAATCGTCGTCTCGGAGTTCGGAACCATGATCTATCCAGATCCCTGCAAGAACATCTTCTCCAGGTACAGAACCCGGCCACAGCAGCTTCAGGTAGAAACCATTTCTCATCTTTAAGATCCGAGCAGCACTGCTGGTTGAGGTTTGCTTCAGTCCAGGAAGTCCCTCATGTGGTGGAAGACCTGCTTCAGGTCAAGTGTCCAGAGATGTGAAGCATGAGGATCAGTTTCAGTCCATCGATGAAGAGCTCGATGGACTGAGATGTCTCCAGGTCCAGAGATGTCTCTAGGTCCAGAGATGTCTCCAGGTCTAGAGATGTCTCTAGGTCCAGAGATGTCTCCAGGTCCAGAGATGTCTCCTGGTCCAGAGATGTCTCCGGGTCCAGAGATGTCTCCGGGTCCAGAGATGTCTCTAGATCCAGAGATGTCTCCTGGTCCAGAGATGTCTCCGGGTCCAGAGATGTCTCCGGGTCCAGAGATGTCTCTAGATCCAGAGATGTCTCCAGGTCCAGAGATGTCTCCTGGTCCAGAGATGTCTCCAGGTCCAGAGTTGTCTCTAGGACATTGGAGAGACTTACTCGTGGAGACGGACTGAACCTCAACTCTGGACCTTAACTAATGATCAGGAGCTTGTTCTTCTCGCAGGGCGTTCACGCACCTCTGCAACGCCATCCCCGACTTCACCGACAACAACTTGATCAACATCATCCGTTACGGTCGGGACTACTACGCCTCCTCCGAGGTCAACTACATGAACCAGATCGACCCGGTGACCCTGGAAACTGTCGGCAGGGTGAGTCCGTCCCACCTGACGCCTGAAAGCTCTTCACAACTCATCGCACGTCATTTCTACGATAACTAAAACCATCTCGCCGCTTTCCAGATAAACTACAGAAACCACATCGCTCTGAACCTGGCGACGGCTCATCCTCACTACGACGACCAGGGCAACACCTACAACATGGGCACCGCCATCATGGGCCTCGGGCCGCCGAAGTACGTGATCTTCAAGGTCCCGGCCGGCGCTTCAGGTGCGTTCGTCGTTCATCGGGTTTGAGTCCAGACACAGAACGTCTGTCTTCCATTTATCAAAGTCACGCAGCACAGAAACTTTCTTCTCTCTTATTGCAGCAATAGAGTTATTATCTAAATGAGTCGGTCGCGTGTTATCAGCACCGAGTGTAAACGATGCCAAGTCCAATCATGGCGTGGAAGCTAATCTGGGTCAAGGTCACTGGAGGCACTGACTCGACAGAAGTATTATGTCAGCAGGATATCTCACTTCCCTTTTTCAGGTTCAATATTTAAAAAATACAACACAATCATTATTCTTACACCATAAAGTCTTAGGATCGAAACTCTTATTGTGAAAAGAAAACCAGAGATTCCTTCATCCTGTCCTTTATTCTCTCAAGTGTTTCCCATGTGATCATAATAATAAAGACCGATACTCACAAGACCGAGTTCTCAGTTTCAGATGACGAGCGTCACGAGCCGGCGTTGAGCAAACTGCAGAAGGTCGGTTCCATTCCCGTCCGGTCCACTCTGTCCCCGAGCTACTTCCACAGCTTCGGCATGACCGAGAACTACATCATCTTCGTGGAGCAGCCGTTCAGGCTGGACATCCTCCGACTGGCCACCGCCTACTTCAGAGGCGTGAACTGGGGGAGCTGCCTCCAGTTCGACAAGGACGACATCGTAAGTCTCCCACAGCGAAGTTCATTAACACTCGTTCCCAGCGCGAGCAGCAGGGGGCAGCAAACAGGGTTTACATCAGTGGGCATGAAACCTCCAGAACAAACGAATTACTTGTGGTGTTCCTCAGGGTTCAATGCTCTGTCATTATGCAGAAAGACAAACTAAAATATCACGTTTGTTTGACTTGATAAATGATTCTTAAAAATGTATAATAGATCTTAGAACACGCGGTTCTTCTGTTTCTTTCCCAGACGCTGTTTCACGTCATCGACAGAAACACAGGAAGGGCGGTTCAAACCCGCTTCTATAGCGACGCCCTGGTGGTCTTCCACCACATCAACGCCTACGAGGACGACGACCACGTGGTGTTCGACATGATCAGCTACAAAGACAGCAGCCTGTACGACATGTTCTACATGAAGAACCTGACCCAAGAAGCCAGCAGCTTCTCCCAGTGCAAGGAGGACTTCTGTCCACCGACCTGCCAGAGGTTCGTGCTGCCGCTCAGCGTCCACAAGGTACGGTTCCAGGTCGCCTCAGACACACGAGCGCACGGAAGATTTCACTTTTCAGTTTGTCGTCTCCTGAACTTCACGTCTTCATGAGGAGTTTGTGTCGACTGGTTTTGCAGGAATCTCCCAGAGGAACCAACCTGGTGACGCTGACGGACACGACGGCCCAGGCGGTGCTGCAGGAGGACGGATCCGTCTTCTGTCAGCCCGACAATATTTTCATAGGTTCGCACCAACTGAGCAGCTTGGATCTGAGCTTCACTTCCACAATCTAACGTGTGTGATTCCTTCTCAGGTCTGGAGCTGCCGGGAATCAACTACAACTACAACACTAAGAAGTACCGATACTTCTACGGCTCCAGGGTGGAGTGGTCTCCTCATCCCAACAAGGTGGGACACCTGCCACACGTCCACGTCCTGCACACGTCACATTAACCTGTGGTCTGGACAATTCAGTCCAACCTTACTTAGCGTCAAATCATAAGTTACATGATCTCAAGTCTCTTTACACCGAAGACCTTAAACACTAGAGAAACCAACAGTTCCCACGAGGAGCCGCTCTCTGGAGACACTCAAGGTTCCCGGAGGAGAAACCACCTTTGATTTGAAGTCTTTTCCCAACGCTGAATAATCGCAGACAATTCAACAACAACATCGAAATAGGTTTATTTCTTTATTTGACAACGTTTAGTTAAATCCCGATGAAGCTACAGCCTCTTGACTGATCCGTTGGACGAACAGAACCCATCGATGACTTGTTCAGTCTGGACGAGCAAACAGAACCAGCTCACTTCTAATTGTCGTCCGACAGATCGCCAAGGTGGACCTCGTCACCCGGGAGCACATCGAGTGGACGCAGGACAACTGCTTCCCCTCAGAACCGGTGTTCGTGGCGTCTCCGGAGCCGCGGAGGAAGACGACGGTGAGTTTCTCTACATGGTCACGACTCACAGCTTTAACCATCAGGGTGGAAACGACCTTTAATCTCCAGTTCTGTCTCTTCAGGAGTGATCCTGTCCTCCGTCATCTCTCCAGATCCAAACATCTCTCCGTTCATGCTCATCCTCAACGCCAAGAACTTGGAGGAAATCGCCCGAGCCTCGATCCCCGCCAGCGTCCACATGGACCTTCACGGACATTTCATCCCCGCCGCCGTCTGACCACCAACACGTCGGCTACGATATTATTTATTCTCCGATGTACATTCTGTAATATTTTACTTTGAATTCACTTTCAAGACTCTTTCTCTTTTACTTCATCTCTGCACAGGATTTATTTTTATTTGTCTTTTTAAATCACAAACCTATCGAAGGTGAGATCCTACAATAAATTCTAAAATCCTGTTTCCATCTTTCTATGATTCTCACCTAAATTAACATTGTTTAATTTTCTGATATTTGTTTTATTGAGACAATAAAGTGAACAGAATCATTTCTAACACGTGTCATCGTTCATCGAGTGTAAATCCAGATTCAAATGACTTGAATCTTCCATTCACGCTGATGAGACGCTCAGAACTGAAAACTCAAACTACGTTTCATCAGAATCATGGGAATTTATTTCATCAGCAGTTTCAGCAAAAACTGTTTAAAATCTTCTCTGTTGTTCACCCCCCCCCCCCCATCGACCCAACATGGCCGACACCGTGGCTGCTGCTGCTTCGATGATTTGGTGTTTTGTGAAACAGGAAAAAAGAAAACGAGATGTTTTCCCTCCTTCAGCGCTGGTGCTGCCCAGTACAATCCCATAATGCACCTTGTTCAGCTGAGCGCCGGCTCCTGACTTGTGGTCAGCCGCAGTCTGGGGAGGAGGGGGCGGAGCCTGGGACACGGGGAGTAGCCACGAATCAGAGCAGAGAAGAAAAAGTAATAAACACAACGTTGTTGCTGAAGAACAGGCACGTTGGAATACTGTGTGTGTGGTTGTGGTTGTGTGTGTGTGTGTGTGTGTGTGTGTGTGGTTGTGTGTGTGTGTGTGTGTGTGTTGTGTGTGTGTGTGTGTGTGTGAAATGTCCAAACCAGCACTGTTTACAGCAAAGTGGAAAAAACTGTTCGTTTCTCACAAAAACAAACGTTCACGTCTTTTTTCAGTTCTTGTCGGGTTTTTTTTTTTTTTTCGTCGTCTGAGGGAGGGTGTGTGTGTGTGTCTGTGTCTGTCTGTGTGGTGTCTGTCTGTGTGTGTTGTGTGTGTCTGTCTGTGTGTGTGTGTCTGTGTGTGTCTGTCAGGTCCCTCAGATGATCTCGAACGTCTTCTTGAGCTCGACGATCAGCTGCCAGTCGGTTCTCTGCATCTCGTCTCTGAACCAGTTCTTCAGAGCGTCGATCGACGCCCGCGTGATCTGAAACACGAAACACGGAAACACTCTGAAGTCTGCGAACAAAACTTATTCTGATTCTGTAAATAACCAATTCATTACGCTTAATATAACATTTAAACAAGTATTTTAATCTGAAATGGACAGAAATCAACACTTGTTACATTCTACACACCCGAAACTATACATTTTTATTTTATTTCAATAAAATTAAAATATATTATATTTTTCTAAGCTGAGCTCAAACTAGAAATACAAAAAAGTCACATAAACGTCTTGTCTGATGTTTTGTCCGTTCTCTTCCTTCTCATCTCACTTCTGTCTCGTCGTCTTAATCTTCAGACAAACTACGATCTCATCACCTTTCTCTCAGAACTTTCTAGTGACGCTTCATCTCCAGAACTTTCTAGGAGTCCCTCAACCTTCTATGACGTTCCTCTCCGAACTTCTTGACGTTTCATCTCCAGACCTTCTATACGCTTCTCTCCACCTTTCTAGTGACGCTTCCTCAAACCTTTCTAGGACGTTCCTCTCCGACTTTATGAACGCTTCACTCCAGACTTTCTAGTGACGCTTCATCTCCAGAACCGTTCTAGTGACGCTTCCTCTAAGATTTAGCCCCTCCTCAGTGGGTGGGGCCTTACCTTGCTGACGAGCATGTCGGTGGCTTCAAAATGGCGGCCGAACATCTTGGGCGAGTCCCCGGGAACGGGCTCGATCTTGATGCAGATCTCTTGGCCTTTCTTCGCCGTGTCCACGGACTTGTGGTTCATCTCGATGCTCGTCACCACGCCGATGTCCACGAACTGAAACACACGTCGGAGGGAAACAGCAACGCTCAATAATCTGGAATTCTATTCATAATAATCACAAAGTATATAACACACAGACAATAATCACATCTGTCACAATATCTGGTGATTATCATCGAGGTTGTTTGTTGACGGTTTCTTCCGTAATCAACTTGAAAACTTTATAATTATGACTTTTATTCTGTAAAGATTCTGTTACTTTGTAAGAAGTGATGGATTATAACTCACCCCTTTGCTGGGGACGCAGATGGGCGTCCCCTGCTTCAGGACGCCGGCCTCCACGATCACCCCCATCACGATGGGATCTCTGGAGTTGAAGATGAACTGAGGAAGAATTCGGATCTTCACAGGAAACACGGCGATGTGCCTGAAAACACACGTGATGACAAAGACACGTCCTGAATCACAAACCCAAACAGTAGAAGTGATTACACCTGGTTCAGAACCTCGGGGTTTCCTACTTGAACTCCTCCTGCTTGGCCTTCTTATAGTCCTCTCGGAACTTGGTGAAGGAGTCGAACAGGTGGTAGATGATCTCAGCCCAGAAGATACGAACTCCGAGGCTGTCGGCCATCTCCTGACTCTCCCTCTCCACCTTCACGTCAAACGCCAGGATCACAGCGTATCTGTGAACACACACCAGACGTCAGGTCACGTGGCCACAGGGTCATTCAACATGTCATAGACCGTAGACACAGCAGAGACGTACTGGGTGTCATGTTCCAGCATCGCCGACGCCCTCATCACATCCTTCTTATGAACCGGACCGATGTTGATCCCAGCGTACTGCGCACAAACGGGTCAAAGGTCAGTTCTCTCGGCTCTGCTTCCTGTTAGATTTCAGAGTAAAAGTGAGACGGGAACTCACCGGGACTTTGGATGTGCGCAGGTACTCGAGCAGAGCCTCCAGCGAGCCGAGCGTCGAGGCCTGGACGTACACGCCTTTCTCCTCCAGCTTGATGGAGCTCAGGGTTTGTTTTAACTCTCGGACGAGTTCATCCTGAAAACCAGCAGCAGTCAGTGCACCTCCTCAACACTGTGTGTGTGTGTGTGTGTGTGTGTGTGTGTGTGTGTGTGTGTGTGTGTGTGTGTGTGTGTGTGTGTGTGTGTGGTGTGTTTGCGGGGATCTGTTGTGTGTGTGGATGGGTGTGGGCGAAGTCTTTGTGTGTGTGTAGCAGATCGTTTACCCCTAGCACGTGATCCCATCCTTGTGCTCCGCACGAGTCTCCCACGTCCCAGAGAGCACAAACCAAACACAACACACACACACACACACACACACAACACAACACACACAGACACACACAGAACACAACACACACACACCAACACAGAACAACACAGCACAACACACACACAAACACACACAAAACACACACACACAAACAAACACAACACACAAACACAGCACAAACACACACACACAAACACCTTACAACATTAAAGACAAACCAGTACAATTGCCTGACAACTCAGTTTGCCTTGTTATAACTTATAAACAACATTTTAAATCAGATTATTAATAAATGAATTAGGGTTTTATTTTGGAAAACTCCTGCTTTTATTGTGAAAGTCCTGTTCTCTCCGAGTGGTTTACCTTGACTCTGAGCTCCTTCAGAGGGGGGGGCAGCAGCAAGCCTCTGATCTGCGTTATGATTGGTCCTTCCACCCCCGGGACGATGATGGTCTGTCCCTCGCGCAGACAACCGTTGATCAGGATGACGTCGATCGTGGTCCCCATCCCCGGCAGAGCTTTGACCTGAACACAGAGGAACCATCGTTAGCCGGGTCCACTGGTACCGACGGGTCCAAGGGGAAACATCAGGACGCACCTCCATGACCTGCGCTCGCAGCTCGTCACAGTGCGCGAGCCGCCGAGCCAACATGGTCTGGGTGAGCTCCACCAGCAGCGCGATGAGATTCCCCATCCCGTCGCCGCTGTGGGCCGAGGTGGGAACCATCGACACGAAGGTGCGGGGGTCTTTGTTCTCGTAGAACAAGGCGGCGTTCAGACCCTGAGGAGCAGAAACAGACCATAACTTCTGGTGTTCCTCAAGGATCAATGGAATAGTTCTTTGCAGACGACACATTATATTTTGTTGATGATATTAAGAAGAGTTGTTTTGTCACTGTCACTGAGTGATGATGTCACAGCGGTCACCTGCTGAGCGAACTCCAAGATGACGGCCTTCGCTCTCTCGTCAAACTCGTCCTTTGTGTTCTTCTTCTGCTTCTTCAGCGTGATCACCACGTCGGTCTCCGGACTCTTCTTCCAGTCGTACAGACGGTCGACCTGGTGACCACAACAACGCAGTCAGAGAACAGGAAGGAGAGAACAGGAAGGAGAGAACAGGAAGCGGTGGCACACGGCTGGCGGGTAACGTGCGGCGCACCTTGTTGAGGGCGACGATGAACGGGCACTTCTTCTCCTTCAGCAGGTTGATGGACTCCAGTGTCTGAGGCTCCAGGCCGTGCATGATGTCCACCACCAGAATGGCGATATCGCACAGGGAACTTCCTCTGTTCCTCAGGTTACTATGGAAACAAAGGGGCGGAGTTACCAGCTGTCACACCCGACTGTTCCAGTGACTCCAGGGTTTCCAGGTCGTTACCTGAAGGACTCGTGACCTGGTGTGTCGATGATCAACATGCCAGGGATCCGGATGCTTTCCTTTTCGAACTACACAAACACAACTCAGGTTAATTTCACTCTGTGTGTTGTTTGTGTGTGTTTGTTTGTGTGTGAGTGTGAGTTGTTGTACATTTTTAACCATCCTTGTCTGGTCCTCGATCGTCTCCTTCGGGACGTTTGTGGCTCCGATCTGCTGAGTGATTCCTCCGGCTTCCCCGTCCTGGACATTAGTGTGTCGCAGCTGCACGCACACACACACACGCGCACGCGCACGCACACACCACCACACCACACCACACACCACACCACACACCCACCACACACACCACACACACCACACCCACCACGCACACACGCACACACACACACACGCGCACACACACACACACACACACAGTTAGTAAACAGTAGACAGCTGTAAATAAACAGTGAGCAGGGTGTAAACGGTCAGTAAACGTTACCTTGTCCAGGATCTTGGTCTTCCCCGTGTCCACGTGTCCGAGCACACACACCACCGGCGCCCTCAGCCGGTCCAAGTCGATGTTCCGGATGTTCTCCGCCCTCCGTTTCTATGGAGACACACACCGAGCCGTTCAGTCAGAGACGGGGGAAGAGAGACGAGGTCTCTCTCCTCCGCAGTTTTCCACGTCTCTCACCTCTATTCTCCTCTTAGCTCGGTCGTACAGTCGCTCCTCCTTCGTCCTCCCGTCGTCGTCCTCGCTCTCGGTGCTCTCGTCCTCGCTCTCCTTCTTCTTAGTTGTCGGCCTCGTCGCCGTCGTCGACTCCTTCTCCTCATCACCGTCGCTCTCCTCATCATCTTCTTCCTCGTCTTCCTCGTCCTCCTCCTCGTCCTCCTCGCTGCCTGCCGGCTGAGGAGGTGCCGCGGTGTCCTCCTTCACCTCGATGTGAACCTTCTTCAGCTCTGATAGAAAACACGTGTTCTTTATGTCACATGTGTGTAAATAGGCGCCTGTATCTCAGGTGACTTCTGATTGGCTCTGGTGCGTTTGTTTCTCCCGCCTCTCCTCACCTTTCTCCTCATCGCTGACGATGGCGATGGCCTCCCAGGAGTCGACAGCAGCGTCTGGTTTCACCTCTGAACCCAAAGACAAACAGGACAACCAATCAGATCGTGAGCTCCTCCTCCTCCCTCCTCCTGTCTTACACCCGAGTCTCACCTGGCTCCGCAGCCGGCGCCGGCGCCTCCGTCTCCTTGGCAACAGGCTCTGGAGTCTCGGCCGCCTGTGGTGTCACCTCGGATGTTTCTGGAAAGAGGTTTGGTTTGTTACTGGTCTCTGTGACGGAGGAAACGAGCAGCGGCAGCGTCGGTGTTTTACCTTCAGGCGTCGGCGTGATGATGATCTTCTTCTTCTTCTTCTTGTCTGTGTAAACCGGTTTCTTCTTCGGCCCGGGCTCTCTGGTTGGAACTTCAATACCTGAACGTGAAGATGTGAAGAATCTGTGATCTTTGGATCTTTGTTATTTGAAGTTTCCTCACTTCCTGTCATTGTTGTCAAGACTTTTATTTTGTAAAGCACTTGATTGATAAATATGAGGAAATAAAAACAAAATGAGAGAAATCGACAAACTAAAATAAAACGTCTTTAATTAAGATTGTGATGATTTTGAACGACCAATCAGCTCGCCAGTATCTGCGATGTGATTGGTGGACGACCTCTGACCTTGAGCCTGCAGCAGCTTCAGCGTGGCCTCGGCTCGAGCTCGGGCGTCTTTCTGAGCTTTGGTCAGCAGCTTCCCTTCCTTCTTCAGCCGCTCCTTCCTCTCCTTCTCCTTCTGCTTCTTCTTCTCCTTCCGCTCCAGCTCCAGACGCTCCTGACGGGGGGGAGCACAGGGTCAGAGAGGGGGCTGATGGGTAATAGAGGACAAGCGGAGGACGAGGGGTTTTACCTGCTCCAGTCGTTGAACCTCCAGCTCCTCCAGCCTCTTCACCGTCTCCTCCTCTTCTCTCTTCGCTTGTTCTTCCTCCTACAACAACATCAAGTTTATTCTCTGGCATCAAACAGTCTTAAGTGACCACATTTCCCAGAATGCACCCTGACCTCTTTCATCTGGGCCAGAGCCTCCTGCATGGCCTTCACTGTGGCCTTGCTGGGTCCCTTCTTCTTCTCTCTCCTTCTCTCCTTTCTTCTTCTTCTTGTCTTTCTTCTTCTTGTCGCCCTCGGCCTCGGCCTCATCTGCAGACGAAGAATGTGAGAAGATGTTAATGGATTATCAGGAAATATCAGCCAATTAAAACGCATCCGAGTCCATCGTACCCTCTCCTGCTGGCTCCGCCTCTTCCTGCTCCTCCGCCGCTGCTTCAGCAGGCGTGACCTGAGGGGGCGTGTCCTCTGTCGCCTTCTTCTCTGGCTCTTTCTTATCCTCTACGGCGCTCTCCTTCTCTTTGAGCTTCTTCTGCTTCATCCTGTCCTCGTCCTTCTTCTTCTTGTCCCTCTCCTTCTTCTCCGCCTTCTTCTGCGCCGCCGTCTTCATCTTGAAGCCGTCGCCTCCTCCGTCCTCCTCGTCCTCGCTCTCCGCCTTGCCTTTGTTCTTCTTCTTCTTCTCTCTCCTGGTGGTTAACTCCTCGTCGTCCTCTGACTCTTCGTCCTTTCCATCTCCTCCTCCTCTCGTCACATCTTCGTCCTCCTCATCATCGGACACTGGAGTTTTTTTGGCTCCTTTCTTTCCTCCTTTGGTTTTGACCCGAGAACGTGAGCCGCTGTCGTCGTCGGAGTCGGAGGGAGGAGCAGCAGGAGGCGCCTGGAGGAGCAGAGACAAGTTACACTTTCATTCTCATCAACATGAAGGAATTTTAATCAAATTTGCTGGAGAGAAAATGAGAAGTTTTTTCTTTGTTGTTAAAAAAGCAAAACAAAAACGACCTGATGCGGCCGCGGGGGGGGGGGGGGGCGTTTTGTGTGTGACAGGTTCAAATCTCTCTCACCTTCTTCTTGTCCTTCTGTTCTCCGTCCTTCTCTCCATCCGCCCGACCTTCATCTTCATCACCCTGCTCCTCATCCTCGAGGCTGGCCCCTCCCTTCTTCCCCTTCCTCTTCTTCTTCTCTGGTTTTGGCGGCTCGGTGATCTGCGCCTCCTCGGTGGCGTCTGGTTGCTGAGGAGGAAGCGACGACGGCGTTAACAAAACACAAGGACGTTAAAATTGAATTTGTTCAGATGAAGATCATGTGACTCTTCCTCCTCCTGACGGTACCTTTGCTTTTCCTCCTGAGTCTGCAGAGACAACTCCTCCAACTCCTTCAGGATGTCTTCCTCACTGCAGGAGGAGAAACCAGACCAGAGTTAGAGAGGAGGAGACATGATGAAGATCAGAGACAGGAGGAGGAAGAGGAGAAGGAGGTGAGGGAGAGGAGGAGGAAGAAGAGGATGGAGAGGAGGAAGATAAAGGTGTGAGGGAGGAAGACAAGGAAGGAGGAGAAGAAGAGTAGGACACAAGAAAGGTATGATGGGGAGAGGAAGAGGAGGAGGAAACATGACGAAGAGGTCGTACTCGAAGTCGTCTTTCTTTGCTCCCTTCTTCTTGTTCTTCTTCCCTTTCGACTCCTTTGAGGCTCCAGCTCCTTCGATCTCAGCCGCCAGAGCGTCGAGGTCATCGTCTTTGGCACTGGACACAATGACATCATCAATCAATCAATCAATCAATCAATCAATCAATCAGCAGCTGCTGCTGAACAGCTCAGCTGTGACACTGAGGTCGAGAGACATGAGCAGAACAAGCAGACTCTCTCTCTCTCTGTTTCTGTCTCTCTTTGTCTCTCTCTCTCTGTCTGTCTCTCCCTCTGTCTCTCCTTGTTTCTGTCTCTCTCTCTCCCTCTCTCTGTCTGTCTCTCTCTCTCTGTGTCTCTCTCTCTCTCTGTCTGTCTCTCTTTGTCTCTCCCCCTCTCTCTCTCCCCCTCTGTCTCTCTCTTTGTCTCTCTCTCTGTCTCTCTTGTCTCTCTCTCTCCCTCTCTCTCTCTCTGTCTCTCTCTCTCTCCGTCTCTCTCTCTCCGTCTCTCTCTGAACAATATGAACCAATGACAATCTGCCGACTGTGCGTTCTCTTTATTACCCATCAGCCCCTCTGACCAGCTCCTGAACCCTAACCCTAACTCATCAGTAACTAACCTGGTAACTTTAGTAACTTCAGTCCTTATGAGTCAGTGTTTCTCTCCACGTTTGAAACAAGCTGCTAATGTTTTTATCTCATTTCCTGAAACTGTGCATATTAAACATTTTATTTGAAATACTTGTTATAAATATTATTATAAATATTATATCAAGTGAAGAATGTGACGATGAGTCAATCACCATGAAAAGCTCACGGCCCTCATGTGATATCTGTTGTTTCAGTCTCCTGAGAGAGAGACAGACGAGGGAGACAGGTGAGACAGAGAGAGACAGGCAGGTGAGACAGAGAGACAGACGGGGGAGACAGAGAGGTGGAGACAGAGACAGACAGACAGAGAGAGACAGGCAGGTGAGACAGAAAGACAGACAGGTGAGACAGACAGAGACAGACAGAGACAGACGGGGGAGACAGACAGAGACAGACAGGTGAGACAGACAGGTGAGACAGACAGAGACAGACGGGGGAGACAGACAGAGACAGACAGGTGAGACAGACAGGTGAGACAGACAGAGACAGGCAGGTGAGACAGACGGGTGGAGACAGAGAGAGAGACAGAGAGACAGGCAGGTGAGACAGACGGGTGGAGACGGAGAGAGAGACAGAGACAGACAGTTGAGACAGACAGAGACAGGCAGGTGAGACAGACGGGTGGAGACGGAGAGACAGACAGGTGAGACAGACAGGTGAAGACGGAGAGAGACAGTCGGGTGGAGACAGACAGGAGTGACAGACGGGTGGAGACAGAGAGACAGACAGGTGAGACAGACGGGTGGAGACGGAGAGAGACAGAGAGGTGAGACAGAGAGACAGTCGGGTGGAGACAGACAGGAGTGACAGACGGGTGGAGACAGACCCAGGCTAAGTTAGCTTAGCTCTCCTCCCTCAGTTTAACCCGGGTTAAAGGGGCTGTCCTCCAGCTGCAGAGCTGACTGATGCTAACGCTAAGCTTCACCAAGCTAACGCTACTGAGCCCACACATGTGAACGAGCAGAGGTTAACCCGGGTCAGACCGGGTCAGTCCTGGCTGTAGCCTGGTTCATTTAACCCGGGTCCATTTTAACCCTCCAGCCGGACTCACGCTGCCGCTGACGCGTGGTTAGCTCCTGTTAGCTCCTGTTAGCTCCGCTAAGCTAACCCGGGCAGCAGCGGGGGAGCTGGCCGGGTTTGGCGGCTCTAGCGCGGCTCTAGCGCGGCTGTAGCGCGGCTGTGGCGCGGCCGGGCCGCGGCTCCCCGGCCGGTGTGCGTGTGCCCCGGGCCGGTGCGCGGGCCGCGGGTGTGTTCACTACCTGTCCTCCCCGGATTTCTTCTGCTTCTTGCCCATCCTGCCGCTGCGCTGCTCCGGTAGCTGCTCCGGTTAGCCGCGCTGGGTTAGCTTAGCCGGTTAGCTGCTCCGCCACAGCTCACACAGATCGTCCAGAGGCTGACGCTGCCGAGGGCTCACTCCGCTGCGTTTCCTGCACGTCCCTTCGCACAGCTGATATTTCCACCCGGATGACGTTTCACTGTATTTACAAATCAAACCACGTGATATCACTGTCAAACATGTGTTTACTAAATACAGTTTTAATATTCAAAGACGCAATGTTACATTAGCTTTAAATCTGAAACTTTAAAATATTAAAATTCATTATTGAGCAAACAGAACAATATCACAGCGTCGGGTTCCAGGAAGTTACAGCAGAGTGACACCTCTGTCTTCAGGAACACTGCCCTGATATCTGATCGATAACAAATAAATATCGATTTCATTTCATTTTCACCATGGTAACCAGTGCTTTTATTCTGAAATACTTATTTTAGATTCCCAGTTTTTCTCGTAAAAAGAAAAAATCTCGTGATAGTTGAAAGAAAAAAAACGACCAGACTTTATCATCATTTATATATTTATATGAATAAAATATGATCTAATATCTCATGTGATATTACTTGGATTTATAAAGCAGCTTTCAAGGTCCTGAAGAAGTAAACAAAGGTTATAGAGCTCTGCTGTGTGTTGCGTGCTTCACTTCCGGTGTCCCTCACGCAATGTTGACCAGCCCATGAATCACGCATTACGGTCCACGTCATCAAGTCAAGACCACGCGGTGAGAACTGTATGTAAATCGAATTAAAGTTGTAAAAAAGGCGTACCTCTTTTTGGCAGTAGGTGGCGCTATCAGGCTATTAATGACTCCTTGAAGTGTTCTTTTATATAAAGTCTGGGTTGAGTTAAATAGTAACTCACAAACAATCGTTATTCTTTTATCTTATGATATTCAGAGTGTGTTCACCTGAACAACTCAACTCAACAGGAAAGCTGACTGAGGGGCTTTTCCTTAGGTGGCGCTGTTGAGCCGTTTTGCCACGCCCATTTCAAATTATTCTAGAATACAATTACTTTTTGGGGTTTTGAATTTCCTGCAAACTTTGGTATGAATTTGAGCAGCGAGGCCTGAAAAAGCCCAAAAGGGAAATAAATACAATAAGGCCTCAAACCGGAGGTGCTCGGGCCCCAACTATATAAACTGAATTCATAACCATATTTATACCACAGTTGTATTATTTGATGACAGGATTCTTTTCCAAGAGCAGATCAGTGAATGTTACATGAGTACGTGATGTTTCTCCTTCTTCAGTCGGAGTCTCCTCTTGAAGAAGGAAAGACGACAGAAACACGTCGGACACGTTTGATCCAGTTGCTTCGCTCGGTCCGACGTCAGGTGAGACAGAGAGAGAGACAGAGAGACAGACAGGTGAGACAGACAGAGACAGGCAGGTGAGACAGACAGAGACAGGCAGGTGAGACAGACGGGTGGAGACAGAGAGACAGACAGGTGAGACAGACAGAGACAGGCAGGTGAGACAGACAGAGACAGGCAGGTGAGACAGACGGGTGGAGACAGAGAGACAGACAGGTGAGACAGACAGAGACAGGCAGGTGAGACAGACGGGTGGAGACAGAGAGACAGACAGGTGAGACAGACAGAGACAGGCAGGTGAGACAGACGGGTGGAGACGGAGAGAGACAGACAGAAACACGTCGGACACGTTTGATCCAGTTGCTTCGCTCGGTCCGACGTCGACATGAAAACACACGACCACGTGAAATAAACAAGTAAATAAACTGCTTTTATTGTTTCAGCTTCTTTCAGCTGCGGATTCTTAAATAACAAAAATCTGAAACGTCACACAACAAAGATAAATTATATAATATGAATGAAACCTGTGAATCCGACGACAGTTTGTTTGTAATGATGCTAACGTTCACACTGCAGCTGTCATGAGTGCTGGAGCCTCCAGGGGGCGCCAGCAGCACTGAGTGGATTCATGGACACAAACATCAGCCCATCACTGACATCACAGCGTCACACAGGATGTGCAGTCGGCTCTGCAGCTCGCCGCTCTGCGCCCGCAGCAGCGCAGCGACACCTGCGGCCGCTCGCTGTGGACAGAACCTCTCACCGACCAGCGAGTCCGTCAGCTCGCCGCTCAGCCGCGCAGGAAGCCAGTCGGCAGGCACCTGGAGCTCACAGCTCTGGATCAGCCCGTTCTTCACCTCCATGTTCAGCTGAGCGGAGCAGCGAGCAGAGGAGTCCGTCAGCTCCAGCTGCGTCTGCACACGGAATTTAGGCGTCTTCCCAAACGTCCAGTCCCAGCGACGCAGCTCTTTCTCCATCCTGCTGATGTCGGGAAACGTGGACTCATCCGTGGGGTCGACGAGGCTGGAGGCGGAGCTGAGGCCGAACTCTGAGGGTCAGGAAACAGAACATCAGCAAATTAAAGTTCCACACAAACACTAGAGGGCAGTAGAACCTTCACACGACCTGCGTTGTATTGGTGCACCAGTCCATCAAGAAGCTCCTCCCACTGCAGCGTGGGGGCGTGGTCCAGCAGGTTGGCCACAGGGGAGGGTACGCTGGGTGTGGCGTTGCTGTGGATACCGGGGCAGGAGGGGCGGAGCACGGCGGAGAGGGCGGAGCGGTCGCGGAGTGAAGCAGCGTGCAGTGATGGTATGACGACTTCCTGCTCAGTCTGGACGCAGTTCCTGTCAACGACCACGTAAACAAGAGTAAACAACACGGGACAATCGGCTGCTCACGGCTCCACTTCCAATATTTCATATTGAATAACATCACACTTTAATATTAATGTCAGCTTCAGGGATCAATAAAGTTGTATGTGATCTCCTTTCCTGTTATAGAGCAGTGACTTGTAGGTGACCCCTGTATTATTAAAATAAGCCCCTCCTCCTCCGTACCTGAGATCTTGAGGTGTCCGTTGAGTAAAATGTCGAATCTGTCCGTGGCCTGGACGTCCAGCCCGGGGCTGACCCGCCTCAGAGCCTCGGTGACGACCTTCAGGTTCCTCCGCCGGTCGTACTCCTGCTTGGAGGCGAAGAAGGTCAGGTTGAGGTTCCCGAGGTCGTGGAACACCGTCCCGCCGCCGCTCCGCCTGCGGGCCACGGGGATCCCCATCCTCCTCATGGCCGGCAGGTTGCACTCGGTCCAGGGGTTCTGGTGGCGTCCGATGACGACGGCCGGCCGGTTCCTCCACAGCAGCAGGACGCCGCGCTGCTGCAGGTCCACGTTGGCGTCGATCCAGTCCTCCAGGGCCAGGTTCTGGAACACATCGGTGGACTGAGACTTCAGGACCAGGCCCACGTCCGACTGGAACACGCCGCCGGAGCAGGACCTGGTCCTGGAGGACTGGACCTCAGTCCGACACGTGAACCTTCTGAGGAGAGACGACGACCTTCGATGTTCGACATCACGACCCGAGCATCAGAGTCCGAACATCTCCGGACACGTTCAGCTCCTCAGGGCGGAGAGATCTGCAAACACTAACATCCTCAACATCTCTTCACCCACAGTCATGAGATATACATGTACATATATATACCATATATATATACATATATATATAATGTAATTGTGTTTCATTCAATCTATGATTCCATCAAGTTTGACATTATATGTACATGAATACATATATAAGTGTGTGTACATATGTATATGTTGTACAAAGTGAATATTTGTTCAGGACTCTATCAATAGTTCAAACTTGAGATGTTTGTTTTACTAAATATTAAACTGTAAAAGAATCAATGTAAAATACTTCACGTCAGAGGTAAAGACGAGTATTTGTACAGAGTATTAGTACACACGGGTTACTCACTGTACTTCCAATTAAAGTATTAAAACACATTGAACAGTCTCGTGCTGACCTGAACCGACGCGGAAACGGACCAACGAAGAAGAAACACCAGCGACAGACTACTTCCCTTTACAACCTTCAAAATAAAGGTGACTAACTGTTTACGAAACCCAGTGGCTCCGTTTATCCGCGTTTTATTTAAAACCAGGAGAATTAAATAAAGACATAATAAAATACACATCATACAACACGGTGATATGTATTTGGTAAAGATAATAAGTTACATCTGTGAATTATAAAAGAAATAAAGAAAAGGTCTTTCTGAGTAATATCCCCGGTATGATTGGATGTGTTTGTATAAATAATAAATACAATATAATAAAGTACAAACTCAGTTTAAACTACATAAACATGTGTATTTCTGTGCGTCGTCATGTGTCTGGTGTTACGATAAAGGAACGCTTTTATTTTGAAGGGTAGAATCCATTTGGTTTCGACCTGTCCTACACTTCCGAGGGGCCGTGTTGTACTGCGACCTGCTAAACAAAGGTTCCGACCCACAATACTAATACTACTAGAACTACTAGAACTACTAGAACTACTACTACTAATAATAATAATAATAATACTAGTACTACTACTACTACTACTACTAGTATAATACTTCTACTACGACCACACTATACTATTGATTATGGAGAATATGAATTCTGACTCCAAACTGATCTGCTCATTTGAATGAATCCCTCCATTAAAGCAGTTTATTTCCAGATGCAGCTGGTTATTGGTTGTGTCATGTTCCCGTGTGCGAGGTGGCGTGTCTCTGAACCGGTCGTCATGAGGAAGAAGAAGAAGAAGTCGAGCAGAGGAAGAACATGTGACCACATCCTGACTCTCGCTCAGTCAGCGGCACTTCATGATGTTTCAGGTGAGAAGTTATTTCAAACTTTCTGTTCATGTATCTGCAGCGCGGTTTGGACTCAGATTCATCACGAAGAAGTGTTATTGTTTGAATGATGTTCAGGAAAATGACAGAATAAATAAATGTGACCGTTGTTAAATATGAGATTTGAAAATCGACATGACAGAAATGAAAAGCTGGTGAAAATGATGAAAACAACAGAACGTTGAACCGGGTCGTCGGTGTCTGAGTGTGAATCTGTGAGAGTTCTGTTCAGATCAGAAACAGCTGCTGTGGTCTCCGGGTCCGTTTCCCCCGAGCTGTGATCTCTGAACTTCTACATTCACACAACTTCACGGAACTGAAGAGATAGATAATATTGTATAAATAATCTGAACACACGAGTTCATGTCCACACGTCGTTATGATTACATCACGTACAGTAAATACACTAAACCTGGAAAAGCACCTGTTTGGGCATTTTTTGATATTTTGGACCGAAATCTTTTACTTGATTTTAAAACATTAGAGTAAATAAAGATGGACGACATGACAGCTCGCCGAAGTGAAGCCAAAGCATGTCACTCGCCCCCTGGTGGCTGGCTGCAGTATAAGTCATAAACCTCCTCCATGTTAGCAGATGGGACCAAAGCAAAGATGTTACACTGATGTTTGTTCAAGTGTTTCTGATCAGTTTGGTTTTATTTCATCATTTGATGATATAAAACAGGCTGAGACATCATGATTGACAGCTGAGACTGACTCCTGATTGACAGCTGAGACTGACTCATGATTGACAGCTGAGACTGACTCATGATTGGTCAGACATGTGTGTGGGCGGGACCCACGTGGTCGTTACTCGTTTATCATTCGTACGTAAACACGGAACCTTCCATGTTTGTTTCTGTTTGCTTCAGATCAACAGATTCACGTGACGACATCATCCAGACGACAACCTGCGAGACACACACACACACACACACACAGTCATGCACATACACACTCATCATGTCTGACCTGTGGAGCTTCTCCTCGTCCTCTCCTCCTCCCATCATCCATCAGTCAGCTCCTCCCCTCTCCTCCCCCTCATCACTCAGAAACCATGGAAACGCTCCCCACGTCCTCCCTCCTCCTCCTCCTCCTCCCTATGTGACCTCCCCTCAGCACCTCCCCCCTCAGCACCTCCCCCCTCAGCACCTCCTCTCCGGCCCTCATCAGGATCCAGGTCTGATCAATCTAAACTGGAGGGAATCTGAACTCTGCTCCTTCGACAGTGTTTTCTACCAGGTACGATTTTATTCTGTTTCATCACAAACCAGAACCGACACGTCTACGTTCTCTGAATCTGAATCTTTTTATCTCAGACCACAGCTCATCTGGATCTGCAGAACCAGAACAGTCCTGGTGTGACTCAGCAGCAGGACACACACAGATTCTCTTACAACGCTCACCCTCTGGTTCCCGGTGGGGTGTGTGGACATGTTGACACACCCGGTCCAGGTCAGGACCCCTGGGGGCCTCTGGAGACAACTCTGCCCCAGACACAGTGCCCTCCAGTGGGCTCCATGTCTGGAGGAGTCGGCCTGGGGGGGTGGAGCTCAGCAGCAACTGGGGACGTGCCTAACACGCACTTCTTCCCTGATGGTTACCATGACGGTTACCATGACAGTTACCAAGACAGTTACCATGACGGTTACGTCCCACATGTCTTCTGCAGTCCCACCACCCCTGGTCTGAGTCCTCACTACCCACAAGCCCAGACCATCTCCAGCCCCGCGCCTCAGATTCATCCCATGAATGAGACTCTGGGTTTCCACAGAGAAACATCGACGCAGCTGATCCCAGATCAAACCTTCCACCGCTGCCCTCTGACCTCTGAAGCTCGCCAGCACCACCTTCATCAGACGGGTCGACACCTCCTCCTGAACCAAACGGATCTGATCCAGGACCAGACGGACGTCTTCGACCAGACTTTCTCTCCACAGGGAGGAGGCCAGAGTGTGAGCGGTGCTGCCCAAGCTCCGAGCCTCGCTGCTGGGCTGATGTGGAGCGACGAGCCTGGAGGAGGAGGAGGAGGAGGAGGAGGAGGAGAGGGAGGAGGAGGAGGAGCAAGAGGAGGAGGAGGAGGAGGAGGAGGAGGAGGAGGAGGAGGAGGAGGAGGAGTAAGAGGAGGAGGAGGAGGAGGAGCAGGAGGAGGAGGAGGAGGAGGAGGAGGAGGAGCAAGAGCAGGAGGAGGAGGAGGAGGAGCAAGAGGAGGAGGAGGAGGAGGAGGAGTAGTAAGAGTAAGAGGAGGAGGAGGAGGAGGAAGAGGAGGAAGAGGAGGAGGAAGAGGAGGAAGAGGAGAAAGAGGAGGAGGAAGAGGAGGAAGAGGAGGAAGAGGAAGAGGAAGAGGAGGAGGAGAGGCACAACCACCGTGGACCTTGGTGAGTAACAAGTCTTCCATTAGATTCTTTATCTCCGGTAACGTAATTATAATGTTAATTTAAAAACCAGCGATGAAACTAGCGTGAGAATAATAAACAAAGAGATATAAAGTGCATCGATCAGAAAGTATGGAATGAAATGTATAAAGTAATAAAGGATTAATAAAGTAAATAGGTCTATGAGTAAAAAAGTAATTATTAGTAAATCTAAGTCGATAAGTGCACTGAAAAGTAAAATGAGTAATTAAGTGGATTAAAGTGCAGTGATGTACATAAACAAGTAACACAACACAAGTGAAGGCATGAATTAATAATTAAATGTGTAAATAAATGCCCCCAAAATTAAACGTTATTAATTAAATAAGTGCATAGAAAGCAAATGTATTCCTCAAAAGGTAAATGAGCAAAAGTAAATAAGTATTTATGGTTTAGAGTAAATGTCAATAATCAAACCAGTGAGGGATGAATCAAGTAGAAAAGCAAATTCACTAATATGTAAATTCACATGTTTAGAGAATAATAGAATAATTAACTGATTTAAATGTTTTCTGTTCATTTCCAGATGAAAAGTTCACAACCTGAAAACAACACAAAGGTTTTAGACAACAGGTAAAAGGAGGTTGTTCACGTCTCAGTGTTGTTACTGTTAGAAATCTACTTCTCAGATGAATAAACCTGTTCAATGTCATTTATTCTGTGTGTGTGTGTGTGTGTGTGTGTGTGTGTGTGTGTGGTGTGTGTGTGTGTGTGTGTGTGTGTGTGTGTCTGTGTGTGTGTGTGTGTGTGTAGCAGGCTGCTGTGCACAGTGTGTAAGAGAGACTTCCGGAGTCTCCCGGCGTTGAACGGTCACATGCGCTCTCACAGCTGCTTGAAGAAGGTTCACACGCACGTTTTCTTTTTCACGATGATTCACTTGTGTTTACTCACAGAGACGGAATATGAATTAAAGAGTTAAAGCTCAAGTTCCCGTCGATGAACGAGCTCATCGACGCGTCTCCATGGCGACAGCGTTGACATTTGAACTCAGGTTTAATGTTGTGTTTTTACCAGGGCGAGGATCCCCCCGTCCGCAGCTCGGTTGCCGTGGTGATGCCGGTGTCTGTGCCCGTCCAATCCAGAGTGGCGTCCAAGGCGAGTAGGGGTGGACAGAGGAGATGCAGTCGCACGTCTCCAGCCACCGGAGGCGCTGTGCTCTACCGCAGCCTGATGCACCTGGAAGAACAAGAAGTGGTCACTAGGGGCAGCGCAGCGGCCAGAGAGGTTGGAGGTCATTACACCCCTCCGCTCATGCTGTGTCCGATCAGGGCAGGGCCGGGGCTGTACTGCTCCGTCACCACCAGGAGGCAGCGGAGAGCACAAACTGTTCAGCTTCACAGTTCAGACAGTGAGTCGGTTCAGCAACACAAGCGCCACCTAGAGGCTACATCGTTAATTAAAGATACTTAATGTGCAAAATGCTGATGAGTTCGCTCCCGATCCTCGGGGGGGGGGGGGGGGGGGGGGGGGGGGGCTCTGCTAATTGGATAACAGCCGTGACTGATGTTTAAGTTTCTATCTCTGATTGGCAGATGGACTCAGTGACCTTGTTGCCATGGAGACACCAACAACAGAAATCAATAAGCCGTAAGTTAAGTTCACCTCCAAATCAACTTTTAACGACATCACTATCTGATCACCCGATAACCCTGAGCTGTCAATCACAGGAGGATCAATGTGGGGCGGGGCTTCCAGGCTGAAATCCCGCCCCTACGCAACCATAAATACGCCCACTCTGACTCCCAGAATGCACTGTGGCTGTGGACGCCGTGTGACGAGCTGGAGAAACCCGTCAATCTACAGCGAGGTAAACGCACAGAAACGTCTCCTCGCTATAATAATCATGATGACAGGTTATTTTGATTGACACATTGTTCGTCCAGTCACGACTCTGTTGACGATGGCTCGCTCCAGTGTGGTGCCAGGGGGCGGGGCCAGCCCAGAGCACGCCCTCCACGTCCTATCACAGAGCGCAGGAGACTTTCTGGTAAAATCCTTTTTTTCTTACAAACCATTTGATTTGATTTGTTTTCTATTATTTAATAAAACTTTCAGTCTGATGATCAACCACCAGGTGTCATCAGATCTTAAATGCGTGTTTCTGAATTCTGATTGGTGCAGAGCAGTCCCTGACTCCGCCTCCGTCTCAAGCTGCGTTGCGTGTGTTTTGTTGTTTGCAGCTGACGCTGGAGAAACTCCTGTCGACTCCCGAGTCCTCGGGCCCAAGCCACGCAGGTCAGCGTCCCGTACGAAGGAAACGTTCCTCAGGTTCAAGCAGATTAACGTACATATTAAACGTGTGTTACAGATGTGGCGTGGAGCGCGGCTGAGACGGCGTCGCTGGTCAAATCTCTGCGGCTCCATCGGAAAGATTTCAGCAGAGTTCAGAGAGCGGTGAGTTGATTTCTATCGTTATTAGAAAAGGTCCTAATGTGTATTTAACGGTGATAATCTGTTACGATCTGCGTTCAGGTTCCGACCAAGTCCGTCTCGCAGTGTGTGGAGTTTTATTATCTGTGGAAGAAGAAGCTGAGTCTGAGAGCGAGGCCCCCTGCTGGGCTGACCGTCACTCTGCCCCCTGCTGGGCTGACCGTCACTCTGCCCCCTGCTGGGCTGACCGTCACTCTGCCCCCTGCTGGGCTGACCGTCAGGAGCTCGTCAGGCCAACGACACGGAGACGACCTTGACCCTGAACGACCTTCAGCTTTAGACAAGAGGAGTTGATGAGAGCGACCTTCAGTCTGAAGAACCAGAAACTGGTGATTGTGTCATCAAGTTGTGTTTAAAAAGTAAAGGTGTAGATTATAGTGATCAGTTCAGTGAGTGACTCCTGATCTCGACCCGCTGAGTCCAAACCTTGTGAATAATCAATATAGTTCATCTCATGTAACCACGGCGACGTGTATTTGTTTACCACTTGTTTTTCCACTGAGGTAAATGAGACGAAAACTAAATAAAAAGTCAACTTTTAAATCTTGAAATGTGACGACATCAGTTCCAGTTATTAATGCCTCATACATGATGTGTGATGTATATTCTATCTGTTCAGGAGAACCGAGCCCGTCTGGTTCCAGATGCTCCTTCTCTCTCTGAGCAGATCCAAGGTCAGGTTACAGATAAAGGACCAACGGGACATTGTAGTGTCTCCACTCAGGGACGTTCAGATCCAACTCAGAGACTCTTTGTGTGTCTCCCCAGACGTGAGGACACAATGTGATTCATGAACACACACTTCACACTGAACCTGCTCCTTCCACCAGCTTCCAGGAAACGTCCAGAACACATGAGACAAAACGTGACTCTGGAAACTCACCAATCACATTAATGTCTTAAACTGATCAAACACTGAACACAACAGGAAGCTGAGTCAAAGCCACCGATGGAAACTAACATGACCCGACACACACACACACACACACACACACACACACACACACACACACACACACACACACACACACACACACACACACACACACACACACACACACACTATCACACCCGCAGCCACAAACACCCACACACACAGTAGCTATCAGAAATGACTCGTCAGTCTCACAAAGGTGACACTGTGACAGGAAGTGTGTGTCTCTGTGTGTGTGTGTTCTGTGTGTGTGTGTCTCTGTGTGTGTGTGTCTCTGTGTGTGTGTGTGTGTGTGTTTCTGTGGTTTTCATTCATTCAGGTTCAGTTTCACTGAAGTTTCTGACCTGAAACACTGAACTGATGCAGTCGAGCTCCGACACTTTAATAATGTTATTACTTATACAACACAAAGATTTTATATAATTATTATATTATATATTATATATAAATATGAAATAGTCTCACTTATGTTTTTGTCCACTTTTTAATCTCTGTGTCTCAAGGGTCAGAGGTCAACAGGATCCATGATGCATCCTGAACATTATTTCTGTAATGTTGTGAAATAAAATGTGTTGAACAGTTTGTTAGGTCGGACCTGATACTTGTTGTATGTTGTTGTTGTGTATGTTGTTGTATGTTGTGGTATGTTTGTTGTTGTATGTTGTTGTGGTATGTTGTGGTATGTAGTTGTATGTTGTTGTATGTTGTTGTATCACTGGATCGTCTCTGAGTGAAGAACAGATCTGGATAAAGAGAGAAAGAAAAGTGGCCTCAGGGTTTGTGTCTGTCTGCAGATCCTCACATTCATGTTGTCATGTTGTCATGTTGTCATGTTGTCATGTTTTCATGTTGTCATGTCATGTTTTCATGTTGTCATGTTGTCATGTTGTCATGTTTTCATGTCACATCCAGGTCAGGCTTTGATACAAGTTACACTACAAGGCCCAAAGTATGTGGACACGTCAGAGCTCAAGGTGTTATAATATAATATATATAATATCTGCAGCATTTAAACTTTTCTTTTCACGACTCCCATGAAGTCAAAGTGTTTTCAGATTGAAAAGCAGCTTCCAGCGACGGGGGGGACGTGTTCCTCTGGTTCTCAGTGTTGACTCAGTAAAACAAACTGAATCCATCGCCTCTGAGCTGAACGTTTCTAAACCAGGTTTTTAAAAGTCCACATTCTTCCTGTGATCCCGAGTTTCCTGTGTCTGAATCGGCTTCAGGCGTCTAATAAGGTTTGACTCCTCCTCACTCCAAAGGTCCTTCTGTCTGAACCAGGAGCTGAGAGGAGCAGGAGACGCTGCCACAGGAGAAGCTGCCACAGGAGAAGCTGCCACAGGAGGAGGAACGAGGGATGGGACAGCAGGAGGAGAAGAAGAAGGAGAAGGAGGAAGAGGAGGGAGCAGCTTCTCCTCCGGGGAAGAAACAGAAAAGCTCCAAAGAAGTTTACTTCTCCGTCCTGCCGGATAAATACGAGCCTCTGATCGAGGAGGAAGAGGAGGAGAGAGAGACGCCCGAGGAGAGGAGGAAGAGGAAGGACGAGAAGAAGAGGAAGAAGAAGAGGAAATATAAAAAGTACAGAAAGGTAAAGAAAACTGAAATATAATAATCACACTGTGTAATTCTGTGTTCATTAATATCAGCTGATGAATATTAATGAACAAACGTTTCAATAAAACTACATTTAAAACTAATTATACTAGTTTGTGTAGAAATAAAATATAAAATTCAAATGAAACAAATAATAAAATATATAACATCAATAAAACAATACGAATTAAATATAAAGAGAAATTATTTTAAAAAGTAATATTTTTACTAAAACAAATCATACTAGCTCATAGAAACAACAACTCCCAGTGAAACCAACTGCATTGTGGGTCTCAGGTAACCTTTAACTCTACAAGTTCAATCATGGGACAAATCTATATAATCTGTATAATCTATATAATCTGTATAATCTATATAATCTATATAATCTCTGAACATGTATAACTGCAGAAGGTAAACACCTGTTTCCAGAGGAGCAGAACTCGAAAGCTGAAGAAGTGAGTGAGATATTAAATCAACAACCTGTTGACAGCAGCGTTTGACTGACGGCTGCAGAGGAAGTCACGTTATCTCTGCTGTCAATCATTGACTCAGCAGGGTGAGTTTGACCTTTGACCCCGACACACTGGAGCAGAGATCACTAGCTCCTCCTCCTCCCAGTAGAACTCTGGATACTCACGATATCGTCTTTATGACTTCAGATTCATCCGAGTAAAGAAAAGAAAACAACAATCTACGGTTTGACCCCCTTCATAGAGCGCTCAACGTTTCCCATGATGCATCATGATAAGCCGATGGTCACTCACTGAGCACTATATCCCATCATGCACTGCAGCGGAGACGAGCGAGGTCAGCAGGAACAGTCCGACCTGTCGTAGAAATGTAAACAAGAGCAGAGCGTATATATTCATAAATAATTATTAACACAAAGATTAAAGGAAACATCAAATCTTCGTTCTTCTTCTGATGAGCTCAGCACATTGACACGTTTCATAATCCTGTTGATGATCGGACGATGAACTGGTCCAGGACCTGGTCTCAGAGGACCCAGGTCCCCGAGACCTTCACAGGAACCACTGACCTTCTCTTGTCTCGGCAGAACGTCAGGAAGGCGCTGCGCTTCAGCTGGAGCTGTCTGATGATTGGCTTACAGAACATGGCGTCCGTTTACACCACGCCGGCCTCAGCTGTGAGCACGGTGATGACGGTGGTCAACAGCGGAGCGGGCAGCCGGCACGACGGGGCCGGGAAGTGACCGCCGAGCTGAGGCCACGAGGTCACGAGGTCAGGGGCCCCTGAGGTCATGAGGTCAGGGGCCCCTGAGGTCATGAGGTCAGGGGCCCCTGAGGATTCTGGTCCCTGAGGATTCTGGTCCCTGAGGATTCTGGTCCCTGAGGATTCTGGTCCCTGAGGATTCTGGTCCCTGAGGATTCTGGTCCCTGAGGATTCTGGCCCCTGAGGATTCTGGTCCCTGATCGATAGTTTGCATTCTAATAAAACTTTCAATAAAAGTTGAACTTGTATTTTGACACAAAAATCAAACCTTAAAAAACTAATGTGTTTACTTTCAGTTTGTTTTATATTTTAATCAGTGTTGGTGACATTTACTCTTATTACATATATGAATATATATTTTACATTATAAATTAATATTTTTTTATTCCTTCTGAGGTTAAACAGTATTATATGTTTATTCTGTATTTGACATGTTAAGTGTAAAACTTTTAAATATGTTTCAATTCTTCTACTGGAAATGAATCGATTGTCACAAATCTTTAATTAAAGTAGATAAACATTCAAATCTTCTACTGGAATCGACTTGTCCTTATATACTTTAGACTAGTCCACTATACTACATCCATACTTCCTTCACTACCTCCTTACTTCCTTCACTACTACCTCCTTACTTCCTTCACTACCTCCTTACTTCCTTCACTACTTACTTCCTTCACTACCCTACTTACCCTTCACTAACCTCCTTATTCCTTCACTACCCCTACCTCCTTCATACTCACTTCCCATACCTCCTACTTCCTCACTACCCCCTCTTCCTTCACTACCCCTCTCTTCCTTCCACTACTTCCTCACTACCTCCTTACTTCCTTCACTACCCCCTTCCTCCTCCTCACACCCCTCCTTACTTCCTTCCTTCACTACCTCCTTACTTCCTTCACTACCCCTCTACTTCCTTCACTACCTCCTTACTTCCTTCACTACCTCCTTACTTCCTTCACTACCCCCTCCTTCCCCAGTTCCTTCTCTGTTCTATCCTTCCTCTCTTCTTCTTACCTTCATCCTCTCTCTGCTCCCACATCACATGACCACATGATGTCACTGTATCACAAGATATTCTCTCTCCCTCTCTCTCTCCCCCCTCTCTCTCCCCTCTCTCTCTCTCTCTCCCCCCCCCCCCCTCTCTCAGCAGCAGCTGTTAATAGAGAGCTGCTGCAGAGCGTGTTAAAGTTCACGGAGAGAGGTGGGACTCGAACCTGGGACCATGTCTCCGCTGCAGCTGTCTGTCTCTCTTGGTCTGTCTGTCTCTCACCTGTCTGTGCCTCGTCTGTCTGTCTCTCACCTGTCTGTGCCTCGTCTGTCTGTCTGTGTGCGGTGTCTGTCTGTCAGCAGCAGCTGTTAATAGAGAGGTGGGACTCGAACCCGGGACCATGTCTCCGCTGCAGCTGTCTGTCTACTGGCGCCTGTCTGTCGTCTTCGTCTTCACCTCCTTCCTCTTCTTCCTCGACATCTTCACCGCAGCCATCGCCGTGGACACTTGTAGCCATGGTAACGGCACCGGCCCGGACGCTTTGAATGCAGAGATCAACCAATCAGGGCCCGGGGACGAAGCCGATTGGAGGACGGAGAACCGGCAGCAAGACGTGAGTGGTGATAAGCTCCTGAAATATTCAGTCCTATTTATTCCTTATTCTGTACTTTTAAATATATAGAGTTTATCTTTCATGTTGTATTTTAAGTTTATCTTGTAAACTTCTTTGAATTAGAATAATCAAGGACTTGAGTTTGGTATCTTCTGTAACCTGTTGATAAATGAACAGACTCCGTGTCAATGAGAAACCACGAGAGGAAAGTTAGTCTAAAGTCTGCTCTTCACCGGTTGGTCCGGTGGTTTCCATGGAGACCACGAGAGAGACACGAGGACCGGGACATGTCTTCAATCATTAAGTCAAACAGCTTCTCCACATGGACTTTCCATTTCTTCTCCATGTGACGTATTGCGTGTTTGAACAGTTGGTGACCTTTGACCTCTGTGTGGTCGATGGTCAACACTTTCACCTTTTAGCCCCTGGGCTCTGCTGTAGTAACATGTGTGTGTCTGTGTGTGTGTGTGTGTGTGTGTGTGTCAGTCAGTGTGTGTGTGGACAGACTGGTTGTCCTATGGTCAGACTGTGTTCATGGTGGGCCAGCTGCTGGGCTCTCTGATTGGAGGAGAATTATCTGACCGGTACGACTCACATGACGATCAGTTCATTCTACATGTGAACAACATGTGGGTGTAACAATAACAGATAAATACCTTGCTCACGTGCAGGTATGGGAAGCGTCCACTGCTGCTGGTGTGTGTGTGCGTGCACGCTCTGTGTGGCCTCGTGCCCGCCGTCCTTCCTCAGCCACTGGTCTTCCTCGCCGTTCGCTGCCTGACTGGTCTCTGCTGCTGCTGCATCAACATCTGCTCCTTCAGCCTGGGTAACCACACACACACACACACACACACACACACACACACACACACACACACACACACACACACACACACACACACACACACACACACACACACACACACACACACACACACACACACACACACACGATCAGATTCTACCTTCATTCCATCTTTATTCTTCTCTTACTTATATTAGAAACAGAAGAAAACGTGTTTTGTTGACTGTAACTTCTGGTTGAAGGTTATTTTAAATTAAAGAACCAGACTGTGGTTTTTCCCCTGAGTCTTATTGGAGCTCGGTGGGACACACACACACATGGACACACACACACACACACACATGGACACACACACACATGGACACACACACACATGGACACACACACACATGGACACACACACACACACATGGACACACACACACATGGACACACACACACACACACACATGGACACACACACACATGGACACACACACACATGGACACACACACACACGGACACACACACACATGGACACACACACACATGGACACACACACGGACACACACACACATGGACACACACACACACGGACACACACACACATGGACACACACACACACACACACACGGACACACACACACGCCTGATGTGGAACACGTGTCCCAGATAGAGTCGTGCGGACCACACTGAGGTAATGAAGCGAGACGGCTTCCAGCCGCTCTGATCAGAGGTCAGATTTGTTAAAGAGTCTCAGAGGAAGCAGGACAATGAAATCCTGCTTCAATGAAGGAAAACATCACGTTTATACATAAAATACAACTGAAAACAAGACAAGTGTATAAGAAACGGACATAATTAGTCAAATATCAATGAAATTGTAGAAGATAAAAACACATTCCTTCCATTCCTCCTGAATTCCTTCACTATCTCCTTTTCCTTTCTCACTTCCTCCTCTCCTTCCCTTCACTGTTTCCTTTTCCTTTCTCACTTCCTCCTCTCCTTCCCTTCACTGTTTCCTTTTCCTTTCTCACTTCCTCCTCTCCTTCCCTTCACTGTTTCCTTTCCTTCACTACCTTCTTCTTCTATTTTATCTTTACTCTCCTTTCTTAGCTCCTTGTCTCCTTTCTTATTCCCTCCCTTCCTTGCCCACTCCTCCTCGTCTTCGTCTCTTTTACTACATCCTGTTTGGAACTCTCCGGCCAGAGAAGAGGCCACGACGACAGTTTGTATCCGATTCTCCGGAAGACGTCGTTCGGGTTGAACTCTCGATCCAATCCGACACTTGGTAGTTCTGTAATCTGTCCTCGCAGCAGCTTCTGTTCTCCTACCGAGGACAAACAGGTGGTCAGAGACACCAGGATGTTTGGATCCAAACAGAAATGTAGGATTGTGTGTCGTCTGCATGGAGACGGACGTTCGTAGCTTCTGTGTACCTGCTTGTCCGATGCGTGACCTTTTGGGGAACTTGTCCCTGTAAGACACGTCAGCGGCAGTTAGCGTGTTAGCGTGTTTGCGTTGCAGCCGTGGAGTGGACGCCCCCTGCTGCTCGGCTCTGGCCGCCGGCCGTCCTGCCCTTCTGCTTCAGCGTGGGGACGATGGTGGGAGCTCCTCTGGCCTGGCTCAGCCCCACCTGGACTCACCTGCACCTGTCGCTGGCTCTGCCGCAGATCGTCTGTCTGCCGCTCTACTTGTACGTGCACACTCCTGTCCTCCTGTCCTCCTGTCCAACTGTCCTCCTGTCCACCTGGTCAAACAGGGGTTTCTAACAGCGGCACTTTACTGAAGCGTTTTGTTTTAGTTCCATCCCAGAGTCTCCTCGCTGGTTGTTGCTGAAGAGGAAGATGGACGTTTTGGACCGTTACCGTAGCAACAGCCCTGCAGACAAACAGTGTCTGGACCTGGTAAACACACAGACACACAAACACACAAACACACAAACACACAAACACACGTCCGGGTTTCACATATATTTACACATTTTGTATCTTTGGACACAAACACTGAAACATTTTAATAAAATAAAACATCAGACTTTTACTCATCTGCTCGGTGACCTGATCTATTAATGGATGTGTGTGTGTGTGTGTGTGTGTGTGTGTGTGTGTGTGTGTGTGTGTGCACGTGCAGCTGTTGCACTCGTCCTGCTCTGACCTGCAGAAACCCTTCGAGGGTCAGAAGGAGGAGCCACACACAGGCCCCGCCCCCAGTGACATCAGCCACCTCCGACACCCAACCATCCTGCTGAGACTCTTCATCATGAGCTACCTGAGGTGACGTGAGAAATAAACAACAACAACAACAACAACAAGATATGATCAAAGTTACCTTTAGAGAAAAAGAATAAAGTGTTAAACATACATGTGTTAAACATACATGTTCTTCCCGTGTGTAACAGTCCTGCTCTTTTCATGTGGACTCAATTCATGACGATAAATAGAAGAGAAGAAATTAGTGTTCGACTCATTTGAGAAACTGAAAACAATGAACAAGATGTTTTGACCTGTGGTTGTTTTGCAGTGCAGCATCAGCGCTGACGTACTTCGGCATCTGTATGAACATCGGCTCCTTCGGCGTCGGCGTCTACTCCGCCCAGTTCTTCTCCGGCCTATCAGAGGCTCCCTGCCTGCTCGTCCCGCTGGTCCGCCTGGGGCGGCGGCCAATCAGCATGCTCGCCCTCTTCCTGAGCGGAGCCGCCTGCTTCGTGTCGTTGCTTCTGTCCAGATATGACGGTGAAAACAATCATATGTACAGAAGATGAAGTTGATCTGAGTAGAGTTTGAGCACAGGAGTCCCACAGGGTTCGATCTCAGGCCCACTAACTGTTTACGACTCACTACGCAGACGACAGCGTGGTTTATGTAAGATTATCTGTGTGTTAGCGGAGGCTCCGATATTCTGTCCTCGTGTTTAACACCTGCAGCAGGAAATCCTTCATCCAAAACTCATTGATCATTAATCAATAGGAAGAAATCGTCAGCTACGATTTCATTTTAACATTTTCAAATGTGTAAAAATGTCAATATGGGGACATTTATGTTGGTGGAATCTTTGATGGATTTGTCTCTGACTGACATTGATCAGTGATCAGATATTGATTGATTGATTGATTGATTGATTGATTGATTGATTGATTGTCGTGCAGGCGACCCAGTGCTGGTGATGAGTTTGGCTCTGTTGGGAAAACTCTGCATCCTGGCGGCCATCTTCATCTCGACGCTGTACGCCATCGAGCTGTTCCCCACCGTGGTCAGGTACACGCCCACTCACTCAGACTCAGCTGGTCACATCTGCAGCAGATTGCATGTAACCGGTGTCGTTCTGATCCAGGCAGCGCTGCGTGTCCCTGGTCAACCTGTGTTTCCGCCTCGGCTGCCTCGTCAACACCCTCGTTCCCCCCAACCCCAACGGAGCCATCTCATTGGCTGCCATGGCCGTGTACAGCAGCGGACCAATCATAGGCTGCGGCCTGTGCCTGTTGCTGCCGGAGACCAGCGGCGTGACGCTTCCTGATTCAGTGGAGGACTGTGACCGGCAGCCGCACACACAGGCGCCACCTGGAGGACATGATGAGAAACACACTTTTATCATATAACTTCCCTCAACGAGCACAGACTCCTGTTTTAACACTATTTCATGACACGCTTTTACTTTGAAAAGGTTCTGCTTCCTGTCTGGCTTTGTCTTTTGAACAAACCTGAAGAAGATCTTTTGTCGTAGATTTCAGTTTTCGACTAAGTCGCAGCTCAACGTTCTCCGTAGTTCTTCAGTTTGTCAGTTTGCACAAAGTACGAGATCTTCAAGGTTTAAACTCACGACCTCAAAAAACAAACTTCAAACCAAAGATTTCCGTTTTCTCTTTCAAACTTCACGAGTAAAACCAATAATACTTTACATTAGAGATTGTGAAGAACAGTTTCAGTGGACGGACACATCGTCACTAACGCAGCTAGTTTGATTTATTCCTAAACGTTAAACTTTTAAATTGAAATAGGATAAAAGTATAAAGCAACTAAACTGAAAATGTCTATTCGTCTGGGTTTTAGTTTTAAAACGTAGAAGTACGGCTGCATGTCCCACAATGCAGCAGTGATGCAGAGCAGCAGGTGACAGTTTGAAATTCATATTCGTCTTAATCATTCAGATGTTTCATGTCTTACAAGATTCGAAAGGACAGAGTTCAGTCGTCACCCGGAGAAAACTCGTTGGCATTAAGTCTTTCAGATTCTTTCCTGCGAGCGACTTTTACGTCCACGTCGTTTGCACGAAGAAGAAGATCAAATGAAAAGATGAAGATGAGTGACAGACGTCATTCAGGGGATCGAACCTGTGCAGAAACCCGCTGGTTCAGATCCTCCAGACTCATCAGGACGTCTCTGACTCTGGAACGTTCCCTGTGGAAGAATCTGTGAACAAACTGTTTGTTTATCTCAAATCACTGAATTCAGCCTGAACAAACACAGACTCTGTTTATTTAATAGAAAAACAACTTTATCTAAAAGTAGTTCAAAGTGCTGATGTGTGCTTTTCACACAAAGTCTCATTTATGTCCGACACCACAAGAAATCTTCAAACAGACGTTTGAAATCGTAAATTATCTGCGGGATTGAGAATAGAATCACTTTCTATGTAAAGTAACACGAGGATGTGTCTTTAATGTTTGTTGTTTGGGGGCCTTTTGAGGAATAAACCTGGAGAGAGAGAAGCTTTATGGGCTCGAGTGTGAAGACGGTTTCAAATCGGAGGTTAAACTTCGAGGTGATTGGGTTTTTTCATTTTGAAAATGTCGAAAGTCCTTCTTCTCTTCCTCCGGTTCGAGCTGATGACAGACGTCAGCGCTGTGATCGGTAGCTCGGAGCCGCGGAGCTCTTCTGTTCGGATCAATAACGTGAGATTAGCGTTCGATTCCCGTCGGAACAGAACGTCTGTGAAGTGAGCGACTTCACAGACACGTGAACAGAATCATCGTTTTAAAGTTTGTGTTGGAACAAGAGATTTCCTCCTCAGTCAAACTGGTTTCTGAACCAACTGGTTGTTTCCATTCAGTGAAGAACGGCTCCCTCGTCTTCATCGATCAGCAGATTCACACATACATTTCACATCAAATAACATCTCAGCTTCCATCTACTTTAAGTCTCAATCACAGATATTTTATTTGCAAATTATTTTTGAACATTTTAATAAGTTTGAACTTTCTCAATCATGTATTTGACAAACTGGACAGAAATATGAATTGATGCAAATGAGTTTTATAAATTTGATTTATTTAAATCTTCAAACAGCCTCTGATATGTAAAAACAATCCCACAATCATCATTATTATTATTCTAATCTAGATAAAGTGATAATCCTGCTGAATTATATATTGACCACAACCACAGAAGATAGAGAACTAACACCCCCCCCCCCCCCTCGTGCTGTGGACACCTTGTGGAGGTGGAGACAGTAACAGACCACAGAGGATTTAAATACTCTCATATATAACAAAATGAAAAAACTAATAAAAGGACTTTCTAAATCAAATCCATCTTAATTTAGTTTCAAAAGTGCTTTTATTTTGGTACCAAATATAAAAGAGGTTTTTGGTTGTTTTGTTTGTTTGTATTTTGAAGGGAAAGGACAGGAAGTGAGTTCTGCTGCAGAATTATCAGACGATAAAGGAGGTGAAAGATGTGATTCAGACTTTTAATCAGCTGATGTTTAATTAATATGTCATTTGATCTCACGTTATTCTTCTGAAACATAACTTTCTTTATGAGAACAGTTTTTAATGTGTGAATTAAAAGTGTGTAGAACCCTGAGGAACGTTTAGTGGAAGAGGAAGCTGCAGAGCGTCTCTGCAGCTGTTCATGAATATGTGTTTGAATAAATGACTCATTGATAATAAACTTACATTCAGAAACATTTCTATGGAATTCTTTGTAAATAACAAACCTGTAAACTAAAGTGCTGCAGCGACAAGTGATTATTTTCATTATCAAATAATCTGCGGATTATTTCCTGAATTAATCCCGTTTGTGTGAAAAACACCAAAATATGATTTGACAACTGATTCTTTAAAAAGTTGCATATTTTCTTTTAATAATCGTTAAAGCTCTAAAATGAAGCAAAACCCAAAACCTGTCCCTTGACCCCTCCCTCTTCCCGTAGAGTGTGGTATTAGCTGCAGTACCTCCACACTCCACCAGGTGAGTATCAGTACGTGACGAAGTTAGCGGGGAAGATCCCGACCCGCCCATCGACCAGTTGCCCCTCCCACCAGTCGTACTGGGACTCTGTCTTGGTGATGACGGTGATTTGTCGCCGGGGACGAAGCTCAGGTCGCCGGGCTGCTGCCCCGCGTACGGGTGGGTCGCCGTGACAACCAGCTGGCCGCTGGTGGCACCCGCAGGTGGAGCGCCACCTAGAGGAGAAAGTCACAAGGTTTAAATTTGACTTGACAACATTTGTGTCTCTATATGAATTGTGGGGTATTTGAGAAAATATTTATATATAATTTACACAGTGATACACAGAAAAACTTTATTTCATTGAGTCGTTTTTAAACCAGGAGGAAAAGTGAAGGTGAAGCATGTGGCTGCTGTGGCTGCTGTGGCCACTAGAGGGAGCTGCAGCATCAAAACTGGTCCCAGGAAAGAATGAAGTTGAGAGGAAAGAGGAGGTAGGAATGAAGGAGGGAGAAGAGGAAGAGAGGAAACGGTTGAAGGAAACAAGGAGACGAAGCAGTGAAGGAGAAGAAGGAAAAGAGGAAGAAGTGGATAAAGAAGAAGTTGGAGGTAGCGAAGGAAACAAGCTGTACCACGGTAACCGGTTGTCAGATGAAGATGGATGTGCACACTCACCTGAGGTGTTCGATTTATAGACGGAAACGCTCGGGTAGAGGGCATTTTTATTTCCTGTTCCTGACCATGGACCTGAACGCATCACAACATCACACACTGACCTCGACAACACACCGGGACTGAAAACAACACGTGGTCGCACGGGGCTTTACCTGAGCTGGCCGCGGCTGGTGGCTGGTAGCCGGCTGCTGGTGGCTGGTAGCCGGCTGCTGGTGGCTGGTAGCCGGCTGCTGGTGGCTGGTAGCCGGGTGCTGGTGGCTGGTAGCCGGCTGCTGGTGGCTGGTAGCCGGGTGCTGGTTGCTGGTAGCCGGGTGCTGGTGGCTGGTAGCCGGGTGCTGGTGGCTGGTAGCCGGGTGCTGGTGGCTGGTAGCCGGGTGCTGGTGCTGGTAGCCGGCTGCTGGCTGGTAGTTGGTCGCTGGTTGTTGGTAGCCGGTTGGAGGTTTCTGTTTAGGCGGAGCTACAGGTCTGGATGGAGTGAAAGACGACTGCAGAGAGAAATAAAAGAGCTGAATGAATTTAATAAATCACCCGGAGACTCGTTAGAAACATGAACACCGTCGCTAAGTGAAAATCTTTCAAATGAAAACAGTCGTCATGAGGAGCCTCAGATTTAAACGTTGAAATTCAACTTGAAACGTTTCTCTATCCCAACAGCTGGAAGACAGTATTAGTTCTGGAAGAATCATCTGACAGGACCAGACATGAAAAACTAATTAAACAAATCAGAACCTCAGCATCTGTGCAGAACATCTGTCCAGCGACAGACGCGGCTGACGGAGCAGCTGTAGAGCGTCTGATTCCCTGAGTGTCACCTGACCACAGACAGGTTCAGGTCTACAACGCTGTGTTTGACGTCATTTACCGTGATCGCCTGTTCTTGCTGGTCCATTCGGTGGTGTAGGCCTCGGCGTAGGCATCCAGGATGTGATAAAGGGCGGAGCAAACCGCGGGAGGCTCCACATCGCCGTTCAAAATGGCCGACGCACGGATATCCTGGGAGTAAAACCTGCCACAGTGCACATGAAAGAGAACTTGGGTGATTCAAGCTGCGACAGGCGGGCGGTCGGCGGCGGGGGTACGTACTTGCGGTTGGTCTCTTTGCGTTCAATCAGGTACGATCCCTCCAATGAGATCCCAGCAAACAAACCTCTGGACCTGCAGTAGGTGAACACAGCTGCAGTGCTGCCGCAGCGCCACGTCAGCCTCCACGTTCCTGAGGAACAAGATGAGGAAGACGTTCGTTATCTGGGACGAAGAAATACTGAGAAACACATAATGAACTACGGAGAGAGGAAACGATAAATATACAACTGAACTAACTCCTCATTAAAGAACTACAAAACAGAAGCAACAGAACAAGAAGTTGTCGTGTTTGTGGAAGATCTCAACATCTTTAGTTGGGTTCTTATGGCCAAGGAGGTTCTGGTTCGTGAGGAGGTTCTATAGGTCTCTAGAAACAGTCTCAGAGGGTTCTAGGTTAAAGTCCTACTGCTGCTCAGTTCTTCAACAGGACTGTGACACAAAGCGTTGACCTGTGAAGCACCTGGCCACGCCCACACCGAGAACATGAGGAACCAACCAGGCAGAACCTCAACGTGCTTCTGCTTCAGACAAAACAACCACTGAACAAACCTGAAGCTGTAGTTTACATCCAAAGTAAATATTAAACAGAATGAAGAGTCCGAGGCAGCGAGGGCGGGTGCTCACCTGCCCATGGGTCCCACGGCAACGGTGCAGTTCCCGCCCAGCGTCAGATTCCCGCCCTTTGTGAACGCCTCAATGGCCCTTCGCTGGTTCAGGATGATCACCAGGTCCGACACCTGAGAGGAGCGCTGTCTTTATATACAGCACTTTATATACAGCACTTTATATACAAGCACTTTATATACAGTCATTAATCGTCACACGTATGCAGCTGAAGAGAGTTTATTGAGTTCTCTCACCTCCACTCCGATCTCGAAGCCGCCTCCCAGACCCGCGATGCCGATGGCAGAAGGCGCCGACCAACCTACAAACACAACACACGTCATTTTAGTTATGAACAAGAAAAACTGATTATCTCTGGTTGAATTTCTGTAAATAAACAAGAATGTGTTGTATAATCTTGTTTTGTCCGATTTGTAACGACAAATGTGACAGACGAGTTAATTACGAGTTAATTAACATCCGTGACCGAAGGCACAGCCCATCAGATGACTGCTGCTCGGCGCCGAGGGCACCTCTGAGCCAGCGTGTCTGCTCGTTGCTAAGGAAACGCAAAAAGCCCCTCAAAAACAAAAAGGTCAGAGTGGAACCGAAGATCCAGACAAACAGGAAGAGAAACCCTGAATGTAAAGACAGACGGACCGGGTCAGAGGGCTTACGTCTGTCGGCCAGTCGGGCGATGACGATGCCACTTCCTCCTCTGGCGGTGATCATGAAGCCGGCCTTGATGACGGAGATGATGGCCAGACCCTCGGCCTTCGCTATCACATGAGCTACAACACACGGGACACACTTTTCAATGAACACGTTTAGAGAGTTAGCTTAGCTTAGCTTGCTTAGCATGAAGCTCAGAAGTTCTCTGGAGTTTACAGTCAGGACCAGTTCTGTCGTCCAGCTCCGGGCCTGAAGATCTGATCAGATCTTATCTTATTTCACTGTTTTCATTTGAATTTACTCACTGTTTATTTAATACAGTTTACTGTGAGTCTGTTTATTTAATACAGTTTACTGTGAGTCCGTCTATCTGATACAGTTTACTGTGAGTCCGTCTATCTGATACAGTTACTGTGTCCTGTTATTTATACAGTTACTGGAGTCCGTATTTAATCAGTTACTGTGAGTCCGTCTATCTGATACAGTTTACTGTGAGTCCGTCTATCTGATACAGTTTACTGTGAGTCCGTCTATCTGATACAGTTTACTGTGAGTCCGTCTATCTGATACAGTTTACTGTGAGTTCAACAGACGCTCTTACGGGGGATGAGTTTGTCGGGTCCGATCCGGCTGGAGATCTCTGTGAAGTCCGTCAGGATCTTGGCAGCTTTCTTGGCCTCCGACTTCAGATTGGACGGGATGGGGTTACTCACTGCAAACACACAAATTACATGCCTCATTAAAACATCAAGAGCTCATTAAGAGCTGTCTTTCCCCAAAACTTGAACATTTCAGCCTTCCTGCTGATTCTCAGTCACACTGCTGCTCAATGAGCTCCTTGTTCCCTTCAGTGGATCTGATCTTATCTGCTGTTCTGCTCCGACTACTGTGAGCGCCTTGTTGGGAGGAAGCAGATTCATCCCGACTGATCATCGTCTGTGAAACACAGAGGAGTCTGCCCCAGTTTCCCCAGAGTCCCAAGTGACATCTTCAACGTCTTGTTCTTCTTCTACGTCTTGTTCTTCTTCTACGTCTTGTTCTTCTTCTACGTCTTGTTCTTCTTCAACGTCTTGTTCTTCTTCAACGTCTTGTTCTTCTTCTACGTCTTGTTCTTCTTCTACGTCTTGTTCTTCTTCAACGTCTTGTTCTTCTTCAACGTCTTGTTCTTCTTCAACGTCTTGTTCTTCTTCAACGTCTTGTTCTTCTTCTACGTCTTGTTCTTCTTCAACGTCTTGTTCTTCTTCAACGTCTGTGTTCTTTTCAAGTCATTGTTCTCTTCAACGTCTTGTTCTTCTTCACGTCTTGTTCTTCTTCAACGTCTTGTTCTTCTTCAACGTCTTGTTCTTCTTCACGTCTTGTTCTTCTTCAACGTCTTGTTCTTCTTCTACGGTTCTCACGTCTTGTTCTTCTTCAACGTCTTGTTCTTCTTCAACGTCTTGTTCTTCTTCACGTCTTGTTCTTCTTCTACGTCTTGTTCTTCTTCTACGTCTTGTTCTTCTTCTACGTCTTGTTCTTCTTCTACGTCTTGTTCTTCTTCTACGTCTTGTTCTTCTTCAACGTCTTGTTCTTCTTCAACGTCTTGTTCTTCTTCACGTCTTGTTCTTCTTCTAACGTCTTGTTCTTCTTCAACGTCTTGTTCTTCTTCACGTCTTGTTCTTCTTCTACGTCTTGTTCTGTCCAGAGTCACAACCTGAAGACGCATCAGGAGAATCGAGCTTCGGTGTAAAGAAGCACTTCTGATAGATTATTGGTAAACTGTGATGACACACATCTGAATGTTGAAGCGTGACGACAGGTTGTGTAGAATCAGGTGGTTGGTTATTAGTGGAAAGCTGAGATAACAATCTAGTGTATTTCATACAGGATCTGAAATCTTATTCATTTAGTCTCAGATCATTTCGGAGGTTTTTTATCTACTTCAAGGTAAAAAAGTCCCAGTTTTTACGGTTATGGAATAAAGTAAATCACCATCACTTCATAAACGTCACAGATCATAAGATATATAATCAGTTTTGTTGGCCAAGTTAAAACTTGTACTTGTGGCCAATCAGCTGCCTGTGGTGTTTTAAGCTGCAGTTCCTCTGACGGCCACTTGACGCTGCTCTGATTCAGCGGGACGAAGTTTTCCGGGTGAACGTTCCTTCTGGGAAGAATCTGTGTTTACGACTTCTTTCATGAATCTTCTGACTCCTTTCGATTAAATGATTTATCGTGTTGTTTATAAAGTTGTGCTAATGCTAATCGCAATTTCCCACTGACATGTTCACACGTCTGGTTTTGTCCAAATTGACCTAAAAAACCTGATCATTCGTACAAAAGCTCAAACGGACATTTTCTAGAAGATTAGGATTTAATTGATTTTCTAAATATCTCACTTCCCTCTGATCAACGAATCGATTGACTGACAGATCGTCTCTGTTTGGTTCAGGTGCCTCTGTCCTCGTCACCACGGAGGAACATCACGGTTATTGTGTTGTTACTGAGGCTTTGTGTCAGATGTTGTGTTGCTGTGTTGTTGTGTTGCTGTGTTGTTGTGTTGCTGTGTTGTTGTTGCTGTGTTGTTGTGTTGTTGTGTGTGCTGTGGCCGCGGGGCGCTGAGTGCAGGAGGACGCTCAGTGTGTCGTGGTGTCATGGGTCAGGAATGTGCTGGCTGCAGCAGGAGGCATGTTGGCAGACTGGTCTCTGCTGCCGCTGATTCAGGATCAGGCTCTGCACTCCGACAGGCCGCTGCTCCTGAATAAAGCAATCCACACGTCCACCAGGTGGTGGCGCTGGATGAACGGTCATCAGAGTTACTACAGTTCATCCTCAGGGGAACATGAACGTCTGCGCCACGTTTCATTCATCAGAGTCATTTCAGTTCATCCTGAGGGGAACATGAGCGGCTGAACCATATCTCATCATAATAAGACCATAACTGTCAAACTCTGGTGCCGGAGGAAAGTCGACAGAACCGTAGAGTCGTCGCTGAGACCTTCATCTATTCATCAATTAGGTATTTATATATATATATATATATATATATATATATCACAGGCCAATCACAGGCACCGAGTCCAAACTCAATCCCAGCAGCTGATTGGCTGGTGAACACTAACGAGCTGTCAGATAGTGATCCATCATTATGAGTTCAACAGCGGGTCAGGAACCACAGTAACTAGAACCTCTTCAGAGACCCACAGAACCTCCCAGTGGGGGACCACATGCTCCAAGTCCTCCAAGTCCTCTAGAAGGGACCAGGTCCCCACAGCTCAACGCTGGGACCCTGAGCAGAACCAGATGGAACACCTGAACTCTGGGAACCACCACGAGAACGTCCTCAGAGCCAAATGAGTCACAGCACTAGAACCTCCTCAAAGACCCTGTGGAAGTCCAGAACCTCTTTAAAGACTAATCCATCCTTATCGTAGGAAACCACAACCAACTGAGACATTAATAAAAAGAAATGAAAGACCACATGTAGATAACTATACAACTAGAACGTCTGTGTACAGAACCTCACTTCCTGTTATAGACCACTAACAAACAGAACCAAAGCACAGGCAGAACCTCAGTAAACACCAGAACTAGAACTTAGTAAACCACAGAACCTCAGTGAAAGTCCCTGGAGGGTTCTCGGTACATGTGACGTGTTCACGCGCAGCTGGAACCGGCGGATCCTGTGGAACTGGAACTGAGGAGAACCAGGAAGAAGACAGGTGACACAGAACAGGTGCGACAGGAGAACCTTCTTCAACAGAACCTCAGCGGTACTCACTCTTCTCTCTCTTCCTCTCCTCTTCCTCTCTTCTTCTCTTCCTCTCCTCTTCCTCCTTCTCCCTCTTGTTCACCTGCGGACAGGTGAGCCGCCGCGGGACTCTGTCGTCACTTCACTTCCGCCTCACCTGACTGTCGCGAGATCCCCCCGCGCTGCCGGAAAGCACACACCTGTCGTAAAACATGGATCGTGACGAGTGCCGGTCACGTGGACAGGAGGGGCCGGTGGGTGGGGCTGATCGATGATCGATGATCGATACAAACACGTGATCAGAATCGATGATGTCAGGGAGACCGGCGGCGCGCGGACAGCCCTCAGGGCGGGGCGCGCTCCCGGGGGGATGTATGCCCTCAGTTCGGTCTCTCAGGCAGGTATTGACTTTTATCTAACTTATTTTGTGCGTTAGATAAAAGTGCAATTTATCTGTGCAATTCATTTATTAATACAATACATTAATACATTTTAAATGTATGTGTATGTTGTGTATGTGTTGTGTGTCCGTCAGGCTCTGAACTTGTACTTGTTGAGCTGATGCCTGTCAGTCTGTCCTCAGGGAAACATCTAATCACTCAAAAAATAAATACCTTGATATTTAATGAGGTAATATTAACCATATTCATCCATAAATACGTCACTTTTTTGTTCTAAGAAGAAGACATTTTCTAATTTCTTAAACTGAAAACAAAACGTAATTATTTGTGTCTGATTCTTTATTGTGAGTTGAGAGTGAAGGGTTAGGGTTAACTCCAGTTCCCAGAGGACTGCCTCGTGAGCGCCCTCTTGCTGACACTCCGTTAATCGGTCGCTAATTACAACCAATCAGTTGAGGAATGTTCCAGGTCCAGACTTTCATCTGGAGCGTGTACTTACTCAGGAACTAAACGGTGAACCTTCCCATGTTTGGCCACAGTCACGACCATCGTCCAGTTCTCACAGTTAACACACACGTTACGTGTGGTCATGAATCGCTCAGCAGCGAGGCAGCTGCTCCTCGGGGAGGTCAGAGGTCACGAGTCCAGGGAACCACTCTAGGGATTTGTTCCTTCACACAGACGTCTTCAAAATAAAACCCGTGGAGACACATTCAAGTTACTGCCATTAGAATAATAACAGTAATAATGATAATAGCTGCGAGAAGCAAGTCAGCAACTGTAAACACTGAGATCAGGAAACTTCAGTAATGTGACGCTGGCTGAGTGAGCGTGGAGTCGCAGTGTTGAGTTGTGGGACCTGGTCCCAGAACAGTGATAGAACGGGTATTTAAAAGAATAGAAAGAAAAGAATCAGAGAGATTAACAGAAGTTGGTTCAACGTATAAGACAAAATCAAATTAAACTTTAGCTTTAGGTGCTATGTGTTGATTTTCTCTGCTGCTGAACTCAGTCATCATTATGTTTATGAAACCAGAAATGATACCACAACTCTGAGCAGCAGACTTGATACTAGTGAGCCGACGGACCAGGAGTAGCTGATAAGCATGCTAACTCCACTTGTTAGCATGCTAACTCCACTTGTGCTAACTCCAGTTGTTAGCATGCTAACTCCAGTTGTTAGCATGCTAACTCCAGTAGACGTTAGCATGCTAACTCCAGTTGTTAGCATGCTAACTCCAGTTGTTAGCATGCTAACTCCAGTAGACGTTAGTATGCTAGTAAAAGTAAAAGTAAAACATCAGCATTGTTTTGATTTTGTAAATAAAGATAGACGACATGACAGCTCCTTAAAGTGAAGCTAAAATATATTAAAATAAATAAAATAAACATGATGGGTTTATACTTTAATTTTAAGATATGAGACACATTATAATAAAAATGATAAAGCTGAGATAAAGGTAAAATGTAGATTTGATGGACAGACACTGAAGTGCATGTGGTTTTCTCAGCAGGAGGAGACAGTGACAGGTTCCACCAGCGGGGGGCACCAGAGAGCAGAGCTCAACACGTGGGGCCTCACTGTTTACCATCAGATTTGCGGATCATATGGTTTCATTCACTTTAAATCAGGCATGTGCAGAATTACTCACAAAATGAGAATCAAATTTAAACGTATTAAATCACGTCTGAGTGGATAAAGAAGATTCCGTTCGTTTATAAAGTGATAAAGAAGAAATACAACCACAAGATAAAATGTGAATACGATGAAGGAACGTGATAGAATAGATCAAATCAGATAAAAATGATGTTTGACTGTAAATAAAGAATGATGTGAAAGCTTGAACAGGGGGGGGGGGGGGGGGGTCACACCAGCTGAGGACCCTGGTTCTGAACATTAGAGCTGTGATGATGAACATGAACTCAATATGTCTCATTTACTGAAACCAATATGAGGGAAGTTCTGGAGGCAGAGGTCACGACCTCCTGAAGCTTTACTACACATGGTTCACCTGTAGGACACAGGTCTGAGAACAGCTGCAGTCTGGAATAGAAGCTCGGTTCTTGTGCACAGAATCCAGGAGGAGTGAGGGGTGGCAGGTTACAAACCAGTGCTGGAGACTAAGTATTATGGGATATCTCTGCTTTGCATGGTTTTGCTGCATGATGAGGTTCAACTTAGTAAATAAACAGTTTCCTGTATCTATACAATGTAGTAACCAGTGTCTGTGTCACGGGTCAGTGCAGTGACAGCTTTGTGTTTGTGCATCAGTCACAGCTCTGGTGGCTGTCGACATGACGTTCAGCTGATGACGCCAGAAACAACAAGTGTGACGATCCCATTGGTCTCAGGAGGAACCAGTCTGGAACCAGTCTGGAACCAGTCTGGAACCAGTCTGGAACTTTACGCCTCCAGAAACATTTGCTTTCATCAGACACATTTTTTCATTTTCATTTCACGCTGCTCTCACTTGTGTTTGAACGTCTCTGAACGTGGAAGAGAGAATTCAGTTAATGATTCTCCTGCGAGAGGATGATGTTGACCAGGCTCTCTCTCTCCCTCTCTAAGTATGATATTATGAAGTATATGTATGAATAGAGTATAGGTTATCTGTATCTTATATTATCTTAGTATCTATCTCTTGTTCTATATATTTCTACTCTCTATCTCCTATTATACCTTATCCTGTATTTGTATTGTATATTCTATGATATATGTCATTATTTATTATTATCATATCTCTCATCATCCCTTCTCTCGTTCTTATCTATTCAAATCTTGTATATATGTTCTGTACTTCTATCATATCTCTATTCTATATATATGATTGTGAGCTTATATTATGGTTCTACTCTTCTCTCCATACTTATCTTGTTCTTCTCTATTTGTCTTATGTGTTTCTGCTTATTATAATTCTGTCTGTCTGTATATCTATTCTCATATCTCTTCTCTCTATCTATCTCTCTCTGTCTTCTCTCTCTATCTCTTCTCTGTCTCTCTCTCTCTCTCTCTCTCTCTCTCTCTTCTCTTCTCTCTCTCTCCCTGTCTCTCTGTCTCTCTCTCTCTCTCTCTGTCTCTCTCTCTCTCTCTGTCTCTCTGTCTCTGTCTCTCTCTGTCTCTCTCTCTCTCTCTGGTATTTATGATGCTTGCACCACCAGGAGCTGACTCTTATTGACCTGCTCTTATCAGCTCAGCTCCAAACAAGAACCTTTCATCTATAACTCTATATACAGTCAAACTTCTGATGTGTGATTTGCTGATGAACTTGTCAAACTCATGATTACAGGTTTAAAAACAAGAGACGACACATTTGAGGAGAAGACGTCATTAATCTTTATCTCTCCGTTCATCTCCTCCCCTGTTTCTGTCTCTCTTTCCATGTTCTCATCTTCCTCTCATGTCTTTATCTTGTCTTCAATCACTCCTGGCAATAATCTGCTCTCTTTAAATAGACTGCTGGATAAACATCAATCCTGCTGCAGCCATTTGTCTGTTAATGTGTTTCCTCTGTGTGTGTGTGTGTGTGTGTGTGTGTGTGTGTGTGTGTGTGTGTGTGTGTGTGTGTGTGTGTGTGTGTGTGTGTGTGTGTGTGTGTGTGTGTGTGTGCGTGCGTGTGTGTGTGTGTGTGTGGCCCTCCAGTCTCCTCTAAGTCCAGTTCAAGTTATTTTCTCCTCATGTTTTATAACATGAATCTTAACTGTTTATAAAGACGTACAAAGCACTGACATCATGTCAGTCGGTGTCTGTTCTGTGGTCGTGGAGCGAAGCCGTGGTCTCGAGGTCCGGCCCATACAAGCTCTAAACCAATCAGGATCAGTCTCAGCTGTCAATCATGACGTCTTTTATATTTATTTATATATTTACAGTGTGTGGTCTTTATCAAATCCCCTCAGTCCTCATCCTCATCCTCATCCTCATCCTCATCCTCATCCTCCTCTCCAGGTCGTCAGGGATCTAATCAGAACTTTATTGGTCTCAGTCGGCAAATCAGGACACGAGCGATGCTGTCATCTGGTATCTGAGCCAATTAGTGAAAGACTTAACGAACCCGGTCTGGGTCGAGCCGGCCTCAGCGCCAAGCCGTCAATCACACAGCCACGCCCAGGTATGTGGGACATGCAGCGTGTGTGTGTATAAAAGAAATAGGTAGAAGAATGTGTTTAGTAAAGAGCCTGTGGAAGAGACAGGAGACTGGACTCAGGTGTCATTCATGTCAGATTAGTCATTGGCTGCCTCAGGTGTGAGTCACCTGCTCCTCCTCACGCACTTCAATCAGAACCACAGCAAAGTCCTCATGTTCCTCTGTTGCTCAGTGTCATTCAGTCTCACTGACACGTGTGCGATCACAAACCAGAAGCTACACACAAGAACCAGAAGCTACACACAATAAGAGGGAAGCTACACACAAGAACCAGAAGCTACACACAAGAACCAGAACACACAATAAGAGGGAAGCTACAGGACCCGATAGCATGCTGCTGCAGCTGAGAGCTAACCAGCAGCCACTGGGACCTCCTGCTTATTCCACTGTTTGTATCACAAGTGAATTAATGAGTTGATCTACTCGGTTCTGTTCAGGCTGTTTAAATATAATAACAATACATTTGGAGTCTCTGACAGCCTAAGCTAAGCTAGCTAGCTAGCTGCTTTAGACTGTGAATGTGCTTAGCACTGATGCTACCTAACTTGAATTAACAGGTGATATAGATTTGTCCCACTCTGGTCGTATTGAATGCAGCATCAGGCTAAAACAAGCTAACAGGAGCTAGATGCTAGGTCCCTGTTTGGACTCACATGGCTGAACCTGCTGGGACCTGGTTTGATCGAGACCCTGAGACCAGGAGCCAGAGGACACACAGCTCAGCATGTTCTCATCTCAGGTCACAGCGTTCGGTTAACGTCGTGGAACCATATCTCTGTTATTTGTGTTAACTGTGGACTTCACAGAGGCAGGTTTCTATAGCAGAGGAGCTGTTCGGTGACATGTCTGCAGCTGTCGAGCAAAGAGCTGCAGGTCGATCAGTTTGTTTCTTCAGAGGAAATATTCACTTCCAACATGAAACCGTGCAGCAGCAGCCAAAGTCAACAGAGCAGCTATGTGGTTCATCCTGTCAGAGACAAACCTGCCACCACCTGACTCCGTCTTCATACGTCTGACCAGCGCCAGGACCAATCAGGCGGCCGCGCTCGGCTCCGTGTCAAACTCTTATTGTGAAATGATTCAGGTGAAACCCAAGTGAGTCGTGTCCAGTCAGGAGGTGGTCGCTGCAGCTCCTCTTTCAGCCTCTGTCTCAAACTCCTGTCTCTTTAGGATTATAAGTGTTCAACATATTAAAGAGAAGATGAAATCAAAATATATATCAAACGTGTGACTTTATTCCTCTTTATATGTACATATTGCACAGAGAGCTGCAGGAGGCTGTGCTCTGCACACGTGACGGCAGCTTCAACTGTATAAATACACTGCAACTTTATTATTATTATTCATGTTATTATTATTATTGCTATGAATCATGCAACATAAAATACATTCAGCATCTCGGGGGTTCTGCCACTGGACGACGGAAGCAGAGCTGTGCTCCAGTCAGAAGATTTGTCCAAAGTCAACTTTCAAAGTTATTTACGTTTCCATCCAAACTGAAGCGTCGTCCAGGAAGGAGACGCTCGTCCACTTTCTGCTCAAAGCAGCTTCCACTTGGTTTCCTTGATGTCAGAGCAGCAACCGAAACCCGTTTACACTCCAACAGAAACCAGTAGAATCATACCTCCAGACCAGCGTTCACGTCAGAAAAATACAAATCCATGTTTGGCTCAGTCCGAGCTGGAGAGGCTTCAGATCAGTTTCCTGTTGGGACCAGTAGAGTCCAGTAGAAACCAGCAGAGCTGAGGTGAGTGTGGTGACGTCCACAGGAGAGAGAGTCGAGTCGAGTCGAGTAGAGAGATCAGAGATGCAGAGATCAGAGCAAAGAGAAGAGGGAACGGGATGAAGCTGAAGAGAATCGTCGTCTGAATCTTAACGCAGCGACTTTCAGCTCAGGTCTGATCTGTAAACATCTGTAAACATCTGTAAACATCTGTAAAGAGCCTCTGTCCACTAACATCTGGAGAACCCAGTGGATCTGGAGCAGCTGCAGAGCCTCAGGAGGAGGAGACCAAACACAGAGTGTCCACACTGAGATCTGACCTCTGACCTGCTCACGTCACTTCCTCTACTCATCTGTGTCCGTTTAACCAAAGAAAAGGAGATGCCAGCCGTCAGTTATTATTAAGCATAAATCACGTGTGATTACTATCTGCACACATGTGGATCCACGACATGCACACAACGTGTTGTATGTCAATAAAGATGGATGAAATTAAAGCTCCATCACCCCCTGGTGGCTGACTGCAGTACATGGCATAAACCCTGCGTCCATATAAAGATATGCTGGAGGTTTTTATCTGAGCGATCTGAAGGAAACACGTCGGACTCAGAGCTTCGCGTCGAGTGAGATGAACGAGTGATGACGAGAGAAGCAAAGAAGAAGAGGAAACCGATGATCTCCGAGCTCATCGGCTGCAGGTGATGACCTCAGAGGACTTTCTATTGGCCGGGAACATCCGCTGCTCAAACGTTACGATGATCCACCCTCCTCGTTGCCACGGCAACACGGCCTGTCCGGAGGCTGTAAGTGAGACAGAGGAAACAGAACTTTACAAATCAAGAAGCTCCAGCTTGTTCCAACACACTGGGTTAGGGTGCAAACAGAACAAGCTGTCCCTTTAAGAGGCGGCGCCGGCGCCTGCAGCGGCGCCGACGCTAACGTGGAGTCTGCACACGTCCCGTGTTCAGACGTCCTGTTTGATGCTGTCAGAGATAAATCAGAAGCCGTGCCAGAACATGAGTGGAGCAGAATGTCAGAGCAGGAGAACGTAGCGTCAGAGCCGAGCTGTCAGGATTATCACCACGGCAACGAGGACCACACAGGGTCAAAGGTCACGGGCTGTCAAAGAACCCTGAAGAACGGTTCTGGATTAACATTCGTCCAAAGACTCTGAAAAGACCAAAACTAAAGAACTGAAGACAGGGACGAGACAATCAGAGGAGGAGACTACATTTCCCAAGATGCATCTCAACTCTACGGGTTCTGTTGGTTCTGTTGATGCTCACGTTGTCGGTGTGATTTACAGTCTCCAGATGTTCTCCAGACAAGCATCAGACAGTCAGGTTCCTCAGGTTCTACTGGTTCTCCCCTCTGTGGTTCTCCTGGTTCTTCAGTCTCTGTGGTTCTCCTGGTTCTTCAGTCTCTGTGGTTCTCCTGGTTCTCCCCTCTGTGGTTCTCCTGGTTCTTCAGTCTCTGTGGTTCTCCTGGTTCTTCAGTCTCTGTGGTTCTCCTGGTTCTCCCCTCTGTGGTTCTCCTGGTTCTTGAGTCTCTGTGGTTCTCCTGGTTCTTCAGTCTCTGTGGTTCCGTCAGGATCATCTTGTGGTAAACTCTGATTTAACTCCACTTCTCTTGACGTCCAGATAAAATCTCATTTCGCGTTCGGTCATAAATTTCCGTTGAACAATCGTGTCTTTGTTCCTCCGGGTTCTTCGTCTGTGTTCTCCGATGAAGCTGCGCTCGCCGGCAGCGGCGCCGCCCTCCGTGCTGTTGGATGATGATGATGATGATTGATGATGATGATATGATGATGAGGAACTCTGGGTCGTGATCTCTGCGATGGAACGCAGACGGGAAAAACATATTCTTTAAAAATCGCCTGAAAGAAAAATGTTTACGTCCTGCGGACGTTCTCTGAAGCGTTCCACGTGTGTTGTGGAATGTTTGTGTAGCGTGTTGTTGTTGTGTTGTCTCACCCTGTGTCTACCTCTCCGTGCAGCGGGGGCTGTTGTGTAGATGTGTTGTGTTGTGTTGTTGTGTTGTCTCACCGTGTGTCTACCTCTCCGTGCAGCAGGGGCTGTTGTGTAGATGTGTTGTTGTGTGTGTTGTGTGTGTTTGTTGTGTTGTCTCACCGTGTGTCTACCTCTCCGTGCAGCGGGCGCTGTTGTGTAGATGTGTGTGTTGTTGTGTTGTGTTGTTGTCTCACCGTGTGTCTACCTCTCCGTGCAGCGGGCGCTGTTGGCCAGTTGAGTCAGCAGACGAGCACATCTCCTGTAAACTGCACACAAAACACCACATCAGAACCTCGAAGTCACGAGGTCCAGCTCGATGTTCTGGAGCCAGACGTCTGCGTCTCTGCACAATTCTTCTCATGTGAATTTGTGTATTTCTTGCATTGAAGTTGTGGTTTTCAAAATTTGTTTTTCCGTCACGCTCTTAAAATACAACGACCACAAAATGTCCCGGCAGGAGGAGCTCAGGTTCCTGATCATGTGACGCTGAGACAAGGACTCATGATGAAGATGAAGAAGACGAGGATCATTCATGTTCCACCACATCAACACAACTCTGAGCTGCTGGTGACAGCACACACACACACACACACACACACACACACACACACACACACACACACACACACACACACACACACACACACACACACACACACACACACACACACACACACACACACACACACACACACACACACACACACACAGTGAATCAGTGAAATCGTGTCAGAACAGCAGCAGTTCTTATGATCTTAAATCATGCATGTAACTCTGTGTGTGTGTGTGTGTGTGTGTGTGTGTGTGTGTGTGTGTGTGTGTGTGTGTGTGTTTAAACAAGTCTTATCCTGTTTATGATCTCAAACACACTCCTCCAGCAACACTGAGGGGAGTTGAACCGACGACCAGTGAAATATCTGACCTGATTTAGTGTGTGTGTGTGTGTGTGTGTGTGTGTGTGTGTGTGTGGTGTGTGTGTGGTGTGTGTGGTGTGTGTGTGTGTGTGTGTGTGTGTGTGTGTGTGTGTGTGTGTGTGTACTCACAGAGAGGTACGGTGCAGTCCCTGGTGTTGTGGTACAGTCTGTTGAAATGTTTCTTGCACTTAGGGTTGAAGTAAGAGGACCTGCACACACACAGACACACAACACACTTCATAAGTATCTGTTAATTACACAATTACATTTTATGAGTTTAATGTCGATGATGGAGAAACTTGCTCCAGTTGCTTAATTCTGATTTGATCTCATGTTGTCAAAGTTCTCTAATGTTCAGTGTCCTCAGACTGTCCATCGCTGCAGCTCCTCTCTTCAGCCTCTGTCTCAAACACCTGGTTTCTGCTCCTGTCTCTTTAAGACCCCCCCCCCCCCCCCGATAAGGTCAGCTTCAGCAGCTTCAGCAGCTTCAGGAGCTTCAGGTGGTCTCAACCTATCTCCTCACCATCTCTTTGTTCACACTGGATCCTGGAGTCATTAGCAGCGTGTCCTTCATGTCCAGAAACTTTCACTGTGACACTGAGGGAAACACATGAGATCTCCTGAGCTCTGGAGTCTACAGAGGTTCTACAGAGGTTCTACAGAGGTTCTAAAGGGACGTTCTGCAGCTGCTGGTCCTGAGTGGCTCGTACCTGTCAGGTGTTTGAGGAACTTCTCCTTGTGCCGTGGATCTCGAGGATGATTCTCTGAAATGAAACACACTCTGATCAGACGCAGCAGCAACAACGATCTCATGAAGCACGGCCACCTGTTTTATTCTTACTGCTCCACATCGGGGGGGGGGGGGGGTCTGTCTCATCTCTGATTCAACGTTAACCACAGACGTGACCAGGACACCGGGTTTGGACCCAAACAGTAAGATGACGCATGAAGTCAGAGGAAAACAAGATGAGTGTAATAACTGATAAACAGTTTGTATTAACTTAATAGAATAATGAGTCGTTTACGTCTGTTTTTTATTTTACACTCAAATGAGTTTTGTTGGTAAAAGAATAAAAGCTCAACAGGATGTGGTTCTGGTTCTGGTTCTGGTGCAGCAGCAGCAGGTTGGTTGTTGTTGTAGTTGTGATGTCATGCTTCGTCCTTCACCGTGACACAAGGTCACAGATGTTTGTTTTGCAGTTTCAGTTTCAGAATAGAACGAATGAAATCAGTTTATTATATATAGGATTACCCTGGGGTAAGTGTCCTTGGGCAAGGCACTGAAGCCTGAATGCCTCTCGTAGAACAAGTGCTGCCCATAGATGCTCTGTTGTGTGTGTGTGTGAATGTGTGAATGGCAAACTGTACGATATAGAGTGTAGATTGATATCTATATGAATACAGAGCGTTTAGCATGTACAGAACCCAGATGTGAGCCGTCTCCGTGGTTCTGATCCAGCAGCAGCTGCTCATTCTCTCCGACAACACACGAGAAAACATCAGATGAAGAGTTAAATAATGTCAAAGCTCCCGAGGCCCCGACTTGTGACAGAGCAAGCAGATAGTGAAAGTCAGGAAACATGTTGCTCGATGAAACATCTCCACAACAGTGTCATTGTTCTGAACACAGGCACAGAACCTGCACTGTCCGACGCTGCAGCTGTGCTTCTTCATCCACCGCACGAAAGGTCGAACATGTCTCATGAGCCACGGCAGCTTCACGGAGCACAGATCCAGGCCACGGCAGCTTCACGGAGCACAGATCCAGGTCACGGCAGCTCGAGTCCGGGAGGCCAGACGCTCGGTTTGACCCGATTCACAACATCAGCCCCACGCGTCCAGAGAGCCGTCCTCACCTGGATCCTCTTGTCCCTGCAGGTGGATGACGGCTGACTCTCGACCTCTTGTCGCTGACGCCTTTGTTCTAACAACACAGTTCCTTTGATGTCAGTTTTATTCATATGGCGCCAAATCCTAAGTGAAGTTCTCCTCGGGCCCTTTTCATATGGAGCCGGTCTCGACTGTGCTGGGTTCATGGTTCTCACATAAAGAACAAATTCCTCCATCACACGAGTTAGGCGGCGGCAGGATGGGGGGGGGGGGGGGGAATCCAAATAGAAAACGTCAGAGGACCGAGAGCAGAGCCCTGGGGGACTCCATATTTCACATTAGTATATGATATATTAGACTGTGTCCTTATTTGACTGCTCTGACAGAGGTGGGCTCTTTAATGTGGTTTCAGTGATTGACGACCCCTGAGGCAGGAAGAAGAGCGCCTGTCAGAGCCGGATCCCTGAAGTCAAACGGGTTTAAAGCTCAGGGAACAATTAGAGGCGGCGATGATTCATAAATACTACTCAGAAATTCTGTTTTACATCTCAGCAGATGTTTGCAGAGGGTCGGGGGGGAACCACCAGGAGGTCAAATCGCAGCTCTGAAGCTCCTGACCTGCACTTTCTAATCTCTTCTCACCATCGTGATGTGAATTAAACTAAATGATATCTTAATTTGTGATGAATTAAATATTGAAAAGATGTTACAACAAAGAAAAGTCGTGAGTCGTGGAAATCCTGTCTGTCAGTGACCGATGACCAGGACCTCGGACAGCTCCTCCTCCCTGGTCTCAGGTTCAGCACCACGGACAGAGCTCACGTCGGACGGGAGAAGGAGTCGAATGGGGGGGGGGGGGGGGGGGGGGGGGGGGGTGGGGGGGGGGGGGGGGTGGGGGGGGGGGGTGGGGGGGGGGGGGGGGGGGGGGGGGGGGGGGGGGGGGGGGGGGGGGGGGGTGGGTGGGGGGGGGGACAGCTGTGAACATGGACAGCTGTGAACATGGACAGCTGTGTCCACACGCTCGCGTCAACACGACGCTCGAGCAGAAGCAACCGTCTGTCATCAGCTGACGACGTTAATGAAGCGCGAGTGTAAACGTGGTGAAGAGTTAAACTGGAGCTCGATGATCCAGAGTCTCGGGGCGACGATTCTGTAACTGATCGTCTGTTTATTTAACATCATAACCTATAAAATTCAGTTTGTTCTTTATTATATAAACTCACACATGGATTGTGAAGCTGATCTGAGTCTGTTTGTGTTTCTTTGTATAGACTCACTGTTTGTGAGTTTTATCTGATTGTGGTGACAGTTTGTTTATTTACTGTATGAACTCAGTGTTCAAGTTTAAACCAACATTGATTCACATCAGTTCAAACGTGGTGAACTTGTTTAACGTTGGTTGTCATGGAAACGGGTTAGGACATGAACAGCTGCTGCAGCTGCGACGCCTCAAAGTCCGAACAACACGCCTTCAACCTCATCACCATGACAACGTGTGGTTTAATGTTCAACTGCCACAAAATATTAAAAATAAGTTTCAGAGAGTTTCTGTGAAAAGGTGTTGAGTCGACTCTCAGAAGTTCATTGACTCAACAAGTCAAAAGAAAACTGCTCATTCTACAAGTTCATTGAACTTGGACGGCTCAGATATGAGTTCAGTGAAGTTACTGATCAATGAACCTTCGTTAGTGACTCACTGGCTTTTTATTAACGAGTGAAACCAGGATCTCCTTTTGTTTTTCTACGACTCATAACCTCCTTGTGTCAAAGAGTAACCACGGTGACATCATCTGCCTGTTCACTGCAGATCCAATCAGAACGTACGGCTGTTGGGTTATTATCATCATCATCATCATTATTACTGACCCAGTCCATGTGATCCGCTGGCTCTCTCTTTCCCGCCGAGTGCCACCGTCGTCTCGGTCCTGGTCTCGGTCCTGGTCTCGGTCCTGGTCTCCATCCGGGCCCTCGGGGGCCGGCCCACCAGCTCCACCAGGCTGCGGCCCTCCACACGCCCCTCCGCCCTGGTGCTGGAGCCTCTGAGCAGAGCGGCCGCCGTGCAGCGCCCGGCAGCGAGCAGCAGGAAGAGGAGCGCCGACAGGACCTGGGGCCGGGGGAGCAACATGGCTGAGCCTGAAGAGACACAAACACACCTGAACACACCAGGAAGACTCAAGTGGACGGGTCGGGGTCTTCTTCACTTCACAGGACCTGGGGCCGGGGGAGCAACATGGCTGACGACCTGTGGCACATTTATGGAAGTTTGTTGTACAAGAGATTTAACGTCATCAGACTATAAGGACATTTCAAACTTAAATGTGTTATTTACACTTTTTCTACATATTATATATATATATCAATATCATAGATAGATGGGGAGAGAGAGAGAGAGAGAGAGAGAGACACTGAGAGAGAGACACTGAGAGAGAGAGAGAGAGAGAGAGAGCCACTGAGAGAGAGAGAGACACTGAGAGAGAGAGAGAGAGAGAGAGAGAGACACACAGACAGAGAGACAGAGAGAGAGAGAGAGACAGAGAGAGAGAGAGAGACAGAGAGAGAGAAGAGAGACAGAAGAGACAGAGAGAGACAAGAGAGAGAGAGAAGGAGAGAGACATGAAGATTTCCGCTCCTCAGGACGCGCTGATCCCGGTCAGGGACTCCTCACTGTTGTGTAGTTGCTGTGTAGTTGTGTTAAGTTATCCCGGGTTACTCTGGGTCCGAGCCGCGTGCCGAGCTCCGGGGTCCGGTGGCATCTTAGACGGTGTCGGGTCTGAGCAGCGCCTTCATCCTCCTCCTCCTCCTCCTCCTCCTCCTCCTCCTCCTCAGCCGCTCCTTGTGGTTCTCCTGCTCAGCTCCGTGTGCGATGCGCGTTCCTGCTCCTCCTCTGCAGGAGTAACCTCATCCTCACGCGCTGCTTCTCTCACACGGAAATACAGGAGGGAGGCGCGTGCGTGCTTATGTTGGTGAACTTTGCCAGATGTTGCAGCAGCTGTTGCGCGGGCAGCGCTCTCTCTAGTGGACGAACGGTGAACTGCAGCAGCAGGACGATGATGATCATTTTAACGTTAAAACTTTTTCCCACAAACAAACAAACTTTAGAAACTCCTCTGATCAGAATCTCTCCTAGTTCGAGCCGGGGCGTCGCACAGGTTCCTCACAGGTTCCATCAGCAGTGGTTGAGATGTTCCAGGATCGGTCTCCTGTCGTCTCAGAAGGTTCAGGAGTCTCTGAGGAGGTTCTCTGGGGTTTGGGATGTTCCTCCAGGAGGCTGAGGAGTCTGAGGAGGTTCTCTGGGGTTTGGGATGTTCCTCCAGGAGTCTGAGGAGTCTCTGAGGAGGTTCCTGTGGTCATCAAGGCTGAGAAGGTGCGACAGGATCTTCCATGAGTTCGAAGGAACATTCATGAGCCGGCTTTTGGATTTTAGGGTTTAAAAAGTTTGGCATATTCTTTATTTCAAAAACAGTTCCTGAGTTCTACCTCCTTAAAACCGGGATTCTTTAAACACGGGTCACGACTCAGACATGATGAGACAACGCAGTGCAACACAAACACACACACACACAGAAGGTCCAGACACACACTGTACGACAACACTACACACCGACGGACTCACAGAGTAATGACGACTGGAAACGAGCCAGATGTCAAAAGTTCAGATTAAAACACACACACACACACACACACACACACACACACACACACACACACACACACACACACACACACACACACACACACACACACACACACACACACACACACACACTTCCTCCTGTTGATGTGAAAGGTTTCTGTTCTCAGAGTTCCACCCTTATTTGTTCATCTGCACCATCAGATATCAAATCACTCAGCTTCCCTCAGTGTGGTGTGTGTGTGTGTGTGTGTGGTGTGTGTGTGTGTGTGTGTGTGTGTGTGTGTGTGTGGCTATGTCAACACATTTCCATTAATTTGTAAGAATGGTGATTTACCAGGAATCAGGAATTATCAGGACTGTGTGTGTCTGGTCATGTGTGTTTGTATTACATCCACGTGTCTGTATATTTATATATACAGTATATAGTATATATATATATACAGTATATATAATATATATACACACACAGACACGTGGATGTTTTTGAAACCTGCATCCCTCCCTCCTCTCGTGCAGCACGTCCTGGATCTCAGAGGCTGTTTGTTCATGCAGGTCACTTCAGGTTTCTCACGGCCGATCCCGACCTGTTCCACGGTTCTCTCATTTAGCACACGCCCACTTTGGAACCTCTCCAACAACCTCTGGATCGTCCCGTTAGATGTCCTCAAGAAACTTCAAACCCTTTTCCCATGGTCGGCCCCTGAAGGCCCCTGAGGAGCCTCTGGAGCTTCCTGTCAGACGTTCTCCTGCAGGAGAAGAACCTCTTAGAGAACCTGAGCTGTCAGCCTGTTGGACCCTGGAGAACTTCTTCTGACCCTGCTCATCTGTAAACGCTTTTGTTTATAGTTATAGAACCACAAGAACCAACAAGGAGCTCCTCCTCACTCCTCAAGCATCTGGTGAAGACTTCTCTGGAACCTGTGGAACCTCCTTAAGAACCCTGTGTTGTACAGACCACACCACCCCCCCCGCAGCCAGAGAGCAACCAGGGGCTTTCCAGCTTCTTCGTCACTGACAGGATTCAAACATCAACTCACCACTCGACCTCAAAGGACCTGGAGGTTCTGCTGCTGTGTGAAGCTTCAGCTCCGTGTCTGCTCCTTCATGAGCGTCACTCCTCCTCCTCTTCCTCCTCCTCCTCTTCCTCTTCCTCCTCCTCCTCTTCCTCCTGGAGCAGACCTCCTGCTGTCTCTTGGATCAGGAGCGTTGATTGACCGACTCCTCTCAGCTGTGCCTGGTCCTCCTGAAACCTGGAGTCTTAAACCTTTCTTCTCCAACCGGATCGATACCAGGATCTCAGACTGTGGATTTCTCCTGTATCAATGGAAGTTCTGTGTGTTTCGCAGTAAAGAACAGAAATAAGCTGAAGATCCTTTTTGTTTTCTTTGACATGTTGTACAAACTATTACAACTATGTGATTTCTCTCCAATAGAAGATTAGAGTTTGTCCCACATTTGATTCTTTATGAAAACAGTGTTTACTCCCCCCCCCCACACACCAGTGACACCACCTGATGCTTCCAGTCAGAGGAGACTGGGAATCAAGCATGACAGTGAACAGAGTGTTTTATTTCTAATAATAACACAGAGAGGAAAATACTAGTTTAGTAATGTTTCCAGTTTGCTCCTGTTCCTGTCAGCGTGTGTCACTGTGACAGGATCCTGCAGATCTGGGATCAGCATCATGAACTTCTGATCAGCATCATGGACACACACGTGAGGACGAGCTTCACAGGTTGGACTTGTTTTATGATCATGAGGAATAAACTAACGTTTTCCTGGGTCAATCCATCAAAGCACCAGATCTTTGATTTATTCTGAGAGTTAAGAACACAACACGCAGCAAGTTGTGATCATCATGGGTTCTTCTGTGTGACCTCACTTCCTGTCACATGCTCTTCTCCGGGAGTGGTGGTTACCCCCCCGAGGACGTTGACTGGACTCATGATAATATTCATGTTCCGTTCATTTGATTTAATATGCGTCGACACAGACGTAAGAAGCTGTCAGACGAGAGGATGTGGTGTTCGGGGGAATTATTCTTATTCTTCATGGTTACACCACTTTGACATTTGTGACCATAATCCCCTGAAGGTTCTATTATTAATAAAATCCAGAAACTTTAGACTAAATCAAGAATTGAATCTTTTAAATTTGAACAGTGGAGAATATTTACTCAATGAAACGATTGAGTGTGAAAACTGAAGTGTTGGTGTTGACGTTACGATGGAAAGTGATGTTGAATATATTGAATATTTAACGAATAGAGACGAGAGCGCCACCTCTGGGCCTGACCTCACAGACGCTTTACTCCGGTGACGTGTTCGACCCGTTGTGCGTGCGGCGTCCTGCAGCTGCTCGCTCCCCCCCCCCGCGGCCACACGGGTCCTGGTTTCAGGCCTCGGCCGCGCTGACAGAAAACGCCTCGTGTCTTTCTCCCCGGTTCGGAGGCAAGAGCATAAGAATCCCAATAACAACCGGTTCAGATTGTGCGGTTCCTCCGGGACTCGCTCGGCTGCATCTGACTCCACGACACACACACACACTCAGCTGCCGGCGCTCGCACCAACACACACTCACTTGTTCTCCGCACGTCTCAGGCACCAACAAGGCTTTTTATGTTCCTGCATTAATGACACTCTACTCCTGACAGGCCCCCCCATCAAGAACAAGAGTTTAGAGAGAACGGTACAGAACAAGTGAACGAGGGACGAAGAACCTGTGGAACCTTCAGCCTCCAGGACTGATTCATGAGCGTCTGAAGACAAGCAGCCTTTCAAACCTACTGAAGAACCTTTGGAACCTCCTCACGGAACCACTGGGCCCAATCAAGAACCTCTGGAACATCCAAAGAACTCTCTAAATTACTCATGGTTCTTCAAAACTTCCTCATGAATTCACAAAACTTTTTAAGAAACTTCTCCATCTCTTAAAAGACCTAAGGAACTTCACCGAGAACCACAACCACCTTGTAGTCGACACCTCAAGGACGAGAACCCTCAGAAAGTCACAAGAACCTTTAGAAAGTCCCAAGAACCTTAAGAAAGTCCCAAGAACCTTAAGAACCTCCGTAAGGACCCTTGAAATCTGCTCCTATCCTCTTAACACATTCCATAAACACCTCAGTAACCTCATGAACAAAGTCTTGAACCTTTGAAACCTTTGAGAGAACCACTGAGATGTGAGTCGAACAAGAACATGTGTAATCTGAATCCGTCCAAAACCTCCTTAACAACGTGAAACTGTCAAACTGCTGGAACTTCCCCGAGATATCTTTGAATCTGCTAAAGAACCATGAAATGTGCGGAACAGCTTCTGAAACCTCATCCAAACCTCTCAAGGCCCGAAGCTGCTTCAGGAACCCGAGGATCCGTCTCAGCACCAACAACCCAACACAAGCCCACAGCGGAAACCAGTGGAGCTGTCGCACAAACCAGGACCACAGCGCCGCCCAGTGGCCGGAGACGAGAGTTGGAAGAGCAGGAGACCTTCAAAATAAAAGAGTTCAAACTGTTTTATAAGTATAAAAATGTTTAATATCGAAGAAACAAAACAAATAACTCTTGAAATTGTCCTTTATTGTTGTTTCTGCCTTGTTTGGTACAGTTTCTTTGATTTACATTGAAATGTTTCCCTCTTTATTCTCTTTATAATCTCTGGGATTTCATCTTTAAAGTTAATAGAATAAATCTGAACGTTCCACACAGACGATGATAAGGACCCCCCCCCTTTAGGGTTAGGGTTAGGGTTATCCTTTATTCATTAGAGCGTCAGTCAGGCTGAATAATGTCAATAATAATAATTATACATTTAAACCAGATTATCATGCAGGTAATCTGATTCCTCATCTTTTATTATTTTCTTCATTTTCTCTCTTTCTATGATTCTACTGTACTTCAGTCTCAGATGATGAGTTACATTAAATATTAAAAAGATTAGAAAGTTGAATTAGTTTGTTTCAGTTCATCAAACTGTCATCAAGAAACTTTTCTCTATATATTTACACATAAATACAAATGTAATAAGTTTTTAGAGTTATGTTCAAATATTAATGAGAGGGTTTGAAGTTTAAAGACAATTTTACTGCAAAATCATTTCTAGGTCAATATTTGTCATATTGTCTGTAAACAGAACAGACAGGAAACCACCAGGGGCCCCGAACTGCCCCTTCAGCCTGGGGCCCCCAAAGTCCCTTGAACCGCTCCTGCTGAACCATTCAATTCATTTTCTACAAACATCATTTGAATTTGTTGAAATGATTTTTTGCTCAGTTGAAATACTTGAATCCTAAACTTGAAATACATGATTATTATCGTTTAACATTCATCACGATTTGATCTGGAGGAAACGTTTGTGGATTTCATGAATCATCTTCAGATCCCGACATGAGGAGACACATGGAGAAGAACCACTGACGTACAAGCGTCGACTCCAGACTGTGATCCGGTCTCAGGTCCTGGACACGTGAACCCGGGGACCCTGAACCTGAACCTGAACCTGAACCTGAACCCGTCCTTACAGTTCATGTCCTCATCAACATTCACTTCCTGTCAAATCCACGTCCGCATCTCGAAACCTTTCAGGAAGTCTTCACCAATCTCTGACTCAGTTCTACTTCCAAAACCTCATCGTCCTCAACTTCCTCCTCGCTCCCCCCCTCAAATATGGCGGTCATGGGGGCGGCGAAGAGGCGGCAGCGAGCGGCGAAGCGGCGGCTGCTGGAGCAGGGAGGGGTGAGGGAGCGAGGTCGCGAGGAGGAGAGGAAGGACGAGGAAGAGGAGGAGGAGGTGAAGAGGAGGGGATTGTGTCTCAAACAAAACGTCACAGACAAGTTTGTGCACGGAGACGTGAAAGACGCCATGTCAACGTCATGTGTGTCGGAGGCGTGTGACGAGTTTGTGGGGTTACTTCGGGGTTGGCGTGGGGTTTGTGGCAGTGCCGGCGCCCCCTGGTGGTCAGTAACAGCGGCAGGAGAAGCAACTTTGCGAAGCCGCTCGACAGCAGAGATTCGTGAAGATGAATCAGAACGACTACCTTTCCTCAGTAAGAGCGCCTTGAAGCTCTCGCTTCTCGTCGACCTTTGACCTCTAGATGCTGCAGGTCGGGGGGCGGGGTCAGTGGGGGTCACCGGGGGGGAGGAGGAGGAGTAATGTGTGTCGTCCTCTGAATCTCTTCTTCCAAACATCTTCCTCTTGGACCTGAGACAAACAGAAAAACATCATGAATGTTCTCAGCTCATGAACGTGCTGCGTCAGCTCCTTTCATTCAGGCCTCAAGGTTCCACGTGATAAGTGACTTCTACAAGAAGCTGCTCTTCTCTGCGAGTCCAGGACTGTGGTCGTCACGGAGCTGAAGAGCAAAGGGAACCGCTCGATGGAAACCTCTAACACGACAGAAGGTCACTAGAGGAAACGAGAGGGTTTCTCTTTGTGGGACAAACAAACAGGTTCTAGTTGTAGAAGAAGCTAATGAGGACAACTGGGAGCTAATTACTGAACCACGGTCACCACCTTCACTGACCAATCACATCTTTACCTGCAGCCAAACCCCGCCCACCAGGCCTTCATGCTGTGCCTTCCCATAATGCACTGCTCCACAGCGGCAGAGGGAGAATCAGGCAGATTGGTGAGAACATGGTGGACACGCTGGCAGATGAACAGTGTGAGGAACAGAGGGGTTTCCTACCTGTGGATGACGGTGAACAGATCCTCGGTGGTTCGTGGTCGACCAGAGACGAACATCTGATCTGCTGAAACACTCACGAACAAATCATCTGCACAGAAAAACAAAGATGGACGTCAAGTTAAACTTTTACTTTAACTTCTTCTTGAATTTATAAAAAAGGAAGTGATCTCACCGTCCTGAGGTCGTCCGTCCTCCTTCGTCAGCTCTGGTTCCTGAATCAGGAGGTCTGGAAGCCACAGCTCCCCCTGCAGGCTGTCACAGGACAGTGCACTACTGAGGGAGTACCTGCTCGGACCAATCAGAGCACAGGACACTTTCACCCTTGTTTGTATTTTTCCCTCTCTCATCACATCTTCATCTCCAGATGAGGATGACGATGATGATGAGGATGAAGACGATGAGAGGGACGGCTCCCTTGTTGATGACATCATAAGCAGTTGCCCGCCCGTCCTCCTTCTCCTCTTCTTCATTACTTTTTTCTTCGTGGAGGACGCCATCATCATCGTTGTCTTCATCACTCTCTCCTCCACCTTGTGATCCTCCTCTTCATCTTCAGCCAGCGACGACCTCATCATCCTCTTGTGAACGTTTTTCTCGTCCTGATCAAGTCTCGTCCTCGTGATCCAATCACAACAAGGGTCTGTTGCTCCGGTCTGGGTCGGGGGTCCTGACGACTCCATGATTCTCCAGGTTCCTGAGGTACCACAGTCCTCCGAAGTCCCCACGGTCCCATTGGACGTGTTTCTAGAGCCACTGGTGCCCATAACCCCCGTGGGGCTGGAGCTCTGGGTCCATGACGTCCCAGTGACATCCAGAGCGCCACAGGCCTCAGAGGCTCCTTCAGACGCCTCCTTCATATTCTGAGATGCACAAAGTGGTTTTGTTCTGGAAGACGTTGATGAAACATCTGGCTTCTCGTGTAGAACCGGTGGTTTCTGCCTCGGAGGGGAGCGGTCAGGTGTTCCGTCAGCTGTTGTGTATATCGAGTGTTTTGGTGAAGATGCACCAATAGGAAGCTGCTGTTGTTGTTTATCGAGCCCAGAATAGGACGAGGTGATTTGTCCACCTGGTCCTCGGCGGGCTTCAGGAGACGCCATGACACCCAGAATGCAAAGCTCGGGCTTCTTCGGCAGCAACGGCTTCTCCGGGGACCGGAGCTCCCGTGGGCTTCGTATCGTTAAGACGTTATTTCTCAGTTGTAAATCACGAAGTTCTGAGGAATCTCCATCAGCTGCTCTGTGGTTCAACACGTCGGACGTTCTGTTTCCTCTGTGAGGCGTTTGTTTTGTTTGTGACGGAGAACGAGAAGAAGAATCTTCAATGTTTCCTTGTTTCTCTCCAGGCTCAGTTAGCTTAGCATCAGTTGGACGTTGGGTTATTAAGTCGTTTTTGCTGGTACCATGAGACATCTTGACCCAGGGAATATCAGGACTGGGGACTTGATTGTTAGTTAGCGTAGCGTACAGGTCTGAATCTCTCCTCTCATTGGTCAGGACGTCTTGAGCAGTGGTCGCCTGAGGTCCAGAGCTTCTCTGATTGGCCGCTGTGCTACAAACAAAACGTTGTGGGCTCTGAAGACGAGTGAACGCTGAGTTGTTGAGTGTAATCGTCTCAGTTTTTGTTTGGTTGCAGTTATCGTGATCCGATTGGCTAGGAGTGCTAGCATTAGCCATTAATGCACTGGGTGTTTTAGCATCATTGCTAGCAAGATTATAGACAGCATTTTGTGGTGCATTCCCAGCTAGCTTAACATCAGCATACGCTAGGCTACCAAGATTAGCATGAGCTGTAAAGTCTTTAGTTGTTTTGTCTTCATTACCTCGAAGGTTATAACCATTGTTTTGTGATCCGTTCTCAGCTAGCTTCACATCAGCGTTAGCTAAGTTAACATTGGCTAGCACAGACCTGTCTAGTGGAGGTTCTTTGCTTGGTTGGTTAGCATGAGACCTGTTAGCATTGGCTAGCACAGTGCTACTGAGCAAGGCTTCCTGGGTCCTGACGGAGCGAAGCTTGACCCCCTGCAGAGCCTGGGAGGTGACCAGGGGACAAGTGGGTGTGGCCACGTTGACACGGCGGTTCTGAGACCTGATAAGTGTTGTTGGGGGGAGGGGGGTCACAGGGGCTGTGGGAAGAGGAGGAGGGGGAGGTGGTGGAGGGGGGGGACAAGATGGAGGAGGAGAGAAGTTTGGTGACGATGACGTGAACACAAGAGCTTGATGAGGCGTCTGCCGGACAACGTAGGAGTAGGGCGGGGGGGGAGGACGGGAGGAAAGAGGAAGAGGAGGAGGAGGAGGAGGAGGGGGGAGGGGGAGGAAGAGATGAAGGTGGAGGAGGAGGAGCAGGTAGGGAGTGATAGAGAGGAGGAGACTGAAGAATCGGGGAGAAGACGAGAGAAGGTGAAAGAGAGGAGGAACCTGGGAGGAGGAGGAGGAGGAGGAGGGAGGAGGAGATGTTTGGAAGACGACTCAGAGGAAGTGTAGGAAGAGAGGGAGGAGGTGGAAGAAAAGGAGGAGGAACCTGGGAGAGGAGGAGGAGGAGGAGGAGGAGGAGGAGGAGGAGGAGGAGGAGATGTTTGGTAGACGACTCAGAGGAAGTGTAGGAAGAGAGGGAGGAGGTGGAAGAAAAGGAGGAGGACAGCGAGGGAATGAGCGACGACTTCCTCTCCGGTACGGGAGGTTTCGACTTTCCTTCCTTCCTGGTCAGCGACAGGGGGAAGGAGGAGGGGGAGGAGGGGGAGGTCGGGGGGGGGAAGGCTCCAGGACTCGCTGTGAGAGGGGAGGAGGGGGAGAGGGGGGAGGACACAGGTGTGCCAGGTATGGGGGTGTTCGACTGGCTGGAGTATCCACTAGAGGGCGACGCGAGGCGCTGCAGACCAGAAGGAGCAACCGTTTGAGGGTTGAGAGTAAATCTAAGCCCCTCCTCCTCCGAGCCTGGAGACCCGGGGGTGAGGACGTGGGCGGCGGGGGGGCTGGGGGGAGGGGAGTCGGCAGAGTTCGCTGTCTGGAGGTTTAAGGGTTCAAAGGTCGTGACCGTCCCGCAGCTCAGACCGCTCTGACGTCTTCTGGTGTGAGTCCGGGGAACCCAGGGGTCGTGGAAGCTCTTCGGGGACGAGCTGGGCGTCCTCTGGGGGGCGTGCTCCGGGCTCTGGGGACCGCCCTGCTGGCGAGGACTGGACAAGGAGCGGGAGGATTTACTACGACACGGCCGGCGCCGCAGGGAGTCACAACGTAATGGCGGGGGAGGCGGGAGCTTGGACTTGCGGAAGGAGATGCTGCGGGTGATGGAGCGGGAGGAGGAAGTGCTGGACCTTCTTCTCTCGCAGTTTAACAGCGGCGAGGACGTTGTTCTCTCTGAACACGCTGGAGACGAGCGACCAGAGGAGAGGAGCGGGTCACAGCTCCAACCTTCCCCAGAAACACATCTCGTCTCCTGGCTGACGTCGGCCCACTCGTCCCCGGTCTGACCACTGAGGACGCTGGCGCTGGGGGAGAGCGGCTGGTAGCTCCATCGGTTCCCCCTGTACGACCACCATCACAGGAGGAGGGAGGGTCGCCCTGCTCCTCCAGAGCCAAGTAACTGAGCTCTGAGTTTGTAATGGAGGAGGAGGAGGAGAGGTAGTGGGAGGAGGAAGGAGAGACATGAGGAGCCTCGTTCAGCGGCTCGGCGCTGGGGTACGACCACTCTGGGGCCAGGGGACGACTGGGAGAGCTGGGAGAGGAGGAGACGGGGGAGGAGGTGGACAGCGGGACGACTCTGGCTGGGGGTAAAGGGCAGCAGAGGCTGGTGGTCGCTGGGGAAACCCTGTAGATCCTGAGACGGCAGAAAGAAAAAGAATCAGAGTTTTTGTTTTCGATGTTTTTCGATGTGTGAATAGTTTCTGCTAAACTGACCTGGCAGCAAGACGAGGAGGCACTGAGCGTCCTGCAGGGGGCGCTGTTACAGCTGGCCTCAGAGCTCAGAGAGGAGCTGGTTGCCAGACTGGGGAGAGGCCCTGGCGAGGGGGGGGAGGTGAGGGAGGCCATGAGGCTGGACAACCCCGCTCCTCTCGGGGCCCGGATCCTTCGCACTGTGGAATCCTTCCTGATTCCTCCGGCTCCTCCTCCTGCTCGTGGGCGGAGCCACAGGAGGACGCAGAGGGAGAGAACTGACCAGGGAGATCAGAGGACGCCAAAGACGAGTCTGGAGACAGAAGGAGGAACTCAGACTTTCATTGATGGAATGATTGGCAGCAGATGTGATGCAGGAGTGAGAGGGTGGAGCTTATACCCAGGTTATTGCTGACATCATCAGGTATCCCTGTCACAGACGTGCGGCGGCTCAGGCTTCGGGGTCGGTGGGATAACGAGTCGCAGTTGGAGACGGTTCGGCGAAAACTGGCCTGACGATCAAAACTCTCACCTGAAGAAGGAAAGAAGAACGTTATGGTCTCCCCTTTGGGAGGAGGTGTCAGTGGGAGGGTCTGGACCTCCCTCCTCTACCTGTTATATTAATGGCCACGATATCAGCGGGAATGGCGTCCGCCTGCTGCCTCATCCTCTCCTCCGGCGTCGGAAGCCGAGATGACGTTTCCATCTCGAAATAGGTTGTTGGCTCGTTGTCGGGGGAGAAGTCGTCCCAGCGAGAGGAGACGGGGTTCAGGACCAGCGGGGTCAGAGGTCGAGTGTTGTTCAGGATCAACCTCTCGTCTTCTTCTGATGACGTCGACGACTGAAAACAAAACAACGAGCTTTAACGTTCACGACGGTTCAACCGGTCACGAGTCACGTCGATAACTAACGACGTCGGGTTTAATGTTTCATGAGGTTAGTGAGTTTAATGGTTCTGCTCAATTAGCATCTCATTAAACCAGAGTCTAGTTGGACTCAGGTGAACTGAACCTGGTCTGGAGCCGATGGTTTAACTTAGTGGAATCTACTGACGTGTGTTCAGGGAGGAGGAGGAGGAGAAAACTCTAGATTAGTCAAACTAAACTAGTCTAAACTAAACTAGTCTAGTTTAACCCGAGTTTACCTTTCTCCTCCGAACTGAAAACCTGAAACAAACTGAAAAACAAGACTGAGAGAGGAAGTCCAAGAATCTGGATCTCTGAGGAGAGAGGAGGTGAAGAGAGGAGAGAGGAGGTGAGGAGAGGAGGAGAGGAGAGGAGAGGAGGTGAAGAGGAGAGAGAGAGGAGGGAGGAGAGGAGGAGAGGAGAGGAGGAGAGGAGGAGAGGAGAGGAGGAGAGAGAAGGAGGTGAAGAGAGGAGGAGAGAGGAGGAGAGGAGAGGAGAGGAGAGGAGAGGAGAGGAGAGGAGAGGAGAGGAGAGGAAAGAGGAGAGGAGAGGAAAGAGGAGAGGAAAGGAGAGGAGAGGAGGTGAAGAGGAGAGGAAAGAGGAGAGAGGAGAGGAGAGGAGGTGAGAGAGAGGAGAGGAGAGGAGAGGAGAGGAGAGGAGGAGGGAAGGAGGGAGGAGGTGAAGAGAGAGAGAGGAAAAGGAGAGAGAGGAAGAGGAGAGGAGAGGAAGGAAAGAGGAGAGGAGAGAGGAGAGGGAGAGGAAAGGAGGAAGAGGGAGGAGGGAGAGAGAGGGAGGAGGAGAGAGAGAAGAGAGGGAAGAGGAGAGGAGAGGAGAGAGAAAGAGGGAAGAGGAGAGGAGAGAGGAGAGGAGAGGAGAGGAGAGGAGAGAGAGAGAGGAGAGAGGAGGGAAAGAGAGAGGAGAGAGAGGGAGAAAGAGGAGAGAGGAGAGAGGAGAGGAGAGAGGAGAGAGGAGAGAGAGGAGAGGAGGAAGAGGAGAGGAGAGAGAGGAAAGAGGAGAGAGGAGGTGAAGAGGAGAGGAGGTGAGGAGGTGAAGAGAGGAGAGGAGAGGAGGGAGGAGGTGAAGAGAGAGAGGAGAGGAGAGGAGGAGATAAAATGAGAAACAGAAGATAAATCAAAGTGAATCATGTGACACTTTATAAATGAATAAATGTGTCATTATCCCAGTTTGACCAGCAGGTGGCAGTAAAATATACCAAGTACATAGTATATATGTGCCTGATAATAATAATATGAATATTAATATGAATAATCATTCATATTCATGAGTTAACAGCAGATTGTGTGCATGTGTGTGTGTAGGTGTGCATGTGTGGTGTGGTGTGTGTGTGTGTGTGTGTGTGTGTGTGTAGGTGTGTAGGTGTGTAGTGTGTGTGGTGTGTGTGTGTCACTAACCATCTTCCTGCTTTTGTCCTTCCACCCTCGGTGCCTGCTGCCCTCTGATTGGTCCAGGCCAGCAGAGGATGGAGGGGAGGCGGGGCTCTGCTGGCGGCAGTGTGAGCTGGCGTGTCCACTGGAGCCATGCTGAGTCAGCCTGTTACACAACACACACACACAGACACACACAGACACACACAGCAGACACACACATTAAAGAGAACAGATGCGAAAGATCATCATATGATCAGTAATCAATAAGAGTTTATCAATCAATCAACATTACATGTAAAGTATCACAGTGAGGAAATAAAAACATAAAAACTATGAGTCAGGTTTAAGATAAAGATGCTGACTCTCAATCCATCAATCAATCAATAATCCATCAATCAATCAATCAATGAATGAATCCAGATGAAAGGGTTATGGATATCAGAGCAGAGGAAAGCAGCAGCTTGTGGAGGAGGTGACATGTGACACTGCAGCGGCTGTGATGCAGTCTGCAGCAGAGTGTGTGTGTGTGAGTGTGTGTGTGGTGTGTGGTTGTGTGTGTGTGTGTGTGTGTGTGTGTGTGTGTGTGTGTGTGTGTGTGTGTGGTGTGTGTGTGGTGTGTGTGTGTGGTTGTGTGTGTGTGTGTGCTGCAGCCGGCTCATCCTCAGTATTAAACAAAGGGATCAGTCGATTAAACAACTAACTGTATTAATTTCTAATAATGACTTGTGACACACTCTGACAGGAAGCAGTCGACCTTTGACCTCTCACCTCGCAGGTCGTCCACGCTGCCCGAGCGTCTCTTCCCCGGGATGAAGACCAGACCCTGCTGAGGCTTCTGGGTAGTGTAGTGGACCGACCACTTACTGTCCCTGTCCCCTGCTGCAGAGACACAAACACAGTTCACACACACACACACACACAGTGATGATTGGTGGTGCAGCACTCCTCCTCAAGGTGACCTCAGACCCACACAGTTCCAGAGGCTTTTATTGTGAAGGAGCAGCACCACTATTGTCACCATTTTCTCCTGCATGTTGCCTTGCTACCTGTTTTATTTTGAAACCCACAGTTCCCTTGTTTCCTTCACTTCCTGATCGTCACCTGTCCTGACGTGTCACACCTGTGTCTCCTCAGCCTGACCTGTGTCGGACACTGGGAGGAGCTGACATTGGGTGAGAGGCGGAGTCTAACCTGGAGAGCCAGCGAATCACAGGGGCCGACAACCATTCACACCTACGATCAATCAAGTCTCCAATGGAGCTGACTGAGTTCTGTTGGACCCGCAGAACCTTCTGAAGCTCAAATGAAACCTGGAGAGTCAGAAACGAGAACGTGGAACGGAGGTCGAGATGCTTCTGTGACGACTTCAAGGTCACAGAACCCAAAAGATTCGGCTGAACTTTGTCTCCAGAAGAATCTCAAGCTCCTCAAATGGTCCCAGGGTTCTTGAGAAGCCACAGAAGATCCTGCAGGAGAGCCAGGTGGGTTCTCGGAGTCCTGGAGCTGTCATGAGAAGTACCAGACATAAATAGTCCCAGAGGAAGTTCCAGGTATAGTTGAAGAGACTCCTTGAGGAGACCACCAGGTGTGGAAGGGGTTATCCAGGTCTAAGTATCTGGAGTCCTTCAGCTGGTTCCATGTCTCTATGTTGAGTACCTTACTTGGGTCTTTGAGAAGGTGTCCAAGGTCCTTGGGAAGGCTCCAGGCTTCAGTGAGGAGGTCCCAGAGGGGCTTGAGGGGGTTCTATGAGTCCTTCAGCTGGTTCCATGTATCCTTGTTTGGTACCGGAGAGGAAAATGGTTCTTGAGAAGGTTCCTTGAGTCCTGAGGTCTTGGGTGAACGTCTCCTTGAGGAGGCTAACGGACTGTTGCTATGGTTACCTACTGTTTAAAACACCGTAAAGCAGTGTTGACTCCTGTCAGCCAATCAGACGGCAGGGTTATGTGATGTCATGAGAACTATATGATCAAATGAACACTCTCTCTCTACAAGTACAAGTGATGCTCGCTCGCCCGTACAAACATCGTCCCACTCACCTCGAGTCTTGTTCAGAAATCTGAGGACGGATTTGATCGCAGCTCCGATCAGAACCATGACGACGACACACACACACACACAGACACACACAGAGACACACACACTCCTGAGGCTGCAGCAGACAGAGAGAGAGTGAGAGGGCGGGCGAGCAGCAGCAGTAATGCAGCTCGACTCACTGCGACGCCTCTCTCCTCCCACTTCTCTCTCTCTCTCTCTCTCTCTCCAGCCTGGTTCTATGCTGCTCGCCCACCACCCACACACACACACAGACACACACACACACACACACACACCACACACACAATTGGCAGGAGGCCCGCACATGTGTGTGCCTTTGTGTGTGTGACCAGGTGATGAAGGTTACCCACGAATGCTGCATTAACACACACACTCACACACACTCACACACTCACTTTGTAGATGAAGGGGCTGAAGAAAGAGAATTTAAAGTGTGTGTGTGTTGGTGTGTGTGTGTGTGTGTGTGTGCGTGTGTAGTCCTGTGTTTCTCTCTGCTCTTGTGTTTCTATCTTTGTGAGGACCTCACAGTGGACTGAGTTTAAATCCTCATGTTAATTAATAAACACGCGTGTCTGTGACGTGTTGGAGCTCTGGTCCTATGTTTGAATATTTTTCTTAAATGTCAATAAGTAAACTTTTATCTTCCAAAATAAACAATGTTATTTTCTTAATATAGTCGTATTTTCGTTTTATTTTATAATCGTTTATAATAAAGTTTCTTGTCATGTCGGTTCAATAAGAACATCTTCGTATATATCCTTAATATCGTGTTTCCATGGTAACACGAGCAGACATGTTGTGACCTTCAGCACCAGTGACAAACTGGGACAGGGCCAGTGTGAAGTGTGTCGACTATGTGGGCCAGTGGAGCAGCTCATACTTCAGTGTCACGACTGACAGTCCGTCGCTCCGTCTTCACCTCGCCACGCTTTAATTAGTTTCATTAATTAGACAGGAAGTAGGCCGCGCCACCATCATGTCACACTGGGAGTAAATTTAGCTGAAACACTCGGAGCAGAAACGCTCTGATTTGTTCCTGCTGTCCAATCAGAAACAGGAGCAGAGTCAGTGTCAACCACCAGTCACCAATCAGAGAGCAGGAAGGCAGAGGGGGCGGGATCCAGGTGTGGGTCAGGAGGGCGGAGTCGAAGCGAACAGGAAGCAGCTGCTGCCGAAGCCTGTTCATCTGCCGTTTGAGGAATTAGCCATTAGCTAAGTAGTAGCGTATGGAGCTGAGGCTAATCCCTGCTCACACACACACACACACACACACACACACACACACACACACACACACACACACACACACACACACGTAAGAGCAGAGATCTGATTTCATCTTCTCATTAAACATGAAGAACTGAGAGGAAACATAAACTCTTGTTAATAATCATTGATGTTTTGATGGAACCTGTAACGATGGGTCAGGCCCAACCAGGCTAACTGGGGCCAAATTCAAGACCAAACTAGACTGGAGCTGAATAAACCACAGGACCAACCGAGTCTGCCGGACTACCAGGACCATCAAGACCAAAACGGGTTCTAATGTCCATTCAGGACCCAACAGAGCCAAACCAGGACACTTGGGATCATTCAAGACTTAATTGAGTAAATCAGGGCTATTTAGAACCGTCCAGGGTCAAACTGGGTCACACAGGAGTAGGAGGTAGGACTGAGGACCAAACTGAGCCAAATCAGGATCAACCATGACTGCAGTGCCAAATCAAACTAGCTCGGATCAGCCGGACTGAGAATAACAAGGTCAGACTCATCAATTCAACGGTCCACGCTACAGGGGACCATTCAGGACCAGAAGGTCGTGGGGACAGAGGCGTCCTAGTACTTTTAATAATGGTTCAAAAAGTTCTACTAGTACCCATGATTCCTAGCAGTACCTCTGTGTAGAAGGGGCGTGGTTTGGGTGGCTTCCAGCCTGGAGCTCCTCCCTTGGCGCCGTCTGAAGCAGAAGAAGTTGGTCCTGCGCCTCCTGCTGGGCTGATATTGGTACTGTGGCGGCACCTCTGGTTCCCTGAAGGGGGGCAGGGCGCCGTGAGGGTAGGGAACGGACATGGTGTAGCCGGGGCGGGGTTCAGGCATGGGGGGACATGAGCTTGTTCGGCACCGCTGGGTGAGGATGGGGCACGTAGGGCGCTGCAACTGAAGGGGTGCGGACTGTGGGTGGGGTTTCCATAAATCTCTGGAGTAAGGAATAGTTTCCCATGAGCCTCTGGGGTAAAGGAAGGGTGGCTGTGGGGGTGTGCTGGGAGGTGCTGGGGGTGGTACCAGGGACCGTTGCCTGAGTAGAGAAGTTGGGGTGGGTGGTGCTTCTGGTCACCTGTAGAGGACCCCGGCCTGCCGGCGACGCCACCTGCATTCCGCCGCCAGATGGCGTCGTGATGCTGGTGGAGTTTGGCGCTGAGCAGGCGGCGCCGCAGGCTGCCCTCTGTTTTTGGTTGCAGGGCGGCCATCTTGCGAGGAAGAAGCTCATCTAGCTCTTCATCAGGAGCCGCGTTCCAACAGCGCGACGCCACGCCAGGCCCCGCCCCCTCGCCGCTCAGACACTCCACATACGAAATCATTCTGTCCTGAGAGGTGATTGGCTGTTTGGTGACGGGGTCCGCCCTCAGGACAGATCAAAGACGAATCACAACACTCCTCCGACCCTTCATCATAAAATGTGTTTTGTCTACAATAAATGTCTCAACAGGAAAAAAGTTATTTTCTTAATCTGTAAAGTAATAGTGTTGAGTCCATCTTTCAAAATCCCTCTTAGTAATTCAGAAATAAAAGTAAAAAAATCCATCAGTCCTTTGAAAATCCAGAAGTTTCTGTCCTTCTTCCCGAACGCATTCATCAAAGTCTTTAACAGCTTCAAAGTAAATCTCCAAAAATATCAGCTTTTCACAATAAAAGCACTGAACAACCACAAACTAGTATCAGCGAGATATGCTTTTAGAAAACATCTTCAAAATGTCCATCTTTCACAATAAAAGCTCAGACACATTTCAGAGTAAAAGAGATTTCAGGTTCAGAAGCGTCAGCTGTAATTAAAACGTTCAGCATCTTAACTTCTTCTCGTTCCTTCACGGGAAAAAACCTCAGACCTCAAAACCCAAAACTCTCCGAGCTCCGAGATCCAGAAACGATTCGAGTCCAGAACCGATTCATCGAGAACTGATTCTTCTCTCGTGTTGACGCTGAGTTTCTTCTCCGCTCGCTCCGACTCTAATCTACTAACAGGGATTATCCAGGTCTGCAGATGGTCGGAGACGCACACACACTGACACACACACACTGACACACACACACTGACACACACACACACACACACGTAAGAGCAGAGCGTTAACCCATTTTTAACGTCAACAGATTCAAACAAATAGTCACTGACAAATAAAAAGATGATTACAAAATGTAATGATTTACTTGTGACGTGTTTTTAAAGGTTCACGACCTCAGTAGTATGCATGTGTGTGTGTGTTGCAGCTTCTGATCCATTAAAGGTGTGTGTGTGTGTGTGTGTGTGTGTGTGTGTGTGTGTGTGTGTGTGTGTGTCGGACACAAGGAGAACAGCTGTTTCAGAGGCTGAATGAGATGTTTCAACCTGCCTCAACAGGCTGTGAGTGCTGCACACACACACACACACACACACACACACAGGTGTCAGACTGAAGAATGCACATGCCTCCTGACCCAAAACTTGAGCAGGGTCAGTGAGCAGAACTTCAGTAGTACTACCAGTAACAGAAGTATAAGTACTGTATTGGTCCTGGATGTGTTGCATGAAGAAGTTGTTAGTCGTCGTAACCATAGCAACAGTTACAGAAAGCAGCTGCTGTAATCTGGAACATATTTGATCTACAACATGTTCCTGTCTCTCTCTCTCTGTTCAAAATAAAGCTCGCTCGACCCTGTGTGTTGCACAGCCCCCCCCCCCCCAATCTCTCACACACACACAAACACAGTTATCTCCATAACCTTTTCTGTGTGTGTGTGTGTGTGAACAGAGTCTTGACAGCTCGTGAACAACGTGACCTACATCTGACACACACCACACACACACACACACACACACACACACACACACGCACACAGACGCGCACACACACACACACATGCGCACACAGACGCGCACACACACACACACACACCTGCAGCTCAACTTTTCTTCTCCATGCATCCTCTTCATCTCTCGCTCACTCACCTTTTAAGCAGAGCATGTCGACCTCGCTCGCCCGCTGTCGCTCAGTGTGTGTGTGTGTGGTGTGTGTGAACAAAGACTGAAGGAACACACCAGTTCACACACAGATTCCTCTCTCTCTCTCTCCTCCCTCGTTCTACCATAATAAAAGCCCCCTCTCTCTCTCTCCCCTCACTGAAACTAATGCTCGCTCCACCCTGACTGAGGCTGAAAACATCCGGAGTACTTTTACTTTAGAGTAACTAGGTCACTGAATTCTTCTTCTTCTACGTATTAAACTCGAACCACTGTCCTGTGGCTGTAAATCTCCAGCAACCAGTTCAGTTTCAGTCAATTACAAATGAAATCCTGACTCATATGAGAACACTGTGACCTTTGACCTCCCAAATGTCATACTGAAGTGGATGATGGGAGATGTAGTCCTCTCTTCTCTCCTCAGCAGCTTTTATTTGCGTCTATGGACAGAAATAGCTTCATTAATCACATTAGTCTGACACACACACACACAGATACACACACACACACAGAACACACACACAGACACACACACACACACACACACACAGTGTAACCCAGTTACTCAGCTGTACATTCATCACCTATAAAAATACTGTTTGTTCTTATATAACAAAGTTCACATCGTTTTCATGGAAACTTTGAGTCAAGACTTTTTTTTACCATGTTCCCTTTATAGTCAAATGAATTAACACAATTAATGAATGAATTATTAATAAGAAATTCACTTTTCAAAAGATTCTGATTTAAAAAGCTCAAAGTGAGTTTTCTTCTCTCCTATAAACAAACGAAATGAGAAACACGAGTTTGGATCATTTATTCTAAATTCATTTTATTCAGGCTTATGTTTTTTATATTTAAAGTCAAAAACACTTATTACTATCTTAATAACTGTTCAGTCCTTTCAAAATAAAATGTCTGAGCTTTTATTTTGAATGCTTTGCTAATAGGCGAGTATGATTGGTCAAGCGTCAGGCGGGTGAACGACGCTGATTGGCTGTGCGGGAGGAAAACACGGAAGCTGAGCATGCTGCGGTTGCTCAGTGGATTCGACCCTAGCACGAACCTAACCCGGGTTAAACTCTTCCCCCGGGTCGGTTGATGTCGGTTCTGGTTCAGGATCTTTTTACAGATAAGCAGTTCGGTGCAGAACCTGGTTTAAATGTTCTTTAAAGCGGGAGTTAGCATCCAGTTAGCCTGTTAGCTGCGGTGCCTCGTTACAGCAGCAGCCGTTGTGACGCCTTTGTGTTTTACTCTGACAGTCTGGTGTGTTTCCGGTCCAGCCTGCGTGATGTCTGTCATCATACACACGCGTGGCGAGGCGGGAGGGGGCGTGGCCGCTCACCTGCACTGCTCCCACTGCGGCCACTTCTCCAAGAGCCACGCCCAGCAGCTGACCCACATGGCGGCGGCCCACCCCACGGGCCTGGACGAGGAGGTGGTGGGTCGCCTGGGAAACATCCTGACGTACCAGAGCACCGCCCGCCTGTTCCACTGCTCCGTCTGCTTCTTCACCTGCAGGGACTTCACCAAGCTCTACAAGCACATCATCTCCAAACACTGCATGGACGACCGGGACGGGGGAGGAGGACGGGAGGGGGGGGACGGAGGTGAGGAGGAGGAGAAGAAGATGGGAGATGGAGGGGAGGAGGAGGAGAAGAAGATGGGAGGTGAGGAGAAGAAGAAGAAGATGGGAGATGCAGGTGAGGAGGAGGAGGAGAAGAAGAAGAAGAAGAAGATGGGAGATGCAGGTGAGGAGGAGGAGAAGATGGGAGATGGAGGTGAGGAGAAGATGGGAGATGGAGGTGGAGGAGGAGGAGAAGATGGGAGATGGAGGTGAGGAGAAGAAGAAGAAGATGGGAGATGTAGGTGAGGAGGAGGAGAAGAAGATGGGAGATGGAGGTGAGGAGGAGAAGATGGGAGATGGAGGTGAGGAGGAGGAGAAGAAGATGGGAGATGGAGGTGAGGAGAAGAAGAAGATGGGAGATGGAGGTGAGGAGAAGAGGAGATGGAGGTGAGGAGAGGAGAAGATGGGAGATGGAGGAGAAGAAGAAGAAGATGGGAGATGGAGGTGAGGAGAAGGAAGAAGAAGATGGGAGATGGAGGTGAGGAGGAGGAGAAGATGGGAGATGGAGGTGAGAGGAAGAAGAAGATGGGAGATGAAGGTGAGGAGGAGAGAAGAAGATGGCAGAGGAAGGCGAGGAGAGGCTCTGAAAAGGAAGAGGAGCAGTGAGGAGGAAGGAAAGGATGAGGATGGCGCCCCCCGGGAGTTGGAGTCAGAGAAACCTGACGGCGAGGGAGAGGAAAACATTCTGACGTACGACGGCAGCATTTACCGCTGCCTCATCTGCGGCTGCAAGAACAAGCTGAAAGTTGTGAGCGTCAACCACGTGATGAAGAAACACGACATCCCCAAAGCGTACGCCTCTCAGGCCATCAGGCGAGAGGTGGTCACGCTCAGACAGACGGTGAGCAGCACGCCAGAGGCGGACGCGGCGGCCGGGATGACCGGAGAGCTGCTGAACGAGGAGATGAAGGCCATGGCCAAGGTGGTGCACTTCACGTCCAACCGCTTCGTGTGCCTCATCTGTGGCTGGAAGACCAAACTGAAAGGTTCCGTCTGAGTTATCCATGAATGATTCGTAGAAGACAGTGAGAGTGTGTCAGCTGACGTGAGTGTACCTGTGTGTGTTGCAGGTTTCGCCATCAGCCACGTGGCGCGCTGCCACGACGTGGAGCGTGCGTACGGGTGCAAGGACTGCTCCAGCTCCTTCTTCCTGCCGAGTCGTCTGCAGCAGCACGTCAGGACGGCTCATCGGCCCGGACGCTACGCCTGCCCCTTCTGCTGCTTCAGGTCCCACTACCTGGGCGGCTTCAGGAGGCACTGCAGCCGCTGCAACGCCCGGGAGGGGGGGGAGGTGGGCGGGGCGGCGAGGGTGGGGGGGCACGAGGAGCAGGAGGAGCACGAGGAGGGAGAGGGGGACGGGAAGAAGACCAGAGCGGGGAGGAAACGACGGATGACGAGGAAGGTGCTAGAAAAACAGGAGGAGGAGGAGGATGAATGAAGGAGGGGGGGGGGGGGGGGGGGGGGGCAGGACCAGGAACCACATACTCCATCATCACGTCGACCTGGTTCTGGTTCTGAACATTTTTAATCATCATTTTTAACTGAAAAACTAAGTGAATACGAGACGAACAGCAGGTGGCGCTGATTCTCCCAGTCAGGTGCTGTTTTACTGCTGCAGAGGTCAAAGGTCAAATCCCCGGAGCCGACTGGTCGACTTGGCGTCACTAGTCCCGCCCCTTTTTCCTGTTGCCTAGTAACAACAAAGCGGAAGTTGGACATGAGAAGAAAGTTTTAAAGTCTCTTGTTTTGAACAGTTGAAGCGTCACTGAAGTTTCCGACGTCTCGTCAGCGCGTGGGGGGGGGGGGGCAGCGACTCCTGGGATAGGCTGGGCCAAGAGGGGCCACCTGTTAGAACCCTTCCTATTGGCCGGTGGGTCTTCATATGCAGCCACAGAATTGTGACGTCCTCTCATTGGTCGACACGTTTCCCTCTCGACTGGCGCCAATCTCCTGTTGAGTCACATTTATCTTTTAACAAATACACACTTTTCACTCCTTGAATAAGAAACTTTAAAAAAACATTTTTTAAAAATGTTCATAAAAACATGATGAAACAAACCTTTAGTTTTATTAGTTGTAAAGTCGTGGTCACAGAACGGCTCGTTTCCTGAGATGAGTCATCGATCAAAGATCAATTTATTACTGATGAAAACACTTCGGATCAAAGCTGCATCTTCAACCTGAAACCGTTTGGATCACAAACTGGACGACAACACACAAACACACAACACACACAACAACAACGCACACAACACACACACTCTTAACGTGTTGGTCTACGTTCTGCGTTTTCTGAAGATTTTAATAAAAACTACTGTTACATGTAGAAGCGTGTTGACGTCAGTGAGTTTGACTAAAGAATAAAAGTCTGTTTTTAATCTGTATGATTGCGCTTATGCCTGGTTTTATTGTGGAGGGAAACAAAGACAGGAAACAGCCCAGCGTGATGTTTGAAGCATCCTGTCTGAAGCATGTGAACGCAGAGTTTCTTCTTCTCTGGTGAAGCTGATGGACGTGGTCGAAAGCTCAGGATGATGGAACAGTTGTCAGTTTCTTTTTTTATTTAACCAAAACATACAAAAACAAACCCACCAATCACATCAGAGCGTGACAACAACGCCGCCTCCTCCTCGCGAGGAGGGAGAAACATCCCGGGAACAAAAACATGACGACGCAGCATCCTCCAAAATAAAAGCCCAGTTTGTTCCTCACATGATTTCAGAAAACACGAGGAAACAGAAACACTGATTATTTTTCCACTGCAGGAAGTCAACGTCGTGTTGAGTAAACAACCTTTCAAAATAATACGTCGTAACATGGTTGGTTTAATGTGCAGAGACATGAGGTAAATAAATGAGCTTATATCAAACTGTTCGTTAGTGTCAACGTCAGGAAGAAGATTTCATGTTTTGAGAAACAAGCAAATGAAGAGAAGAAGAAACGTTGATTCTGCTGTAAAGACCGAGCCCATGAGCACGACCTGTTTAACTTGTTCTCAGCTTCTGAGGCTCCGTCCACACTGACATGTTTTCATTTTCAAATATAACAGTCTCACGTCCACAGGTCACGTGATGTAAACAGGAAGTAGATCGTCCTCTGCAGTCGGTGTCTTAGTAACAGAGGAAGAGTCAGAGCAGGGATTTCTTTTCTCTGAGCGATGACGAGGTGGAACTGTCACCGACAGGAAGTGTTCCTGACAGGAAGTGTTCCTGACAGGAAGTGTTAGCGACGCTTTGTGTTCACCGCTGGTCGTCGAGTCATGTGACTGATGAGAACCAATCAGGGAGAGAACCTCTCTGAGTCACCGTTTACTAAAGTCTCACTTTCTGTGTTTATCGTTTACACAAGTCTCTGATTTAGAGGCTGCAGTAACCATAGCAACAGGGATTAGAGTTCTACCTGAAAAGGGTCAGTGTGGACGAAGCCTCCATCTTGTGCTGTACGTAGTTTGCCCTGTAGTCCTGCAGAGGGCGCTCTCACACTGATCAATAACAGTGATCAGAGTCAAACTGATCAGGGACGTAAAGTGAATCCTGTTGGTTCTGTTCCAATTAAGTTAACCCTAACCCTTAAATCAGAGAGAAACCAGTTGATGGACCAGTGATATAATCCATAATGAGGCAGAACCAGCCGAGTAACAGTTCGGCTCCTGCAGTGGAAACGATTTAAACAATAAAGAACCAAATCTTTCTACGGAGGAACAAACAAAAACAAAAAGCTCCCACTCGCTCCTGATTGGTGCCGCATCGACACCGAACAGGAAGTCAGCTGATTGATGGACGACGTCCTTTAAGTGGAGGAGAAGACGATGACATCATCGTGTCGTCCTCCTCCTCCCACAGTTTCTGATCACAAAGAGAAAGGTTGTAAGAAAAGAAGGAAACTGCACCTCAGCGTCCGACCGCCGCTCTGACCACGCACGGAACAGAGTCGATCACCAACCAGGCCTGAATAAAGTTCATCACACTGCAGTGAGGGGGGGTCCGAGGTCAGATGTGTCGGGGACACCACGCCCCCTCCAGCGCAGCCATGTTGATTCCTCTCAGGTCTCCGAAGTCATCGCCGTCTCCGTCGCAGTACTCGTCGTCAGGGTCGTGGTCGTCGAGGCGAGGCGTGAAGCTGGTCGACGGTTTGTGCTGCAGGGACGACACCCGAGCAGGAAACAGTCAACTACAACAAACTGTCACAATAAAACATTCCACAGGTGCATGATGGGAGGTGTAGTATTACATGATAATAAGAAAGAGCTGATTTTACCGTTCGTACCACAGGCTCCCTGAAGGGGGGGCAGATCATGTGGAAGCGAGGGATCGCCACGTGGAAAACCTCTTCCTTGTTGGCTACGACACAAACAAACAAACAACAAAACGAGGGGGGTCATTTTAAAAAGATCTTCAAAATAAAAGACCAGAAGCTTAACCCTTCACAATAAAGAACTGCAGTTCCTTCACAATAAAAGACCTGCTGCTCCTTCCCAGTAGTTACCGAGTCTGTGGAAGGTGTAGTGACCCTCCATGTACTCTGACGGCGTGGAGAACGTGGTGCAGCTGGCGTATTCATGGACCTTTCCAGGCGTCATGACGGGAAACTCTCCTGCACAGAAACACAAAGTCAGCAGCTCATCTCAGCCAATCACAGCTGAGACATACAGGGGCGGGGCCAGGCGAGGAGAGCAGCGTACCGACCACGCCGGGTCCCTGAACTTCCTCCACGTTGCCGTCGGAGGTGGTGATCTTCCAGTAGCGGCTGTCGAGCTGACAGGCGGCTTCGGGCGAAGCGGTGCTCGACATCTCGATCCTGAAAAGACGTGACGCAGATTAAAAGATGAAACCCGAGGAGCGGTTTGACACGCCGGCGGCCGCGTGGACACACGCACCTGATGCGGTAGGTGAAGAAGAAGTGCGGCGGGTGGACGGAGGAAAGTTCCGGCAGGAAAGAGGTAGAAACTGAGACGGTGATGTCACCAGTGGTCGCCACGCAGTTTTTATCGTGCACGTACCTGTGGACACAAATGTGCACGAGTCAAGTTTACATCTTAACTTGGAGGAAGTGTGTGTGTGTGTGTGTGTGTGTGTGTGTGTGTGTGTGTGTGTGTGTGTGTGTGTGTGTGTGTGTGTGTGTGAGAGACCTGAAGATCTGGTCTCTGATGATTGGATATTCTCCTGTGACCACGTTGTGGACGTAGGTTGTGAACCACTCTACGAAACAGGAACCTGAACACAAACACACATGTAATGATACATTTTTCAAAATAAAAGCAGCTGAATTGAGTGATCGGAGCCCAGACGAGTGAACCGACCTGTGATGAACATGTCGATGGCCGACGGATCCTGAGCCGTCTGGTCCTGAAACGCAGAAAAACAACTTTCAGCTTTCAACTTCCTCCTCTCTGTGAAGCACCTTTATTTTGACAGGACAGGCGGACAGGAAGGCCACGCACGGGGCAGGGGTAGAAGCTCTCGAACATCCTGCGTCCCTCGGCGGGCTCCAGCGCCATGTACTGACTGAGTCCGGTGTGGAAGCAGAAGGTGAGCGGGAGGCAGCGTCTCATCCCCTTCCTCTGCTGGAACCCGCCCGCCGCCGTCTCCACGTCCAGCAGGACCTCGGAGCGGTAGTGGTTGGACAGAGACATGCTGCCCATCAGCCTGACCACACAGACACACAGACAGGAAGTCGTCAGACAGACAGGAAGAGGTAAGACAGAGGGAGGGGCTCAGTTGGACGGACACCGACCCGGGGATGACCAGTTTCTGCCCGTTGTGGATGCGGTACGAGCAGCGGTAGTCGTGTGGAAGGCTGCAGCCAATCTGAGCCTCGATGTCGTTAAGCTCCACCTCTGTGGCGCCCTCTGGAGGAGGAGCAGAAACAATAACGTTACAGAAGAAGAGCACGAGTTCTTCTGTGAAGCTGAATTCTCACGGATGTGTGTGTGTGTGTGTGTGTGTGTGTGTGTGTGTGTGTGTGTGTGTGTGTGTGTGTGTGTGTGTGTGTGTGTGTGTGTGTCTGTGAGACCTTTGAGGGATGCGATCATTCGTGGACACCTCTGCTGCAGGAAGCTCTTCAGCTGCTCCCACGCTCTCTTCAGCTCCGGGTAGAACTGGATGTAGCGACCCAGGTCTCTGTAGTTCTGTTTGAACAGACAGAACCAGGACAGCCCACTCTGCAGCCGGTCCGCACTACACACACACACACACACACACACACACACACACACACACACACAGGTTTCTAACCATCAATCGAGGTCCACAGGAATAAAGCCTCACTCACAACTTTAGAACTTCACAACAATATAAAAACCCGGAGACACTAATAAAGTCGATGTTTATAATCAGGATCAGTGTCGTAATAAAACTGAAGGAATATTAGAAAACGTCTCCAAAAGTGTATTGATCCTAAACGACAGAGATCAGTGACAGTGTCTTGATTGATTGACAGGACTCACTCTGACAGCAGCCAGTGTTTGGAGCAGTGACTCTTCCACAGCGGGTTGTGTTTGGAAGTTCGTTCAGCCTCCTGCTGACATAACTGCAGCTGTGGAGACACACAGAGGGACACACACAGACACACACACACACAGACACACACACACACACACACACACACAGACATTAATCTATTTCAATATGTTATCGATGGGTTATTGATCAAACACAACCCAGAGCTGTAGCAACAGGACTGAAAGCAGCCTGAACATGTCTCCATGTCTCTGACCAGTGATGAGCAGTGACTGGTTCCTGTCTCGAACCAGTGATGAGCAGTGACTGGTTCCTGTCTCTAACCAGTGATGAGCAGTGACTGGTTCCTGTCTCTGAACTTTATGAGTAACCACGTGACAGGAACTTGTTGTTGTTGTAGAAAACACTTCTCTAGCAGAGGTCAGGGCACAAACACAGGCTACATGCTAAGCTAACGAGCTGCTACACACTGAGTGTGTTTGTAGCAACATTAGCTTCAGGTCGTTTCCCATGTTCCTTCATGTCTCCGGTGTTGTTAGCATTAGCCGCTAGCCCGCAGCTAGCCGGGGCTGCGTGCACCGGAGCAGCGGACTCACTGGATCAGGTCCCGGAAGCTCAGGTAGGACAGGACGTGCAGCAGCGGGTCCGCCGGGAGCTCGTCCACCAGCACGACGGGGGCCTCGGGGCTGGAGGCGGCCATGGTTACTGAGATCTGCGGCTGCTGCGGCTGCTGCTTCCGCCTTCACCCTCCACCTGCTTCTTCTTCTCCGAGCTGCAGCGCGCCTCACTGCTGACAGCGCCCCCTGCTGCAGGCGGCTCTGCACTGCGCCCAGTCACAGGAGAGGCCACAGTGACCTTTGACCTCCTGATCACTTCATCCAGTGGTTGTATTAGATTACTGTTTCTGATTCATCACATTCAGAAGAACAGGAGGTCACAGTGACCTTGACCTTTGACCTTCTTGTCTTCAGGCTTTCTTCTGATATACATGTATATATGTATATATATATAAACATATATAAGTAAGTGTGCGTAGAGGCCTAGAGAGAAAGGATGGTCCTGTATTGGTCCCACATTGAGGACATGTGAGGCCGGTCCCAGGTGTAGGACAGATACGAGGTAAAGAACAGGTTCCTCTGGTTCTGGAGAGAACTAGATGCTGTGGTGGAACCATTGGCAGGAACCAGACCTCACGGAGGTGCTTAGAGAAACGCTCTGTTCCATATAGTGTGGGACGAGTCTGCAGGAGAAGGACCTTGACCTCAGTATCTGTAAAGTACATATTTACTCAGCTGAGTCTCACGGATCAATAGACTCAGAGAGAACAGCACTTTCTTTCCTCTTGTCCTGGTAGTTTCAGTCTCGTCATGTTCTTCCGGTGTAGTTTGGACCTTCAGAGGCTCAGGGCCAACGCTGACATTAAAGCTGTGAGCAGCAGAAACAGGCTGTGACCTTTGACCTTTGAGCGGAGCGGCGTCTGTTTACTCAGAGTTCAAACAGAGCTAAAGTTCCTGCGGTCAAATCAATCCTCATGACTTCTGTGCGCCGCCGACCTTTCACCTCTGGCGTCACCACCAGGAAGCTTCTGGATGTGTTAAAGATAAAAACCTCCAGGTATTTGTCCCCAGTAGGTGGCGCTATGACTGCGAATGTATATAGTCATGGATAATATGTCTTTAATAATATGTTCACTCAAAATACAAGCCACTTCCTGTTTCCAGGTTCAAGGCCACGCCCCTCAACGATCAATCTATTAGTGACTTTTCATCGTGGAGGTTTCCAGATCGTACGAAGTCTCATTAACTATGTGGGAGGAGTTTGTTAACGTACATGACTAAAAATCGCAAACAAAACTCCGAGCCCCTAGCCCTTTCAGAATAAAGCCCCTGAACTGGGACCAGTTCCTGTTGTTTCAGATGAAAGCAGCTGAACTGGGACCAGTTCCTGTTGTTTCAGATGAAAGCAGCTGAACTGGGACCAGTGAGCTCAGTGATGGAACTGTGATACTGAAGGAAACTTTAAAACACGAGGATTCCACTTGAAGTTCTGCTCACTCTGATTCCTCTGGAGCTTTATTGTGGAGGGCCGGCCTGGTTGTATTGACCTTCAGAGTAAACATGTTCAGGACTCAGCATCGTGAGCAACTCATACTTTGACCCTTTGGTCAATACCCCCCCACAGGGACAGTGAGACGGAGACAGGCTGAAGAGGGAGACTGCTGGATCTGGTTTGGACGATCATGGTGGAACCATCGAAACCAGCTGCTGTTCTGCTGCTGGTCCTGCTGCACAGCTGCCGAGCGGACGATGGTACCAACACGGACTCATCTGATGTATATCTGTGTATATCTGTGTATATCTGTATTATAACTGTTTATAACTGTTTATAACTGATCATAACTGTTTATAACTGTTTATAACTGTTTACTGGGCGTTACAATAACTCGAGTTCAGGTCGTAACGCTGGATTATAAAATGGTCATTTCAATAATATACATATATTCACTTTCTACTTTCAAGTATGTATTTCTTACTGACCTACGTACTTTAGCTCTGTGAGGTAGTACTTCTTGTGCATTAGTCTAACTGTACTGTATACACTGTACACACGATAGTTCATGTACTACTACATTCAAATACAGAACGTATAAATGTATATCAGTCCCAAAAACCTTTTTTTAATCCATTAGTACTTTTACTTGTGATACTTTAGAGACAGTGTACTGATGATACTTTGTTCAGTGCAGGTATTGGACCTTTCATGTGTTATTTTTATATAAAAGTGCCGATACTTTTAGTTTAGTAAAAGATTATTTCTTCAAATAAAGATCAGCTTTTTCTGCAGTTAAATAAACCAAATCAAACGAGCAAATTAAAATATATCTAAGACTAATTGACTCTAATCTCATAATATCTAATCTCAAAGTTCTGATGTGTCGTTGTCGTAGTTTTCCTCAACAGCCAGCGAGCGACGGAGGTTCTGGCCCGGAGCCGACGAGCCAATAGCATCTTTGAGGAGATGAAACCAGGTAACTGATTGTGTTGGATCTCTGTGTGGTTGTGTGATTGTGTTGGATCTCTGTGTGGTTGTGTGATTGTGTTGGATCTCTGTGTGGTTGTGTGATTGTGTTGAATCTCTGTGTGGTTGTGTTGAATCTCTGTGTGGTTGTGTTGAATCTCTGTGTGGTTGTGTGATTGTGTTGGATCTCTGTGTGATTGTGTTGAATCTCTGTGTGGTTGTGTTGAATCTCTGTGTGGTTGTGTGATTGTGTTGAATCTCTGTGTGGTTGTGTTGAATCTCTGTGTGGTTGTGTGATTGTGTTGGATCTCTGTGTGGTTGTGTGATTGTGTTGGATCTCTGTGTGGTTGTGTTGAATCTCTGTGTGGTTGTGTTGAATCTCTGTGTGGTTGTGTGATTGTGTTGAATCTCTGTGTGGTTGTGTTGGATCTCTGTGTGGTTGTGTGATTGTGTTGGATCTCTGTGTGGTTGTGTGATTGTGTTGGATCTCTGTGTGGTTGTGTGATTGTGTTGAATCTCTGTGTGGTTGTGTGATTGTGTTGGATCTCTGTGTGGTTGTGTGATTGTGTTGAATCTCTGTGTGATTGTGTTGGATCTCTGTGTGGTTGTGTTGGATCTCTGTGTGGTTGTGTGATTGTGTTGGATCTCTGTGTGGTTGTGTGATTGTGTTGGATCTCTGTGTGGTTGTGTGATTGTGTTGGATCTCTGTGTGGTTGTGTGATTGTGTTGGATCTCTGTGTGGTTGTGTGATTGTGTTGGATCTCTGTGTGATTGTGTGATTGTGTTGGATCTCTGTGTGGTTGTGTGGTTGTGTTGGATCTCTGTGTGGTTGTGTTGAATCTCTGTGTGGTTGTGTGGTTGTGTAGGGAACCTGGAGAGGAGTGTGTGGAGGAGGTGTGCGACCACGAAGAGGCCAGAGAGGTGTTCGAACAGACGGAGAAAACAGTACGACTTCACTTTCCGTTATCAGTCTGTCATCGTCATGGAAACAGGTAGAACAACATTAAGAGCTCTTCTCACTCCGTGTCTGTTCCCTGCAGGAGAACTTCTGGATGAAGTACCTGGGTGAGTACTGCTACTTCACTGTGACATCGAGGTACACACATTACCATCCTACATTTAGATTTACTTTACTTTGACTTCATTCACTTTAACATAATGTATAGGTACAGCACAAGAGTTTTCTAAAAGTACATGAAGTACTTTTACTGCGGAGATTGAAGTACATGAAGTACAACAATCACTCTGACACAGATTTGTAACTTTAGTTTACTCAGCTGCTCAAAAACACTGGAACAAAGTCCACAGCTCAAACAGACACAACTCATAGAGTACACAAACACCGCCTGTCTGTCTGTGACTGCCTGTCTGTGCCTGCCTGCCTGTCTGTCTGTGCCTGTCTGTCTGTGACTGTCTGTGTCTGTGTGTGTTCCAGACTGTAAAGGAACTCAGATGACAAGAACACAACAGAACATTGATGTGATCAGACAGTGTGTAGAAGGTAAACACAAACAAGATTCAACTTTAATCTGTTCAAATGTACAAGTACATTGACACTGTGTGTGTGTGTGTGTGTGTGTGTGTGTGTGTGTGTGTGTGTGTGTGTGTGTGTGTGTGTGTGTGTGTGTGTGTGTGTGTGTGTGTGTGTGTGCTCAGGTCAGTGTATTTTCAGTAAGGGGTTTAACTATGAAGGAAATGTCAACATCACAAAATCAGGGAGACAATGTCAGTACTGGAGCAGCAACTTCCCACATCCCATCATGAGGTAACCAAGCAAAGACCCAAATCAACCTGTCTGTTGACCTGTCTGTCTGTTGACCTGTCTGTCTGTTGACCTGTCTGTTGACCTGTCTGTCTGTTGACCTGTCTGTTGACCTGTCTGTAGGGAGTATAACACCTCGGAGCCGAACAGTAACCTGCAGGAGAACTTCTGTCGAAACCCCGACAGCCGTGCCGAGGGCCCGTGGTGCTTCACCAAGGACCCGACGGTGCAGAAGGAGGCCTGCGCCGTGCCCACGTGTGGTGAGTGTCTCCTCAGGCGGCGGTGACACGCCCCCCCCCCCCCCCCCGGAATCGGGACCAGCTAGTGATCTTGTACGAGCATTAAAGTTCTGACTGAGATGAAGGAATGTCTATTTCCTGTGCAGGTGAGGACTTTGTCCCGTCGACCGTGGCCCCCGAAGCGGTCCGCACCGCGCGTGTCTAGCGAACTATGGCGTGGACTACGAGGGCGACCTGCGCGTGACCCTGGGAGGCCACACCTGCCTGGCGTGGTCCGGCCGCAGGTCGTGGAACTCAGCCGGGACCGGGACTTCATCCCCGAGGTCACCCTCCAGGGAAACAAGTGCCGTAACCCTGACAACGACCCCGAGGGGCCCTGGTGCTACGTGCAGGTCTCTGGGAACGTGACGGTGGACTTCTGTGACCTGGACCTGTGTGGTAACTATCAGAACCAGGGAGTAGCACCGGGGTTACCCACCTCTCACCTGTCTGTCTGTCTCACCCGTCTGTCTCTCACCTGTCTGTCTCTCACTGTCTGTCTCTCATCTGTCTCTCACCTGTCTCTCCCTGTCGTCTCACCCTGCCCTGCTTCTTCCGTCTGTCTCTCTCTCTCTCTCATCCTGTCTCTCCTCTCCTCTACCCGTCTGTCTCTCACTGTCTCTCACCTGTCTTCTCTCTCTGTCCTCCTCATCTGTCTGTCTCACCCGTCACGTCTGTCTGTCTTCTCTCTCACCGTCGTCTCTCTCACCGTCTTCTCTCCTCTCTGTCTCTCACCTGTCTTCTCACGTCTGCTCTCTCACCCCTCTCTCTCTCTCCCTCTCACCTGTTTGTCTCTCTCTCTCTCTCTCTCTCTCTCTCTCACCCGTCTGTCTCTCTCTCACCTGTCTGTCTCCTCTCTCTCACCCGTCTGTCTCCCCTCGTCTCTCTCACCGGTCTCTCTCTCTCTCTCTCTCTCTCACCTGTTGTCTCTCTCACTGTCTTCTCTCACCTGTCTGTCTCTCTCTCTGTCTCACCCATCGTCTGTCTCTCATCTCTCACCTGTCTGTCTCTCACCTGTCTGACCTTCAGAGGACCAGCTGCTCAGCCAGCTGGAGACGTCAGTGACTGACGAGAGAGAACGTTCCGTCTTGGGTCCAAAGAGGAAAACCATATTCAACCCTCGCACCTTCGGGGAAGGAGAAAGTGGTGAGTCCATTCATTGGTTCCCTGTTTACCAACTGGTTAACCAACTGAGCGTTTGATTGGCTCTGTGCTCGGTTCATCTCATTGGTTAACTGAGCTGTGTTGCAGAGTGTGGACAGCGCCCCCTGTTTGAGATGAAGGGGATAAAGGATAAGAAGGAGGAGGAGCTGTTGGAGTCGTACATGGAGAAACGCATCGTTGGGGGCGACAGCGCCGAGGAGGCCTCGGCACCATGGTAACCACACCTATCACCAGCTGTCACCATGGTTACCACACCTATCACAGCCGTCACCATGGTTACCACACCTATCACAAGCTGTCACCATGGTTACCACACCTATCACAAGCTGTCACCATGGTTACCACACCTATCACAAGCTGTCACCATGGTTACCACACCTATCACAAGCCGTCACCATGGTTACCACACATATCACAAGCTGTCACCATGGTTACCACACCTATCACAAGCTGTCACCATGGTTACCACACCTATCACAAGCTGTCACCATGGTTACCACACCTATCACAAGCTGTCACCATGGTTACCACACCTATCACAAGCTGTCACCATGGTTACCACACTGTAAAAACATGACTGGTAATGCTATTTAAAGGTTGAAGGTTCAAACCCGTTGTGCAGGCAGGTGATGCTGTTCAAGCGAAGCCCCCAGGAGCTGCTGTGCGGAGCCAGTCTGATCAGTGACCAGTGGATCGTCACGGCCGCTCACTGCATCCTCTACCCCCCTGGAACAAGAACTTCACCACCAACGACATCCTGGTCCGGCTCGGGAAACACCACAGAACCATGTAGGACGACTGAACCTTTTCTCTGACCTTTCTTCCCATGGACTGACACAAACATCTTCTCTAACCTCCAGATACGAGCGCGGCACTGAGAAGATCGTGCCCATTGATAGAATCATCGTCCACCCCAAGTACAACTGGAAGGTGAACCTGAACCGGGACATCGCCTTACTGCACATGAGACGGCCGGTCCAATTCACAGACAAGATCTCCCCCATCTGCCTGCCCAACAAGAAGGTCGCCAAAGCGTAAGACAAACTGGCTTTACTGGGAAAACCCAACTTCCACAGGTTGTGTCAAAGGCCCTGATATTCAGTCACACGATTCCACGAGCTGCCGTCCGAACACGTCTGAAGGTCAAAGGTTAGAAAGTCTGCTGTCAGTAGACGTGAGGAATTGTCCCAATGGGAGAAAGTCCGTGTTCATGTTGTTCGTAGTTTGGTGAAAACAAACATTTAAACCCAACGCTCCCTCAGACGGACTTCAGAGGAACGGAGCACTTACCTCTGGACGTGGTCGGATGTAGCTCGTTCCTTCGTGGGACACCCGGGGTTCGTGTTTTAATCTGAACGTTGTTTTTCAGGCTGCTGTCCGAGGGCTATAAGGGCCGAGTGACCGGCTGGGGGAACCTGAGGGAATCCTGGAAACCGTCGTCCAGAAGCCTCCCCAGCGTCCTCCAGCAGATCCATCTGCCCATCGTGGACCAGGACGTCTGCGTCAGCTCCACGAGCGTGAAGATCACAGACAACATGTTCTGTGCCGGTAACACTCACGTTCCTCTTCGCTCCTGAACGCTTCAGTGTGGATTTCACATTCAGAACTTTAATATCAAAACACAGTCATAGTTGTTTTTCCTCGATCACAAAAGTGAATCCATCATTAAACTTTCCAATAAAACTATATACAACACTTTTATAATTTTGAATGCAGGAAATGTCAATGTATTGAGTAATTTAAGTATTAATACTATAAAGGAGTCTTCATGTAGCGCCACCATCAGGTCAACGTTGGAACAGTAAAGTGTGTGTTGCAGGTTTTAAACCGGACGACGCCGAGCGTGGCGACGCCTGCGAGGGAGACAGCGGCGGACCGTTCGTGATGAAGGTTTGATTCCCGATACTGAATCTGTTTAATATCTTCCACATGGAATAACTGGTTTATAATATATTTAAGTTTATTCTAAATTACATAGATACAGATTATATGATTCCAGCTGAGTTTAACTGAAATGTCAAACAAGTGATGAAACAATAAACCTAGATGACAACAGTGCACATTTCTGAAAGGTTTGGTTTTATCGGTGGATTATAAACAGAACAATCGATGAGTTGATGATTTAAAGATCCACTGACGGTCTGTGTCTCCCCGGGCAGTACCCGTCAGAGAACCGCTGGTACCAGATGGGCATCGTGTCGTGGGGCGAGGGCTGCGACCGAGACGGAAAGTACGGCTTCTACACTCACCTGTACAGGATGAGCAGGTGGATCATGAAAACCATCGCCAGTACAGGCTGAGCAGCAGAACCATCACCTGAACGGGGGGGGAGTCGACTAACACTTCCTGTTCTCACATGCTTAATAAAGCTCACTTCCTGTCTATGACACTCGCCTCTGGTCTGAATACAAAACCTGTAAAATATGTGGATATTTAACATCACACAGAGAATCTCCATGGCAACGCAAACGTAACAATCAGTTCTTACTGAGAAAATAACATTTTACATTTGTAGTTTCAAGTTGGAGGAAGAAGACAAACTGTCAATCAATCAATAATCAATAGTTCAGCTCAGAGACAAAGGGAATCAATCTTCATTAATGTTGATGTGGAGCAGATGAAGTTTTTATCATTTTAATTCACAATGATATCACTTTGTAAATGATAACTGTATTTAGGATCATGTACAGACAGCAGGGGGCGTGTTTGAGTCGTGGTCGCTGGGCTCCGTCCTCCACGTGTGCGGCGGCGGCGGCGGCGCGGTGCGTGAGCAGGTGGCGGCTCAGGTGAGTTTTGCGCGTGTAGCTCTTGGCGCAGTAGACGCAGGCGTAGGGTCGGACGCTGCTGTGAGACAACATGTGTTTCTTCAGGTCGAACTTCCTCCTCAGACATTTACCACAATCTGGACACGAGAACGGCTTCTCTCCTACACAACAGACACACACAGAGATGCACACAAAGAACATGACACACACACGAGGCACAGACAGAATACACACATACACATGACACATAATTCAACAGACATAATGGATACACAATAAAAACAATAGATACAACTCACACGTGTGTGTCTGCCAGCATGTTACACATAAAGCTTGTGCTTCGTACCTGTGTGTATTCTCCGGTGTTCGGTCAGGTGACAGGAAATGGAGAACGCCTTCCCACAGTCCTGGCAGACGTATGGTCGTTCTCCCGTGTGCGTCCTCATGTGTTTCTGCAGGTCGCCTCCGGACGGCCAGCCCTTACCACACACCTTGCACACGTACGGGCGCTCCCCGGTGTGCCGCCGCACGTGCACGTTGAGGCCGGCGAGCGCAGTGAAGTCTTTGGGGCAGTAGGGGCAGCGGTAGGGCCGCTCGCCGGTGTGCGTCCTGAGGTGACCCTCCAGCCCGTCCCGCGTCTTGAAGCGTTGCCGCACTGCGGACACAGGAAGCGGCTCTCGCTGCTGTGGCTCGCCCGGTGGGACTGGAGGCCGGTGAGCGAGCTGTACGTCTTACTGCACTGGTCACACTGGTAGGAGCGGAACGTGTGCGTGCGCTGGTGGATACGAGCTCAGTCACACCTGGAGCACATGACCAACATCAGCATCAGGAGTCCAGGAAGTGACGGAGCAGCGTCGGACAACATTGATTAGAAATGATTGTGTCATTGATCGGTGCTGACGACCGGGTTCTGTCGTTACCAAAGCTCAGTAGAAAGAAGGTTTTACCTGAGAAGCTCAGCTCACAGAAGCGGCAGCTGTAGCGCGGGTTGGCGCCCTCCACCGAGTGAGTCTGCAGGTGACGCAGCAGCAGCGTCTGCGAGCTGAACGTCTGCTCGCACACCGTGCACGTGAGGTCGGGCAGCCGGTGCTGCAGCCGGTGGGCGTCTCGCTCCTTCGGCGACTCAAACACTTTGTCGCAGCGGCTGCAGGTGAAGCCTCCCTGGTGCAGGTGTGTCTGCTTGTGATTGGTCAGGCTGGACAGGTGGTGGAACTCCTTGTCGCACTGACCACACTGGTACACGGGTCGCGCCCGGTGGCTGCGCTGGTGCGACAGCAGCTCGGCTTTGGTTATGAAACGGCGTTACACTGGAAGCAGGAGAGGGTCCTGGTGGGGCGGGGCTCTGGGAGGCGGGGCTCCGCGGGGCAAGGCTCCTCGTCACGAACGCCGCGCCCGCCGTGGTAATCCCGCAATTTTGGGGGTTTCCCAACGACTCACCTCCTGCTAGGTGCGCCGCAGACTCTTGGCTGCGAGTGACGGACACTCTTGACAGGACACTTGAGGCCACAGCTGAGACACTCTCTGGAAACGTAGAGCACTCTACTGAGACGGTAGTGACCACTTTATCACCGCTGAGAATTTTGGGATGACTGTAGGAGAATAGCTGTGACCTCGGAGCTCGACTGATCTGATTGGTCGACTGTGGAGAAAGGCAGGAGCTCATTATATAAACGGGTCTGTGTGTGTGTGTGTGTGTGTGTGTGTGTGTGTGTGTGTTGTGTGTGTGTGTGTGTGTGTGTTACCTGTGTCTTCTGATTGGTCAGCAGAGTTTCCAGGTGAGTCCTTTAACCTGCAGAAAACATGTCACATGATTAGTTCATAATCAGAGACGAGCTGAACATGACCATGTGTGTGAGAGATAAACGGCGTCTGACCCGTCCACCTCCAGCATCACGGGTGTTTCGGAGCATTCCTCGCCACCCGCCGCTTCCTGCTCCACTGGCTCCACGGTCCGACCAATCACGGCCACTTCCTCCTGCTCGTCCTCCGTCATGACCACCACCTCCTCCTTCACCAGCTCCACGTCCGGCTGCGAACAGCCGACCGCACCGGTGACGGCGTGCGACTGTTCTCGAGTGTCAGCAGGCGGTGGCTCACGATTGGTCAGTTTGGTGAAGAGTGGGTGGGACCAGGCGGAGAGGAGAATCCTCTCTGAGTCTCGACTCACTGAGGAAAAAACCAGCAACATTAAAAACAGTTAAAGTCACGTGACCCGAACCAGGATGTGACTTGGTACCTGTGGTGGTGGCTCGGCCCAGAGAACAGCTCTGATTGGTCAGCAGCTTCCTCAGATCTTCACGCTGCGCCTCCTGCAGACAGCCCTCCACACCAGCAGGGGCAGCATCGAGCCAGGAAGCAGACTGAGACACAGACACAGTTTATTTAAGTATTTATGTTATTAAATGTGTGTTTGTAACGAAACACAAAAACTCTTCCTGGGTCAACAATAAATGTTCGATGTCTGAGAATTAAACCTTGTGTGTGTGGGGTGTGTGGGGGGGGGTGGGGGGGGGGGGGGATCACCTGCTTGAAGTCGGGCACAGGAAACATCTGCTCGATCCTGGAGAGGAAGTCGGACACAAGGGACTGGAGGGCGGAGTCAAAGCTCTGGTTAAACACTTCCTGAAACAGACGGAGAGACGGTCACTTCTGGAGCTTGTGCCCCCCCCCACTGGCACATGTCACATGTTCTGTGATGATGTCAATCGACCTGCTGCAGCTGATGATGTCACTGATCTGTTGTCATCAGCTCAGGGGTCACGTGACCAATAAAACCATCGTTTACAGATCACTGACCTGCAGGAGGCGCTGTCTGTCAGCCGGGCTCTGTGTCACTTTGTCCGTCAGCGTGAACAGAGCCGAACACCAGTCGTCCGCCTCGTGGTCCTGCCGCTGGGACACAAGACAAACACACCGTCACCGTGACAGCTGGGTTTCTAACATCCTCCGTTTCCCAGAATGCACTGCAGTCTGGTCCCATGTCAAACACGAGTTCAAGCTGAAGCGATTCGTCGCTCGACAGCGGAACCTCCTCTTACCGTTGCCTGGGAGACGGGGCGGATCCTGTCCAGGTGAGTGTGCACGTCCTCCGAGTCAGAGAGGGTCACCTGCAGGTAAACAGGAAGTACAGGTGGTGTCAGTCAGCATCTGCATCATCACTGTTGCTATGGTTACGCCTGGCGTCCACACACACACACCTTGGCCCTCAGCGCCGCCAGCAGCAGACTCCTCTGTCTGTCCGTCAGCAGCTGTGGCACCGCCTCCGTCACCATGGAAACAAAGTCCTCCAGCATCCCATAATGCTTCACGCTCTGATGCTGAGCGACCTGCCACATGGCCGCCGTCAGCAGGCGGAGGGGGGGGACGAGGAGCCGCAGGGAGGACAGGGGGAGAGGGGAGGCTGGGGGGGGGGGGGGGGCACAGTCAGATGTTTAACATGAACAAGATGTCAGGATGGTTGTGTTAATATTAGAAAGAATATTTCAGAATAAACCACAAAGTTTGTAATTGTCCACAAGGAGTTTGAACCGGGTCTCACTCACTGAACCGGGTCTCACTCACTGAACCGGGTCTCACTCACTGAACCGGGTCTCACTCACTGAACCGGGTCTAACTCCCTGAACCGGGTCTCACTCACTGAACCGGGTCTCACTCACTGAACCGGGTCTCACTCACTGAACCGGGTCTAACTCACTGAACCGGGTCTAACTCCCTGAACCGGGTCTCACTCACTGAACCGGGTCTCACTCACTGAACCGGGTCTCACTCACTGAACCGGGTCTAACTCACTGAACCGGGTCTCACTCACTGAACCGGGTCTAACTCCCTGAACCGGGTCTCACTCACTGAACCAGGTCTCACTCCCTGAACCAGGTCTAACTCCCTGAACCGGGTCTCACTCCCTGAACCGGGTCTCACTCACTGAACCAGGTCTAACTCACTGAACCAGGTCTCACTCCCTGAACCAGGTCTAACTCCCTGAACCGGGTCTCACTCCCTGAACCAGGTCTAACTCACTGAACCAGGTCTGAAGTGAGACCAGTTTGTGAGGCTCCAGGAGGAGAAGTCATGTTGTCAGGTTGTGTGTCTGCTCGTGTTGTCAGTTGTGTGTCTGCTCGTGTTGTCAGGTTGTGTGTCTGCTCATGTTGTCAGGTTGTGTGTCTGCTCGTGTTGTCTGTGTGTGTCCGGACTCAGAACCAAGAGCAGGAACTGGACCGGACATGTTCTGATGAGTTGCACTCGGTCTATAATCCAGGATTTCACTTATATGTGCCAAATACAAGCCGAAGTAATAAGTAAGTATAGCTGAGTTATAGCAGCTGTAGTATTATATACTCTACTGAGTATTTACTTCCCTTTGAACCCAAGTCAATGCAAACTGGGACGGTTCTGAACGGAGTTCGGTTGGTACCGGTCCTGCTAGCTAGCTAGCTGCTAACAGCTGCTGAGGGAAACAGGTAGTGATGAGTAAACACGAACAGGATTTACCCATAATGCTCCTGGCGAAGTTCACCTGCTCTTCACCTGTCGGGAGCTCGGGTTAGCACCGCTAGCACCGTTAGCTCAGCTAGCTCCGTTAGCACCGCTAGCTCCGACAGCTAACGGCTAGCGCTGTTTACCATGGAGCCAAGCTAACACACCGGAAGCTAAACCACGGGGGAGAGAAACACTTCCGCTTTCCAGACAGACAGAAGGAGAGAGAGAGAAATATACTCTTATTACTATTATTATTATTGGTAAGGAGTTACTACCAAAGGTAAAACAATACTCAGAGTATTTCCACTACAATGTTAAGGTTTTTAATCATGTACTTGTAGTAAATCAAATCAACCACCAGGTGGAGACAAACAACCATCTCTGATTCTGCACTGATGCAGTAGATTAATGTGAACTCAATATTAATATTATTAACATTATTACAAATACTACTACTACTACTCAGAAGTATTATTATATCAGTTAAGTGTTTTTTAGTTTTGACAAGATGTGAATAAACTGTCAAGTGAAGTTTGGTTTGTCAAATATTGAAGCATCACTTTTATAATACATATACAATATATATGTGATAGGTAGGTTTTTATTTACAATTTCAAATTGTATTATTGTTGTTGTGATGTCCTCTGGTTCCTTCCCACATCCAAACACATCCATGGAATTGGAAATTGGAAATTTCCCACAAATCTAAAGTCTTTTTGCTTCTGACGTCTTCCTCCCCGAGCAACATCAGAGAAGATCGGTTCCTGGGTCGTCTTCCTGGGACTGTCCCTGGAGCCTGGGCAGCCTCACTCGTCCCTGGAGCCTGGGCAGCCTCACTCGTCCCCTGGAGCCTGGGCAGCCTCACTCGTCCCCTGGAGCCTGGGCAGCCTCACTCGTCCCCTGGAGCCGGGCAGCCTCACTCGTCCCTGGAGCCTGGGCAGCCTCACTCGTCCCCTGGAGCCCGGGCAGCCTCACTCGTCCCCTGGAGCCCGGGCAGCCTCACTCGTCCCCTGGAGCCTGGGCAGCCTCACTCGTCCCCTGGAGCCTGGGCAGCCTCACTCGTCCCCTGGAGCCTGGGCAGCCTCACTCGTCCCCTGGAGCCTGGGCAGCCTCACTCGTCCCCTGGTTGGACACAGGTAATCTGCAGCTGTAATCCCTCTCCTCCTCCTTCTGGGTAACTGGATTAACTTTGTGAGCGCAGCACAGGAACAGCCAGAAACACGAAGACCAAACAGCAGCTAGAGCAGCGACCGGGCGCAGAGCAGTGGACCAGTGGACGAGCTGGTCTGGAAAACTTTATTTCTCCTTGTCTGGATCCACCGGGAGCAGAGAGACAGTCAGGATTTGTTGCTCCGTTAATCCATCCCTTCTTCATCCATCTGTCCCTCCTCTTCCTCTTCCTCTCTGTCTGTCGGCCAACTGTGAACGACCCAGTGACCCCTGATGTGTTTATTTAACCTGCGCTAAACTATCGCCCGGTTTCAGTTACGTGATTCAGCCTCGTTCAAAATGAACCTTGAAAATTCAGCCTTGTTGTGTTTTTGATCCTGTATAATTGAGTTTGATTAAATCTTAGCCTTGCTTCTTCCATAGCTTGGTAGCTAGCTCAGTTTTCATTTAGGGTGGATCTAATCTTTTAGCCTGGCATGGCCCAGCATGCTAATCAAGCTAGCTGTCGAACCGCTCTAATATAGCCTGGTTGCAAGTTGTTCGAGCTTTAAAGCTTGGCATTACCTCAGCCTGGTTAGAAATAAACCTGCGTTGCCTAGTTTAGCTGTAATTTAGCCTGACTACAAATTAGCCTAAATGAAACTAGTTTGGCGGTAATTTAGCATAGTTGGTAGTAAATGAGGCTAGAAGTAAATTAGCCTGGTTCTGATCCAGCTAAATTAGCCTAGTCTGGCTTTATCTTTAGCGGCTAATTGAACTTTTAAATTAAGCTTCGATGGATCCAGACACAGAAGTTCTGAAACCAGAGGAGGAAGAGGAGAAGGAGGAGAAGGAGGAGAAGGAGGAAGAGGAGAAGGAGGAGGAGAAGGAGGAAGAGGACGTGGAAGAAGACGCCCGGATCTTCAATGCCTGGATGCAGAGGTACAGAGGAGGGAAGCAGCAGGAGAAAACCAGACAGGAGCAAGAGGAGGATGTGGGGTCAGAAGGAGGAAGGACTGAAAGCAGGAGCAGTTTGGAACCGTTGATCGGAATGAGGGTCGACCGCCGGGCGTCGCTGCCGTGTCCGGTAAGAGAAGCTAGCATCAAGATGTCTCCTCTAATGCATCGAAGGGTTTTTGTTGTATTTACTCGTCAGAAACGTGGGAAGATAGTTTGACCTCCGACTGTTTCCCACGTTTTACCCCCATAACTCCCACATGATGGACTAATGCCCCCTGGTGGCCGTCAGACCTGTCAGCAGATGAAGGATCATGAGACCAGCAGCTGACATGTGACTCAAACTGGTGGAGTCACTGGTTGGTTTCATTCTAACAACTCGTATATGTTATAAATGGTTTCCAGGACAACGGCCACCTTCTTGTTGTGGATCTCTTCAAGACTACAACTCGAACCTTTTTAAAACAAGGAGTCTGACACTGGATGTTCAGTGTTTGTTTCCTTCTTCCTCATCTGTCACCAAACATCTGCAGCAGCCGCTTCAGGCTTCAGGCTTCAGAGCGACTCCACGTCCATTTTTAGAAACCAGAGTCCGGCTTCACAGCTCGGTTCCTTGGTTCCTTGGTTCCTTGGTTCCTCGGTTCCTTGGTTCCTCGGTCCAAGAAAAGAAACTAATGAGGATTTAAAATGTATTTTTGCTTGTTGTGATGGGATGAAGTGATTTAACCTGATCAACTCTCCCTGATGAATCAAAGCATGTGTGTGAAGTTGGACCTAATGGAATTAACATCTTCTATATTTGGTTCCTCAGGAGGCGGCGGCCAGTTAAACCTGTTAACTGGTTAACTCTCTCTCCCCCCCCCCTGTCCAGGCCACTCTCTTGGCCATGCAGCTGTCTCGTCTCCACTCGTCCACTCAGGCTCCGGTGACGGCGGGAGTCCTCCTGCGTCGCACCTCCTCCCGCCGCCTCCTGCCCTCGCAGCAAGAAGCCCCCGGCCCCGCCCCCGCGAGGAGACGCTCCCTCATAGCCACCATCCCAGAGGCCATCGCGCCCGAGAGGAGGGGCCAGTTCAGGAGACGCAATGTCATGTCGCTGGTGGGTGAGAGGGCCGAGGTCAAAGGTCACCAGAGTTTGTTTGTGACACTAAAGCATGTGTGTGTGTGTCTGTGTGTGTTACAGAGCGACGCAGACAGTGTGTGTCTGATCTGTCACAACGACTTACATGGAGGAAGTGGTGGAACCAGAGAGCTGCAGTGTACACACACCTTCCACAGAGAGGTGACACACACACAGTCTCACACAGACACACACAGTCTCACACAGACACACACAGACACACACACAGACACACACACTCACACCCCCCCTGATCCTCTCTCTCTCTGCAGTGCATCGAGGAGCGTCTGTGGAGGAAGCAGTCGTGTCCCACGTGTCACGTTCAGGTGGCGATGCCTCAGCCCGTCTACTGGAGCTCCACCCGGGTCAAAGTCCCGTGAGAGGACGCCAGTGAACTCCCAGCATGCATCAGGCTGTGGACCGTGTCCCTCCTGTGGACGGGGGCCTCAGTGCAGTCCTCTACACGTCCCCCAGGGGACTAGGACATCATCGTAGTGGCACCTCAACCAGGAGAGGACAAGATCAATATGTTCAAACTATAAATAATCAGCTGATCCACTTCTCTACAAAGTGTGTAACACGTACGTGCACTAACATCAGATAACTTCATACGTGAGCAATTATTATACTAACGTACAACCACAGAATCCTCACCTGTGTGTGTGTGTGTGTGTGTGTGTGTGTGTGTGTGTGTGTGTGTGTGTGTGAGTGTGTGTGAGTGTGAGAGAGAGAGGAATTGTGAATTTCACCTGCGACCCTGGCTCTGACCTCTAGGGGGCAGCAGCATTATTATTATTAACAAAATGTGAATAAAATCTGATCAGTAATAAAATGAAGTTTGTTTCAGAAACTGTGTGAACGGTTGTTTCTCTGAGATTTGGTTTGAGTTACTTTGTTAGTTTTAACTTTAATAATAATAATTATTATTATTTCTCCACTTCCGAATTGAAAGAGTTTTGAGAGAATGAACATTTTGATTTGGTTTCATACAAATAAAACTGTAATGAATTGAACTGTTTCTTCTATTTGGTTTGTTTATAAAATCCGATTGAAGGAATAAAAATGATTTTCTGTATTTACTGAAGAGTCTTCACGACGTGTGAAAAGTTAAAGATGAAATGATCTTTAACACGACCGTCACCTGCTGCTCATGTTGATTTCAGTATTTGTGTGAAGACAGTTTTTAATAATCATTTGCTGATGTTTTCACCTGAGACGTGAATCACAGCCGTCGACTTCAATAAAAACCTTTTGTTGTATTTATTTTCAGATTTATCTTCGGATCTAAAATCACAGGAAAACGTTAAATTGCTGTTTCAGAAATTTCACTTTGTTTATAATTGAAGATTTATTTAATTTTATTCCTCATTTGACTCTGGAACCAGTGAGAGTTGAATTTTTTGGGGATGAATTGAATAAATGAATTAAATCTTAAAATTGTTGCAGATCATTTTTCCGTCTCACAAACACAAGGACGCCTGTGAAGCTGAAACATGATTCGCCTCCTGTCATCAGCCCGACCTTGATCCCGCCTCTCTAACCCCGGCGTGATCACACAACCAATCACCTCGCTGACCTTGCAAGCCGCGGCCGTCACTGGCCCCCGCCCCCACGTCACTCATCACGTACGAGTGACACGCATGAACAAATCAAACGCGCTCACAACGGCTGCTCTTATTGCCTTTCCCAGAATTCCTCTGTCCTCTCACACACGACTGAGGCGTGTTGGCTTTGACCTTTGACCCCCAAACGACCTCCTCCGACGCTCGTCAAAACCATCAAACGTAGAAAATGAAGAATTTGATCTGACGAGAATAAAAACCAACGACAACAAACTGAAGTCGACGTCGGGTCAAGTGGTTCCGTGTTTGTCGTGAATTAACGAGACTCGGACTCGAGGTCTCGCCCCCGGAGACGGAGACAAGGAGCCGGGACACGATCTCGCCGTCCGTCCTGCTCTGATTGGACACAGAAGACGAGGCGGCGATCGGGAGGAGGCCGGAGTCGGAGCGCTGAATGATGAAGACGATTATGTTTCCAGAGTTTCACATGGCGAGCTGGAATTCATGTCCAGCCTTAATAGTGCTCGTTTTCTGCCTTGTTCACTCCATTAGCGGCGAGCAGGGGGCCTGAGTGCCGGGCCCGCCGCTAATTACGGCATGAGGGATGATCGGCGAGGGCTCATTACCGGCGGAGCGGGCGAAACATACTGTCTCTCTCCTGGATAATGATGTTGGATCCGTGGAGAGGGGAGGCCCGCGCTCGCCGCTCCATCAAACGTCTGAATGTCCAGGGGTTAACGTGGCTGTTGACTTCTCCGTCTGAAGCGCTTTCGCTGGGAATCAAAAACCGCCGCGGCCTCATTAGCATGAGGCAGGTTTATAACTTCACGATCTCAGGATTCTTCTTCTTCTTCTTCTTCTCTTGAAAACCTTCAGATGAAACCTGCTTCATCGGCGCCGCGAGAAACGAACCGATTCATCAAAGACGGAAAAATATAAGACGAAAAAACAAGTCGAGTCATCAAACTTCACGTCAACAGATATTTAAAATCTGTTTCAAAGGAAGAAACACGACTTCACTCTGAAGACAACTGAGAATCTTCTGCTTCTAAAAAACACAACTCCACAGATCCACCGTGATATTATATATTTCTCTCCTTGTCACCAAATCACAGCATCCTGAGTGTGGATCAATCCGCTGCTGGAAATAGTCCCGACCAACGCACTGGTTCCTCCTGAGTTCATCTTCAGATCCTGCTGCTTGACTTTCACATGTCCCGGCTGCCAACACGGAGGAGGAGGGGCTACGACAAGCCACCAGGGGGCGATGGAGATGGTTTGGCTTCAGATTAGGGAGCCGTCATGTCGTCCATCTTTATTTACAGTGTGTTATGAATTATTAGACGGATCCACATTAGGTTTCTTCCTTTATATCTGTAATAACATACATCTAGTTCGCCGAGTAGATACTAACATACAGTTAAAGTAAAGTTTAGCTGCTGAGGTGAATGAAACCTCCTGTTCGTCCGCGATGAGGCAGTAAACCCAGAGTTGTGTCTGACAGGAGGTTTAAACAGGACGGATGTGAATCAGTGACAGAAGAAGAAACTCGTCAGGTCCCAGAACGACGGTGAAACGGGTCAAAGGAAACTGATGAAGGTAATAAAGGCGAGTGACGACGCAGCCGGAGGAAAGTGAGACGTGAGAAAACTTTCTACAGACAAGGCGTTCATTCATGTGAAGCGTCTCGGGCGGCGGCGGCGCTCCCGCTCGCCTCGTTCCCGCGCTGTCGAGCCTTCATGTTGCTAATGGGAGCCGACACCGCTCACCCAGAGGAACCGGCACGTCCAGGCGGCTCTAACCCAATTTTAGCCGCCGTCTCCTTGCATCCTGTGTGGGAGATTGTACCAGCAGTGATTCAGGCTGTAATAATGAAATAACTCCTTTAGCGTCTGTGTGGGAGACAACGCCAACATCTCGCCAGATCTAATTAGCTCGTCTGAAGCTCGCCGTCTGATTCCCCCTCCGCCGTCTGGAGCGCTGAACTCGTGTCTGTCCCGGCCCAGGACGCCTCTCATTCCCCGGGTTAGCCGCGGCGGAGAGCGTGTATTTACCTGCGTGTCTTTATGGAGCGAGGTCAGAGGTCAGGCCGAGAGGCCTCTCATGTTGTTGGCCTAAAGAGGGGGGGGGCTGCTGCGTGCAGTAATGACAGTGATTCCAGCTGCAGGAACATCTGCTGCGGGCCGAGCAGCAGAAAGTGACACGTTTCAAACACTCAATTATCTGACCTGGTTTCCACGGAGACGACTCTCGAGCAGCTGGACGCAATATTTCACTGATTTGTGTTTCAACACGTGAAGCTGGAAACTTTGTGCTTCACTTTCATTCTGCAGAAACGACCACATCATACAAACGTGTTCAAATATACATGAGATCAATGTGGATCAATGATTCAAGTCATTTCATATAAAAACTTTCTCTTGTTCTTCAGCGTGAAGTTTCCATCTGGTTCAAATGATTTAAGATCTTTGAGTTTCCAGTCTGAACTTCAGGTGTGAACGGTTCCTCGCAGCAGAATAAAGACTGGTTCTGTTTCATAACCGAGGAGTTCACGGACTTTACTCAAGGATCCAACTTCTCTTCAACTTCATGTTTTCAAGTCAAACAGTGAAATGTGTTAGATCTGTTATAAATGAGACGTTTTGTCGGTGCTGATCTGAACATTATTTAAAACCCAGTATTAGTCCATCTAGTTAGAATCAGTCCAGTTGTGTGTAGTCTGGGTTAGGGTCAGGGTCTGACTCGACCCAGATGTGGTGACAGATCACAGCTGGACTCATCTGAATGTTCAGGTCCAGCTCAGACGACACGTTTCCCCGAAGTCCCTCAACAATCTCAAACGGAGACGTCCTCAAACGGAGACGGAGGAAATGTCTGAGCAGCACATTTTTCATTCCTTAGACGTTCAGCAGAGTGTTTTTATTGGCCTCCAGGGGGCGCTGGTGGTGATTTGACTGCATTAGGATCCTCATCCTAAACGGATCTTGTATTTAGAAGATTTTCACTCTCATGTCGCACACGAGCAATAATTTACATTTCATGAGAATCAACGTGAAAACGATTCTGTAAAAGTCGAGCTGCAGATTTGAGGACTTGAAATAAACCACTTCCCTCGTGTTGGTCATTTTATCACGTGAACAATAAACACGGCTCAAAGTTTTGTCAGGTTACAGTAATTTTAACGAGTCTGTGATTCTCCAGTCACATGATCATCGGGTTTTATGAATTCACTGAAATACAAATAAAAACGAGTGCATCAGAAATGTGTGGTTGACTCAGTTGACAGAGTCCTGGACAGAGTCAGAGTCACAGTCCTGGACAGAGTCAGAGACAGAGGACAGAGTCAGAGGACAGAGACAGAGTCAGAGGACAGAGACAGAGTCCTGGACAGAGACAGAGACAGAGTCAGAGGACAGAGTCAGAGTCCTGGACAGAGACAGAGTCACAGTCCTGGACAGAGACAGAGTCCTGCACAGAGACAGAGGACAGAGTCAGAGTCCTGGACAGAGGACAGAGACAGAGTCCTGGACAGAGTCAGAGGACAGAGACAGAGACAGAGACAGAGACAGAGTCAGAGGACAGAGACAGAGACAGAGACAGAGTCAGAGACAGAGTCCTGGACAGAGACAGAGACAGAGACAGAGGACAGAGGACACAGACAGAGTCCTGGACAGAGACAGAGTCCTGGACAGAGTCAGAGGACAGAGACAGAGTCCTGGACAGAGACAGAGACAGAGTCAGAGGACAGAGTCAGAGTCCTGGACAGAGACAGAGTCAGAGGACAGAGACAGAGTCCTGGACAGAGTCAGAGACAGAGTCCTGGACAGAGACAGAGACAGAGGACAGAGGACACAGACAGAGTCCTGGACAGAGACAGAGTCCTGGACAGAGTCAGAGGACAGAGACAGAGTCCTGGACAGAGGACAGAGTCAGAGACAGAGACAGAGTCAGAGTCCTGGACAGAGTCACAGTCCTGTAAACCATCATGTCTTTAAAGAGAAGCAGGACCTTGAAGCTTTGACAGAGCGTCTGAGTTCAGTTTCTATTTCCTGCGACTAACTCCACCGACAACGAGTCGTCCAGTGGATCTTCTCACCGGTTCAAACAGAATCCGATTATCGGACTCGAGAGGAAGATTAAATGACTTGTTGGGACGAAGGTTTTCTGCAGAGTGATCGATCCGCTCGCCGCTCGGCTGCCAGAACATACTTAAGAAACTCAATCCCATCAGCCGTCCTCCCTCACTGGATCAGGGGCCGATCAATCGAGTCCCTTTCAGCTCCGATAATCAAAAATCCAATCGCTGCTCTAAATGTTAATTGATCGGAGCTTTGGGACCAAAGCAGCTCGGTCCGGTGTTCGGAGCAGGAACGAGTCAGATGTGGGTCTTCTAGGGTTAAAGCCATAAAAAGGGTTTTCTGATTTTATTCTGAAATATCTGAGTCTCTTTTCTCTGAGGTCATAAATTCATATTTGACTTTACAACAGTAGAGTGAATACTGAATAGATCTGAATAGTTTTGTCCCGATTGAAGGTTTAAATCTTCCTCCTCTGATGTTTTGAGGTGTGTGTTTGTGCGTGTGTCTGCAGGGGGCGCTGTGGTGCTCGTCACTAGCGTTTCAGCTGATTCAGCAGTTTGTCTCAGTTAACGTTTCGCAGCCACGTTCACGCGTCTGACGATGAGTCACCACGGAGACGCAAGATGGCGGAGAGAAGAACACGGAGTATAAAAGGTGCCGAACATGTGAACGTGTCAGAGACGTGTTGTGACCCCGGGCGGCGTCTCGGGGTCACGTGATGCACGTTGCTCAGGACGCGGTTCTGAAACATCTGATGTTTCTCAGCGCGTCACCGTGTTTCTGGGACTAAATGTGTTCTGGCATTTAGAGGCTGATGGAAAGGTTGATACCGCCACGCGGCGCCGCTCTGACTGAATGGTGTCGGGCGGCGCTGGGGCCCGGGGCGACGGCCACCCTCCACCCCCCCGCCCCCGCCGCCCCTCCACCCTCTGCTCCTGCCCCGGCTCCTCGGCCGCGGCGAGCGTCTCGTAAATTGCTTTTCCCGCCACATCCCCTCCACTTTACAACACATGACGACAGAATCAGCAAACTCTCGCAGCTCGTGTCATTTCAGACGTGAACTCCGGGGGGGGGGTGTGTGGGGGGGGGGGCTCTTGGTTTGTTTCTGTAAACCAGTCGTTCAGACGCCCATAATGGCGGCGTGTTGTAGCGATGATGATGCTAGCAGGTAAGCAGCTTCCATTAGAGGAAGCCTCATTTAGAGCAGTGTTACACCCCAGCTGCCCCCCCCACCCCCCCCCCCCCCCAGCTCATAATGGATGATGGCGGCTCGGCCTGCGTGCAGCAAAGCTTTAATTAAATCATAGTCCAATCATAATCCATGTTGTTAATTAAACTGGATAATTTATAAGTACAAAAGAGCGTATTTATTAGCTGCTCTGCGGTTGTGGCAGAGCAGTAACGTGCACGGGGAGCGTGCACGGACACATACACTCACCCCCCCCCCCCCCTGCCTTACAACCTTTTACTATTGATGCCCCTGCATGATTGATAATGAGACAGAGGCCGCTGTACTATTTGTCTAATGGCCGTGCAATTAAATCCCCTTGTAAATGACCCATGCCTCATTTCATCCTAATCTATGGAATTTTGATTGAATTTGTCAGCGCTAATTGAAAAATACTGCTATTTAATGTCTGCATCGCACTCGCAGATCAGGACGCCATTAATGAGATCGTGTCCCAGTGACCCTGAGGGGGGGGGGGGGGGGGTATCCATGCGTGCCCTTGACTCAGCCCAGGAGGAGAGGGGGGGTGGGTCTACTGGGAGATCCAGTGGGGTCGGAGGTCACGTCCCTGTCTCCGTCGATGATGTGTTGCGACGGCGGTGGCGTGGACGAGGCCGGTATGAATTGATGAGGAAGCCATTAGAGGATTCATTAACCGGGAGTTTGATGCCGACGCAGGAGCAAATATTGTGATTTAAAGCTTCTTCGCAGGAGATGAATCGCAGGATAATCACAGACGACTTCAAACCTCATCATGAGTCACCAAAACACGAGCCGGGGCCGAGACGCCGCCGCAAATCAACAGTCCCACATCAAACTGCTCGTAAAACCATTTCTTTACAGCTGCATTCATTACCAGTCGATACGGAGCATCCCAGTTTCACCTTCACACAGCAGCAGTCACATTGTGTCCGTGGAGAGGACGTGTTGAAAGAACAATATACTGAAAACTACAGCTACACATATATATAGATATCTATATATATATAACAGTCGTACAAGACATAAATCTGACCAGTAACCAGTCAACACATTAAATAATCTGACAGAACCAGTTTGTTCAAGGTTCTGCAGCCGAACGTGGTCGATGACAATAAAACACGAGTTCAACACGTGAAGTTCAACCAGCTGTCGGCCTCATTAAGTAAAGTTGTACAACGACTCTGAAACGCGTTAAAGTTGTTTTCTTGAGCCCAACGGAAGTTTGATTTAACCTCAGATAATAAAACCTGCTACTTACTGTAAATACACAGAGAGTTACTAGTTACTGTAAATAGACAAGTTACAGTTTACTGCAAGTCAACCGTGCTTCTGTTATTTGAAGTTAGTTTATTTGAAGTTTCCTTTACAACGAAGTGAAAATACATTCCTCTCATCTTGTGTGAATTATCATTTTATCGTGTAACATAATAAAAGTTAAATTGATTTAATACATTGATGTGAATCAACAGTTCTCACGTTCAACTGTTTGTCAGAAACAATGAAACCTTCTGAAAACTCACATTTACTCTGAGATGTATTTAAATGATTGATTATCAAAATGAAGCCGCTTCATTTCCTGTCATTCATTTATTATCTTGTAGGAAACGATGAAGCTGAAAGTGACATCGGGTCCAAACGGGTTTTGGCCCCGAGGCCCGAGGCCCCGGAGAGGAGAGTGAATAAAGGTACTTCTGGAGTAAGAGTATTTTTGGAGTGTTGTAGTAAGAGTATTTTTGTAGTAAGAGTATTTCTGTAGTATTGTAGTAAGAGTATTTTTGTAGTAAGAGTATTTATGTAGTATTGTAGTAAGAGTATTTCTGTAGTATTGTAGTAAGATTATTTTTGTAGTAAGCGTATTTCTGTAGTATTGTAGTAAGAGTATTTCTGTAGTAAGAGTATTTCTGTAGTATTGTAGTAAGAGTATTTTTGCAGTAAGAGTATTTCTGTAGTTTTGTAGTAAGAGTATTTCTGTAGTAAGAGTATTTCTGTAGTTTTGTAGTAAGAGTATTTCTGTAGTTTTGTAGTAAGAGTATTTCTGTAGGTCAGGGGACTAGAGGCGACCTGTGACGGCATCCCCATCGACCAATCAGGGCCGGAGCCCGGTGAGGGGGCGGGGCTCTCCCGCAGCAGACGCGCACAGGAGCGTAATTTAAATCCAAACACATCTGGACGCGCGCAGAGCGGACACACACACACACACACACACACACGTCTCACACGGGCTCAGCGGGAGACAGAGGGACAAGTGTCCGCTGCTCAGACACCGGAGTCCGGTCAAGTTGAAGTGGAGCCGCGGGACGCTCGGTTCTCCAGAGCGTCAGGGAGCGTGCGGTGCGGTGCGGTGCGGTGCGTGTTGGCTGTTGGTAAAAGAAGAAGAAGAAGCAGAAGAAGAAGCAGAAGAAGTTTCTGTGGCCGCGGACCCAATGGAATGTTTCACTTTAATCGGATTATCGCATCTGTGAACTTCCAGACCGAGGCGGCTCCACCGGGGCTCCTGTGTGTCCGCAGCCGCCCGCAGCGCCTCCTGCCCGGCCTCCTGCCCGGCCTCCTGCCCGGCCTCCTGCCCGGCCTCCTGCCCGGCCTCCTGCCCGGCCTCCTGCCCGGCCTCCTGCCCGGTCCCCTGCCCGGTCCCGGTCTCCTCCCCGGTCCCCTGCCCGGTCTCCTCCGGCTGCAGCGGTCGGTCCTATGAGCGCAGCGTTCAGCTCGTCCTTCATGGTGATGCAGCGGCCACTCGGAAGCACCACCGCCTTCAGCATCGACTCTCTGATCGGGGGGCCCCCGCAGCCCAGCCCGGGACACTTCGTGTACACCGGCTACCCGATGTTCATGCCGTACCGGTCGGTGGTGCTCCAGCCGCCGCCCCCGCCTCCCCCGGCCCTGCAGCAGGCTCTCCCCGCCGGACACCACCCGCAGATCCCCGGCCTGCAGGGCGGCTTCTGCTCCAGCCTGGCGCAGGGCCTGACGCAGGGCATGGCGCTCACCTCCACGCTCATGGCGTCGCTGCCCGGAGGATTCTCCCCGTCCCAGCAGCACCAGGAGGCGGCCCGGAAGTTCGGCTCCCAGGCGCTGCACGCGGTGTTCGACAAGGAGCTGCGGCTGGAGGCGGAGGACGGGAAGAGCTTCCTGCAGAAGGAGTCGCTGCAGGGGTTCCACGACGCGGAGCCGGTGCAGACCTCCACAGGTAGGCGGCTCCCGGCTCCCCGCCCGCCCGGGGAGAGCACTCCCGGGCCGGCGTCAGTGCGACAGCTCGACCGGAGCAAACAACCGGAGCCGAGACACACAAATCTAAATCATCACGGATCGTTGTTCCGTTAAATCTCGTTTTTAAAGAATCTGTTTTTAATTTAGAAAAAACATTCAGGTTTTTATTATTTAGAAGAAAATTAATAAATGAAAATTATTTGAACAGAAACTAATTTAAAACTAATTCTCACAGATGAAGAAAGATTTAAAAAGTCTCATCTTTTTATTTCTTATTAATGACAAATATTAAAAAACTAATGCGATAATTTCTTCGTTTTTAAAACAACTTCTATTAATTTTAAACAAGTGAAATTAAATATGTTCCGCTTCCGTTTGTTTGAATCTAAAAAACAGCGGAAGGTTTTATTCTGAACATAAATCAAATGATTCAGTAAATCTCGTTTAAATCCGAGTTTCAGTTAAATGATAAAAACTGCATTTATTATATATTATGATATAATTTCAGTTATTTATTGATCTCGAACAGGTTGATGATAAATCACGAGGCGCGTGTTCGTGGAGTTATTCGTTGTGACAGACGCGGAGTCTCCGTTTCACACACGAGGCCGCGGCGGGGACGCGCCGTGCGTAATTACGCGTGAAAAATAAAACTCCGTGGAGAGCGCGTGTTCCGCTGTGATCCAAACACGGATGTGATGATGATGATGGACACGGACACACACGCGCACACACACACGCGTTCACCTCTGGGCTCATGTTTCCACTCAGCACCAGTTTAATAATAACTAATTCTCTTCTACACACTTTATGTTTCTCCTCTGGTTTAATTCGCACAGTTGTACATGTTGTGTTGTTGTTGTTGTGTGTCCGTGTGCGTGTTGGTCTAACACTGAACTGTGTCCCAGGCAGAGGACTCGGGAAGGACGACTCGAAGGACGAGGACAGCGGGCGGAAGGACGAGACCTTCTCCATGGACAGCGACCTGGACTACAGCTCCGACGACAACCTCACGTCCCTGAGCCACAAGGAGGACGGGGACGGGCCCGGGGGTCCGGAGGACGCCCCGCACCAGCACGGCTCCGGCTCCGGGGGCTCCGGGGCGGGCGGCGGCGGCGGCGGCAGCGGGGGGGGGAAGAACCGGCGGCGGAGGACCGCGTTCACCAGCGAGCAGCTGCTGGAGCTGGAGAAGGAGTTCCACTGCAAGAAGTACCTGTCGCTCACCGAGCGCTCGCAGATCGCGCACGCACTCAAGCTGAGCGAGGTGCAGGTGAAGATCTGGTTCCAGAACCGACGCGCCAAGTGGAAACGCGTCAAGGCCGGAAACGTGAACAACAAGTCCGGGGAACCGTCCCGGAACCCGAAGATCGTGGTGCCGATCCCCGTGCACGTGAGCCGCTTCGCCATCAGGAGTCAGCACCAGCAGATGGAGCAGAACCGACCGTAGAAGAAGAAGAGCCCGTCCCGTGCCGACGCTTTTAATAATCACCAGTGATCCACTGGGTCAGAACCAGTTCCTCACATGTGGCCCCGCGGGATTCGAACTGTGTTCACGGGATTCAACCACGCGGCTTCACGTGGCTCCAGAGTCTTTCCCCAATTTGACCCGTTTCCAGATTAGAACCAGATCAGATCTGGAAACTGCTCAAACAAAGAGCTTTGATCCCATATTGAATATCTCTCCTGTAATTACAGACACTGACCCCCCCCCCCCCCCCCCCAGGACCGGGGCTTCCATTAGAGACATGACGTTTTGTGACAGATCACATTAACGAAGCTTTAATTACATTTCTGACTCTGACGATGTAATTATGGCCCAAATGTCACCGAGACGTTTTTAAATTCAACCTTTTCCTGCCGCAGTTTGGTTTAGATCAGGACTCCCGCTGGAACCTGACTCCAGATCAGCCTGTTCCTGCCGCAGTTTGGTTTAGATCCAGACTCCCGCTGGAACCTGACTCCAGATCAGCCTGTTCCTGCCGCAGTTTGGTTTAGATCCAGACTCCAGCTGGAACCTGACCCCAGATCAGCCTGTTCCTGCCGCAGTTTGGTTTAGATCCAGACTCCAGCTGGAACCTGACTCCAGATCAGCCTGTTCCTGCCGCAGTTTGGTTTAGATCCAGACTCCCGCTGGAACCTGACTCCAGATCAGCCTGTTCCTCCTCCATCAGAAAATAACTCGTATTAAAAGCGTCCGCACGAGACAGAGACTCTTGAACCGGAAGTGCGTGTGCAGAAAGAAAAGTGACATCGTGAAAAACTGTGCGTGAAGACGCCGCGCAGAGGAGGAAGAGGAGGATGAAGAAGAGACAGCACCCCCCCCCCCCCCCTCATGTAAATACACGCGGGACCAAACTGAGCACATGACGTCATTTGAAACGTTGTTGATCTGGATCCGTTTTTACGAAGCTCGAGTCTGAAGATTTGAAACTTTCATTTTGATTATTTCCCTCTGGACGAAGTGACGCTGCTAATTTATTTATATGAAACTGTGTTGAAGTCATGAAATATCATTCCTGAAGATGAAGGTGTGAATTAAAGCCTGAGCAGATGTGAACAGCTGCTTGTCCACTTTGTTCCCCCCCCCCCCTCAGAATCCATAACTTTACAAACAGAGAAACCGCAGCTCACAATAAAACTCTGGATATGAATCATCTGTGCACAATCAGAACTGTCAGGGTTTTATTTTGAAGGCCGGAAAGGCCACAAACCTTCATCTGAAAACTTTTAAATGTTGATAGAAACTATTAGTTTGAAGATATTTGTTCAGGCTAAATCTGCTTATTTTACTTTGAGGTTTTTGTTTGAATTTTATTTGAGAAACAGATTTGGTGAAAACAAAGTGAATTAACTGTTAATTAAATTCATCTTGTATTTATTAATACAGAGAAAATAAGGACGCAGCGAATCAAATGTTTAAAATCAAAGAGAAATAAAAGTTTAAATACCTGGAAGCTGCGGCTCAGTGACACGTGACGATCCACCAGGAAACACTGGAACACATCAGCACCAGTATATTTTATTTAATTATTTTAATTTTTCAAAAGAAAAAGTGAAAAATCCAAACAGAAGTTACCTGTCAGCGGCAGCCTGTGACGTCACGCAATCCGCGACACCTGTGGTCCATGTGGAGCTGACGCACACACACACACACACACACACCTGTTAGACACACAAATGTAAAAACACACACGTGAGAAACAAACGTTAAACGCACAGACACACGCAGTCAGTAGTGACCAACACGCACTTGAACACACACACACACACACACTCACCTGCTCCTGTTCGAGTCCAGTTCGTTCAAATCCTCCGGACAAATTAAAAACGTTTTTAGGCAGAATTAAAAAGCTTCACTCGGTGTAGTCACCACGTGCACGCGCGTCCCGTCGTTAAATTGATCGTTAAACGTGTTTTTTAACGTTAAAGAGAAAGAACCGGAAGTGGAGTTCGTCAGCGACAGAACGACCCAACGCACCTGAGAGTGATGACGCAGCAGGCCTTCGGATACTGACCGGAAATGACGTTGAAGTTAAAGTTTAAAAGTTGTTTTAAAATAATGAATAATTAAAATAATAATTATAATTTTAAAGTTAAGTTTTTCTTCGATTAAAACAAACTTTATTTCACAAAGTGTAATGATAGATGACACCGTGCTGCATTGTGGGGAAATGTAGGAAACTATTATTAGATCTCAGAATTTGATTTTGACAATTTAAAAACCCAAGTAGTGAAACCCCAGAAACAGCTGTGGACCTCTGGAGCCTGTGATTTATACATATGTATAAAGTGTTGGTGTCGTCACCTCGTTGAACGTGAGGTTCAGGACATGATAGATGAGACCCCGGGGATCAGCTGAGGCTCTTCTCCTTCCTCCTCCTCCTCCTACATGAACAGAAGTGATGAATCCTGAAAACCCCAGAGTCGTCTTCGTCTTCCTCTTCCTCTTCTTCTGTGGTGTCAGACATGTCAACCAGGAGAAACTCAGTTCTGCAGTTTCTTTAAATCGAACCGTGGCGTCCTGGAGGTCGAGTCATGAAAACATCTCATCAAACACACAACAAACATCTCATCATCCACACAAACATCTCATCATCCACACAAACATCTCAACATCCGCACAAACATCTCATCAAACACACAAACATCTCATCATCCACACAAACACACAAACATCTCATCATCCACACAAACACACAAACATCTCATCATCCACACAAACACACAACATCCACAAACACACAAACATCTCATCATCCACACAAACACACAAACATCTCATCATCCACACAAACACACAAACATCTCATCATCCACACAAACACACAAACATCTCATCATCCACACAAACATCTCATCATCCACACAAACACACAAACATCTCATCATCCACACAAACACACAAACATCTCATCATCCACACAAACACACAAACATCTCATCATCCACAACACAACGTGTCAGAATCATTTCAATCACACAGTTCAACTTACCTGAGGAGACGATTGTTGTTCAATAAATCAAAAACTAAGATTTGGTTATTAGATTATTTTTGACTAACTACACAACAAAGATTTGGTTTCTTGTAATAAACAAAGATGTGAAAGTGATTCCACGTTTTAAAGTCACGATCTTCTTTCACCTGCTGAACGGAACAAACGTGAAAATGAAGACAAACGTTCAGAAGAGAGAAAATCGTACGAAGCATTATTCTCGTCTTTATTGAAAAGAGACACATTACAGTAGAAGACTCTGTATTAGGTAAAATTTTTCAACAACGGTACTGTACAGCCAACAAAAGTCAATAATAACAATAATAATAATTAGAATAACAATAATGTGTCTGGATGATAAAGGATTCTAGTAAAACATGGATGGACTCGAAGGGTCAGAGAGAAAAGTACAAAAACATAGGTTAGAGTGGGCGGAGTCTTCCTGGCTAGGTGCGCTTATAAATAATGTGGTGGGCAGCCCGGGCGGGTGGGGCTTCACGGTAAAGTATACATGAGGTAACACAACCAGACAAACCCGATGTTGACCACACGGAGTCGTGTTTCCTTGGTAGTTTGAAGTCTATGTACAGGCGCGCGCGGCGAGGGTAGCGCCAACGCGGTTTCCTCGTTCACGCAGCGTCTTCCGAAACAGACGGGATTTATTTACACGCAGCTTCAGTCGTTCTAATCTAAAGCTTCAATCTTATCTGAGCTAACAGCTAGAAAATATACTGGAACACGCTAATGACCATTAGCTTAGTTTAGCTAACACACGCTAGCTGCACCTGGAGCTTCACAGGAGGTTTTTAGTCTCAAAACATTTTTTCAACTTTTCACGTTTGGTTTTAGTTTGAGGAAAACAAAGAGTTCGGTCACATGACTCGGGGAAAGTGAAGTTAAAGTAAAGTTTGGATTTCTAAGAGGTTCGTAAATAAACACAAATCAGTTCAGAGAAAGTCGTAGTTTCTACCGAACTAATGTGTGAAAGCAAATAAACACGGACAAATGTCATGTAGTGAAGAAAACGCTGCAAGTGCATTAACACGCAGCTTGTTGCTAAACTAAGCTAACGGGCGCTAGCTGGCGATAGGATGTTTCAACTCTTAAACGTTTTCAACTTTCGATGTTTGTGTCAAGTTTAAGGGAAACAAACACAGAATGTCATGTTTGCTAGCAAGTTGAATCTACGTTAATGCTAAAGTGCTAACTGCAGTTAGCTTCAGATGACGCAGCAGCTTCTGTACCTGAAAACAGTTAAAAACCAAGATGGCCGAGGTTCCTGCGCTGCGACGAGATTAAATAAACAGATCCTCCGATAACGTGAAGAGAAACAAACATCTAAACTGAAAACTGTCGAGTAGTTATGCTAGCTGAGCTAACGAATGCTAACAGTTAGAACTTCAATGGATGTTTTGATTCTCTAAACATTCTCCATGTTTGAAGTCAAATAGGAAACGGCTGTGAACGTTTGTGCTGCCATGCTAGTTTGTTAGCTGCTAGCTGTAGTTAGCTTTAAAACAGAGATTTTCATTCATAATTTCAAGTCCGGAGCGTAAAAAAAAAAAAAAATCAGTTATGAAGAAATCGTCAGAAGCTGCAGCCGCTTAAAAAAACGTCAAAATCAATAAACAGGAAACTGTAGTGGACAGAGTTCGGGTTGAAGACGGACTGAATCGGAGTTAGTGCATTTCTGTCATAAATAAACGGACGTCTTTGTCTTCTGTCCCTTTTGAGGACAGACGAGGGACATGTCGGACACAAACACACAAAATAAAAAAAGAAAGTTCAGCCCCTTAGTAAATACGCCGCCATCTTTGAGATGACTTGTGGGAAACGGGGGCGTGGCACGTACGAGACGAAGCTGGGACGTAAAGGCAGGAGCGTAACATAAAGAGGGAAATGCTAGTGTTTACGACTGACTTTGTTCACGCAGTGTTTTCAATGTAAATATTGCAGCGAGGTCAGTGTTGACGTTACAACGATGTGAATGTTGAATATTGCTTGGATACGAAGTCGGGTTGAGCCGCTGCTTCACGATCGCGTTCGGGGACGAAGCAGCGGCGGAGTTTAAAGATCGAAAGTAAAGGTCACGTGACGTTAAGGAGCTTCTTTCCTGATCGTTAGCGTTCGGTCGACACGATTTACATCCAGCTACGCAAAAAATAAACAGTCACATCTACATCCATGTTTTTTTTTTCTTCTTTTTTTTTACAATTTTGTCTAAATGTGAAAACACCTGAAATCAACTTTCAACATTCACAATTCATCCGAAGTCTTTAAACCGGTGGCTCCTCCCCTTTTTGGCACCTTGATACGGAAACGTTTAGCGTCCTGACTTTAACTTATCGCATTTGCATTCTGGACTTTAAGTCGTTTTATCGTGTAGTGTTTTTTATTATTTTTAACTTTCCTGAGCTTTTAAGTGACGTTCGTAAAGGAGATGGTGTTGTTTCAGATTGACCCCGCGGCCCACTAGGGGGCGCTGCTCTCTGAAGTTAAGGGACCACTGGTTGAGACGCTGGTTTCCTGCTCTGAACCAAAACACGCAACATTCAGTCAATGTTCTTTTCTAACCCGACACGGCGGCACACGGTTAGCACACGTGTTCTCTAAATACACGACGAAACAGGAAGTGACGAAGAAAAGAGAGGAAGAGGAAACTATTTACAAGAAAGAAGAAGAAGAAGAATAAGGAGCCCTTCTTAGTGATTCGCTGAGCAGATCAGGCGTCTGATTGGACGACACAGACTGAGAGGGAAGCCGCTGTGATGTCAACAGTTACAACAGATAAATATTTATACACAGAAACATTACATCGTGACGTCCATGTTTCATCGTCGGATCAAAACAATAAAACACCTGAAGAAGAAGCGGATCATTTCCCTTTTTGCTTCGTAGCTGCTTCCTCGACTTTTCCACTTTTTAAAACTTCAGGGAATCGAACCTTTGACCTGAATCGGGTTCGAGTTAAAACGTACAAAAAGATTCTTCATCTTTTCATCGAGTCCTTCAACAGAAAACTAAACTGCAGATATTTTGAAGACAGATTTAAATAAAAACGTGAATTTGCTGGATTTCTTTTTGAGGAATTGTGAATTTCAGAAAGTAAAAAAACTTTCTTCATCGAATATTCTACAAATAGGTGATTAGAGATTTTCCAGATGTGACATTCATGTGAGAATTTGTCTCAAAGTTTCATTAAGTTATGAACTGAAAGACGTGAAAACGTGTGAAAGCAAAGTGTTGGTTCAAAGCCTCGGGGGGGAGATGGTGCGTGACGGACAGTCTGGTGCATGACGGACAGGTCTGGTGCATGACGGACAGGTCTGGTCCCTGAGACGAAGCTTCTGTACAGTTTATACACAAAACGTCCCGTTGCCGTGGCGACGCTCCGATGGAGAGAATATTCACAACCGGGGAAACGTCTTCGATCGAGAAAACGTGACTAAGACATGCGATCTATCACTTTCTCTTTTTAACTCTAACAACTGATCCGATATTTGTGTTTTTACTTTAAAAGTTTTACATCTAGATATTTTTCACATGAAATTAAAAAAACACGAAGCGGCAGGAGGAGGCGGAGTCTGGGGGGGGGGGGGGGGGGGATGAAGATTTCTCCCACGATTCCTTGATATCGTCTTCATCTCACTGAAGATATGTTTTGGCGGGAAAGAGGGCGTGGATTCTGATTGGCTGTTGAGCTGGACAAGTCTTTCGAGGATTCTTGATTGACAGGAACTGGCCGCGTAGTGTGATGAGGTATGATGTCCGGAGAGCGTCAGACTGCGCCCTGATTGGACGCCATAAGTCGTGATTATTTCCCAAGGAGCTCTGATGAGCCAATGACGAGCCACCCGTGGACCACATTTCCCAGCATGCTTTGGGTTTCTTCTCCCAAACATGGCGTCACCTTTGAATCAGTCTGGACGAGCCGTCAGGTGGTCGTCAGGTGAGGTGGGCGGGGCTCAAGAGTCACAACAGGTAGTGGTTCCCGAAATAAACGATGAGGATTCTCCCAAATGTGTGTGTGTGTGTTTTCCACGTGTCCGAGCGCCGCAGTCATATGAGGGCGGTGCTGCCGCTGCTGCTGCAGCTGTTGTTGCGGTTGGTGTTGCGGCGGGACAGGTTGGGCGTGGCCATGAGCGGGAAGCGCTCGTCAGGGCAGCCGTACTGAGCCAGCGTGTCCACGCACTCCTGACTGTTGGCCTGCCGAGCGTACGCCATCGCACTGTTACCGTGGGCGTCCCTCGCCATCAGGTCCACGCCGTACTGGAGAGAAAGTGAGAGAGCAGCGTCAGAACTGTAATCTATTACTGATTACACACAGCACCAACTCTCAGTCAACGAGTCGACGCCCAGCTGTCACAGTAATAGAGTATTCCTCTGGGATTAGGATTAGTAATCTCTTACACCACGTTACTAACTGTAATCTGTTACTGCCTCATTGAATCAAACTTCCTGCTCAGATGTTTCACAATAAAAGACCAGCTCCGTCTCTTACCCAGATGAGCAGCTGCGTGACGACCACGTTGCCCTTGCGGCTGGACAGGTGCAGGGCGCTGCGTCCGTCTCCCTCGCCACACGTCTCGTTGACCTGCTGTCGGGACCCGTGGGCGAGCAGCAGCACGACGGCGCGCAGGTCCTCCTCGGCCGTCGCCCTCAGCAGCTGCTGGCCCAGAGACAGGTCGGTGCCCGGCAGCGACGCCAGGAACAGACGCTGCTCGTACTTCGCCCGGATCCAGCGCTCTCGCTCCTCCCTGACAGACAACACACAGGGCAGAGAGGTTTAGGGTTAGGGTTAGGCTAACAGAACAACAGACGGTGAAGGAGCACGTGACTGACGGCGGCCGCAGGTTCTCCTGACGTCCAATGATCCCCTTTCTGCCCCCCCCCCGGTGCAGAATGAGACACAGTGTGACAGAGGGACGGACGAGGGGACGTGGACATTGTTCACAGGTCGAGTGTCATGAACTGCTGATGTGTCTAATCCACAGATTGTATCACGCTAATCTCAGCTCATCCCCCCCCACATGTAAACAGCAGCTCATTCAGAGAGCAGGGATTAGAGGGGGGGGACCCAGGGGAGAGATATTGAGCTGTCCCCCCCCCCCACCTCTGCTCCCCTCAACAAAATAACCACAGCTCCTCTGGGGGGGGGGGGGCACGCAAGAGGATTCACACACACACAACTCACACACCGTGATAAACCAGACTTCCTTCAGAGACACGTCTGAAGATTTAAAGTTAACTTCAGCTTCTCTCAGCTCGGACACAAACTGTGGGAAAAGACCACGACACACACACAACCTGCAGAATCTCATTAACTCTCTTCCTGGAGACCTGTGTGTGTCTGTGTGTGTGTGTTTTGGGGTGGGGGGTGTGGTGGGCAGTGGCTAGCATCACGGAATGTCCCGGGGGCTTCTCCTTCCTGCCCCGACCCAGAGAGAGAGCAGGGAGGCTGGGCACCAGACTACGGCCGACAGCCCCCGGACAAAGCCTGGAGGTGTCGCTCAGTGTGTGTCTGTGGGTGAGAGTGTGTGTGTGTGTGTCTGTGGGTGAGTGTGTGTGTGTGTGTGTGCGCTCAGCGGGGCTCTGCTCTTCTGTCCTCCAGAGGACGGAGAGGAAATGTGAGGCCACTGGACCCAGGACACACATTCCTTCTCTCACCACTGGAGTTGCTAAGAGGCTGAGTCGAGTGTGTGTTAGCTTGTTGTCCATGTGTTTCTGGTTGTGTGTGTGTGTGTGTGTGTGTGTGTGTGTGTGTGTTGCAGTAAACAGTGACTCTCTGTCATCATGAACTAACGAGTCCTGATATCACAGCTCTGGACACTGGAGAGGCTAATTGCACTAATTAACGACACAGTGTGTGTGTGTGTCTGTGTGTGAGGCAGTATGTGTTAACATGTGTCTACTGAATGCACACACTCATATTTAGTGTGTGTGTCGCTTTTCACATCCCATTAGACCAAGTGCTGTGCTTTAGCACTGAGGCATGCTGGGTAGATAATTAAACATGAGTCCTGGTGCGATAGAAACACACAAACACACAAACACACACACACACACACACACACACACACACTGAGCCCAGAGGGTTTTAATGTGTCACTTAAATTAGAAGATAAAATTTACAACAACCAGAGGAAACAAACACATGAACCATGATTCTACAGATTTTAAACTAACTTGAGTGAATATTCAGGGATTTTACTGATTCTTCTGATTCTGATTCTGATTCTTCTGATTCTGATTCTCCTGATTCTTCTCTAATCCTCCCAACTGACTGATCGTACTGATCGTAGTGATTTAACTGTCTCTGCTGATTCTACAGGATCCTTTGATTGGATCATATTCTCTCGTCTCTGCCGTGGTGATTGACAGCTCCATCAGCTGCTGTTTGCGTCCCTGTTGGAAACGTTGGGGCGTAATGTGATTTTGTTTGGGGTCACTCAGGGAACCACACTGGGCCCACTGTGCTTCTCTGATTTCCTGCCTGTTGTTTGGCCTCATTGTGCGTGTGTGTGTATGTGTGTGTGAGTGTGTGTGTGTGTGTGTGTGTGTGTGTGTGTGGTGTGTGTGCGTGTGTGTGCATGTGTGTGTGAGTGTGTGTGTGTGTGTGTGTGTGTGTGTGGACGTTCCCCCTCAGCGGCTGCTTTGTGTGCTCATGTTTACACACACACTGAGTTTCCTGTCCGTCCAAAGGCTGAGGGTGTTTGTCCGAACGACTGACTGACCTCCGCTGGACGTCCCACCAGCTGCTCCCCTGATCACGTGTGTGTGTGTGTGTGTGTGTGTGTGTGTGTGTGTGTGTGTGTGTGTGTGTGTGTGTGTGTGTGTGTGTGTCAGGTCATCTGTCCACAACCACAGAGTGTGGACATGGAGCTAAACGCAACACACACACACACACACACACACACACACACACACACACACACCCTGATCATCACACCAGGCTCATTAACATAACGACGTTTCACTTTTTAATTTTCAAACTGCTTTTAATCTGTTTTGCCTTTTTATTATTTTTCTTCCTCTGAACGAATCAAACCAGATTAAAATCTAAAGACTCTTTTAAACTGAGAAATAACTTTCACGACCTTTGACAGACACGTGTCGTCCTAGAGAAACAGGAAGTGGGAAAATATACACGTGAACAATGTGATGACGACATTTATCTGTTTCAAAATAAAATCACCTGAGTGTTGTTGAGCATAATTCAGACTAAAAAGAGGATTTTCTATCTGAGCCTCGAGCGGAGATGTATGAGCCAACACACGGCTGTTAAAGTCATTAATTACAGCCTGAGTGTGTGTGTGTGTGTGAGTGTGTGTGTGTGTGTGTGAGTGTGTGAGTGTGTGTGTGTGTGTGTCTGTGTGTGAGTGTGAGTGTGAGTGGGAGGTAATGAGCGGTAGGAAACAGGGTTAAGAGTGACATGGTGTCAGTGGCTCCTCTTCTGGCCTAATTAGCCCTCTAATTAATAGATTAATAGATAGATAGAGCGAGGATAAGAGCAGCAGCAGCTAACTGCCGAGCTCGTGATGAATCACCGGCACACGCTCCTTCTAACAAGGTGAGGAGGAGCGTCCGGGTGAAATCCACCCAGAACTACCTGCACCAGTCCTTCTCTTTTATTTTACAGTCGCAGAGACAAAAGGAAAGAAGAGGAGAAGAGGCTGAAATCAATTAGCCTGTGTGAGCGGGTCGTTAGCTGCCCTCGGATGAGCACAGATAATTACAGGGAGGGTGAGGAGGGCTGGGTGAGGAAGAGGAAGAGACGGAGACGGAGGGGTTAAATGAAAGAAGGAGGGAGAGACAATGCAAATGAGAGGAGGAGGAAGAGTGAGAGAAAAGGTGGAGGAGGAATGGACCAAACCTCTGGACTGAGACGCAACGCAACGCCGCACAGATACAAAGAGGGAGGTTCAGAGAGAGAGATGGAGGAGGAGGAGGAGGAGGAGGAGGAGGAGGAGGAGGAGGAGGTGAAGAAAGAGGGACGACATCTCCGCTAATCTAAAACCTTTAAAGCATCTCTACCACCCGGGTCAGACCCAGATAAACTGATTCTGAACGGCTGGAGCGTCTCCGGGGACAGAAGTTAGATCTGTGTCCACACAGGAACTCTGAGTTGTGTAGACACGTGTTGTGTAGTTTGTGTTTCTGCAGATTCAGTTCACAACAACAGGAACCAGAAGAGAATCCAGAAGTTCTGGAACTGCCGTCGGGAAAATCAGGACGAAACTAATAAACTCATAACTGAACAAATGCATCAAATTCCTCTGGTTTACTCTGGTTTCTCTTTCAAACTTTACAGGAAGTCGTCCGACCTCATTCCACTGGAACGCGTTTGTCTTATTTGCAATATCTCACAACTTGTGATCATTTGATGATTTGATTCATATTTAAACACTAGATAACTGAACCCAGTAGATCCTGAACCTTTAGACCCTGGATCCTGATCCTGACACAGATCCACCTCCTGAATTCCTCTAAAGGTTCCTGGTCCCTGAGGAAATCCCCCGAGCTGCATCCTGAGTCAGAAGCCCCCCCCCCCCCCCCCCACTGATCGTATCTGAACCTCTGGTTGGAAACGTCCTCTGTCTCAGTCATCGCACTGAAACGTCTCCGAGGCCCCGACGGCCCCGACCTCGTGGCCCCAGGAGACGTTGACATTTCTACTAAATGAGCTGGACGTAGATGAGTGGACCTGTCTGACTGCAGGGGGGGGGGGGGGGGGGGGGAGCTGGGTTAATGTAAAAGCTCAGGGACGGAGGAAGGGTCAGAAAATGCAGTCGACAAATTAATTAGGAGTTAAAGGTAGTAAGGAGAGATTTTAAAATCAGAGGAAAGAGTCTGTGAGTCGCACTGAGCTCGATAAGGAAGGGAAGCGTCTCCGATTCTAACGCTGCAGCGTTTCCTGTTCGGTCTGAACCACCTGAATGGACCTGAAACGGACCTGACACGGGTTCTGCTTGAAGAACCAGACCCTGTTTGAAATGTAGAGTTTTGAAAAGCTCAGAAAGCAGATCCAGGCTGAAGACGCCGGTGGACGATGAAGAGCAGCCGCTGTTTGAGAGTCTGAAGGTTTCCAGTGTTCACCAGCCGCTCGCCGCTCGCCGTGAACCCATTCCATCCAAACACATTACCCACAAACACCACACAGCTCTGCCTCCACTTCCTGCTTCGCTTTAGTCTATGAGCAATTTGCCGACTGAGCCAATTAGCCAAAGGGTGAGGGGGGGGGGGGGGGGGGGGGGGGCGGGGCCGTCGGCCGGCAGATTCATTCCTGCTCCAGGAGCCGCTGGCCGACGGCGAGCAGGAGCGGAGCCGGCGAGCAGGGACGGAGTCACGCATGTGGAGAGCGTTATTTATTTCTTCATTATTAAAATAAGGGGGGGGGGGGGGGGGGGGTAATCTGATGACTCAGGCATAAAGAATGTGCATTTAGTTTGTGCTTTTAGTTCGCATTAGCATAACCTCGCCGCGATGACAGAGAATGAATGGCCCGGTGATTGGCTCGTGTCAGCCGGCTTAATGTCAATAGTAAATTGGAGGGCTTGTTAGGCGAGCGGGGGGGACGCGGCGGCGGGCAGCGGCGAGCGGGGGGGACGCGGCGGCGGGCGGCGGCGAGCAGTCATGTACAAAATAATGTCTATTAGGACTAATTTAATCAAGGCCTCCCTTTTACAGATGAATTAGAATGTAGGGGCCAATTATTTTTCAACGTTTGCACTGGCACTGCCTGTCAGGAGGAGAGTGTGTGTGTCACTGTGTGTGTGTCACTGTGTGTGTGTCACTGTGTGTGTGTCACTGTGTGTGTGTGTTGTTGGAAACGCAGCCCGTGGGGCCGACTCGTATCAGCAGGGGCTGCAGATAATGGCGAGGAGATGATGGCAGGCGGGAGCAGCTAGTTAACTGATGCAGATGAAACAGAGCTCGGCTCAGACTGAACACACACACACGGACACACACACACGGACACACACACACGGACACACGGACACACACACACACACACACACACACACACACACACACACACACACACGGACACACACACACACACACACACGACACACACACACACACACACACACACGGACACACGGACACGGACACACGGACACGGACACACACACACACACGCACACACACACGGACACACACACACACACGGACACACGGACACACACACACACACACACACACTGTGCAGGAGTCTGATATCGTAGGAAATTTGTTACTTATAAAAAACATGATTCTCTTAAAAACGATCTTTTCATAAAAAGACGTCGTCTCACTTCAGACATTTAACCTGATTATTGAATATAATATATATATGTATTATATAGATTATATATAATCTATATAATATTGAATCATTTCATCGTCTCCGGTGTTTCTGTGTCTCCGTCACACTTTGATTTAATATCTGAGTTTTGATCATGTTGCATTTCAAACCTTTATCAGTATCTTTTATCAACCTTTACTTTTTAATCTTACACGTATACGTCACTGACCGACAGGAAACATTCAATGATCCACAGTTTGGAAACAAATCAACAGGTTAATAAAACTCATCAATAAATCATAAATAAATTAAAACATAAACTGATCAGTGAACAATTTAAATCTCCAGTGAAACAGATGTTTCTCTTATTTAAATAAAATCTGGAGCAGAGATTTAGTTTCATGACGAAAACGTAAACCGAGAGAAAACTCACACACGTCTGAGACCACGTCGCACACACACAGACACACACACACACACACACACACACAGACACACACACGCACACACACACAGACACACACGTCTTTAATAACGATGAACGAGACTTTAAATCCGGTGTCATGTCCGTTAACGATGTTTCCTCCCTGATCGACGCCTCTGATGTGACACGTGTCCGTCTCACATCGCACCAGTCCAATCTGTGTTAGCATCACACACTCAGGGTGTGTGGTGTGTGTGTGTGTGTGTGTGTGTGTGTGCGTGTGTGTGTGTGTGTGTGTGTGTGTGTGTGTGTGATCAGTTTTTATGGGGTACGAGGCAGGGCTGCCCCCCCCCCCCCTCCCCCACCATTCCCTCTGACCCTGGGGGGCAATTACCCTGTGATGTGGGCCTCCTGCCCGCCCTCTCCTCCCGCTTGCCCCATCTGCTCCCCTGAGCCCAATCCCGCCGTGGTGTCGGGCGCTCGCCGCACCTGCACCCCGGCCCAGATTAAAAGCCCCTGGTCTAATTTTAAATCTGTTAGCGCTGCCTTTTCTTGGGGGGAACAAGACTAATCTGTTCCCATAAAGGGCCCTTACCCCGTCCCTCCGCCGGCTCCCAGCGCCCACCGACCTGCTGCTGAATTATTACTGGCCGAGCATTCGTCATGTGGGGCCCGATGTTAAGTGCGGCGGTGATACTCAGCCCCGCTCATCCGTTAGCCGCCCTCGCTCCTGCTCATTTCTCTGCTGTCTAATTAAGGTGTGACGTCTCAGTACCGACAAATCTCCACCTCCTCCTATTGTTCACGCTGCACAACGACCACGACGCCGTTCCTGCTCCACGCCTCCACCAGACGCCGCTTTCTACTGACGGGTCCACCGACACGTCGGGGACGTTGCACATTCAGGACCGATTCAAGTAAATAATAAAACAACGTCTTGATTTAACAGCTGTGAGACGTTGATTCTCTATTTGTACAGACGAGCAGAAGATGAGAATCCTCTGTGACTCGGAGTAACTTCCACGACTTGCACTGGTCAGTTCCTGGTCCCAGTAGGACGAGCCGCAGCAGAACCGAGCGCCGCCACAGGAAGTCAGAGTGAGAGAACACACACAGGCCAAGACGCTGACCCTCTGCGACAGACTGCCAAAGGTCAGTGTTTGGCAGGAGCGGCGTCCGGGGAGGGGCTCCAGAGCGCAGGCCGCCCAGGGGACGGAGCACATGGCCGCCGACCACGTCCCCAGTGCGGCGGCCAGGAGCCGGATTAGCAGCGCTGTCACTTGCTGTCCGCTCAGGCCCGTTAACGCGCGGCGTGCGGCGCAGCCTGACGGCCCTGGGTGCTGGTGTTGATGTGCCACTCGACAGATAATTAAAACAATGAGCTGAGTGAGGACGGTGCTGCCGCGGCCGAGCCCCCGAGCCCCGTGGGTGCTGCGCGATGGGCAGCGTGCCCAAACTTAGCAGCCCCTTCAGCGGTGGCATCAGCTGGGGCGCGGCACCGGGCGCCCGTGCCAGCTGAGGTGATGACGGCTGACCGCGGGCAGCCCAGGGTTAATGGGAGCGTTTAGAGGACGGCCAGTCTTTTTATGGTTGGTACCAACAGGATCCCTGTGGCAGCGCGGAGCTGGCACGGCTGGTGTTGGTCCACACTGCGACCCCCCCCCCCCCCCCCCCAGCTGCAGGGCGCCATGTTGTCCCCCGTCCTCGCCACTGAGGGACGTCAACAAGTATCTGTCCTCATCATGAAGCATTGTGCTGCTGAGCGGGCGTGGCAAGACATTGTGTTTGCAGTGATGAGCTCCAGCCCTAAAACGATTAGCAGCGACAGAACCCCCCCCCCCCCCTCGCCAAGTCCCTGACGTTAATGAGACCTGGAGCGCCCGTCGCTGAGGGCCGCCGCTCGGCGAGGGGGACGAGCGGGGGATTCAAACCACGGCAGAAGATAAAGAGATGATGACAACAGTGGGAGCTGGTGAGGCCCTGTCTCATTGGACGGGGGGGGGCGAGGTGCACCTCCCTCTCTACACCTCCTTTTCTACCTTTTCTTTATCCCTCGTTTCTTACCCCTTCCTCCAAATCTCTCTTTCCACTACGTGTCTCTTCCTTTTTCTAGCTTCCCTCCTTCTCTCTCTCTCTCTCCCTCCTTCTCTCCCTCGTTCTCTCTCTCCTTCTCTCTCCACTCTCCCTCCTTCTCTCTCTCTCTCTCCCTCCTTCTCTCCCTCCTTCTTTCTCTCCCTCTCTCCTTCTCTCTCCCCCCCCCCCACACCTCCGAACAGGACCTAATTGGGAGGAGAGTGGGGGGCCAGACCTTGACAGACAGGAGGTCAGTGTAATTGCTGCTGGCCATATTTAACATTAAGATAATCAGGCCATTAATTACCCTTTGGATCATTAAATCAGCCACTTGCAAAATGAAATTTCGGCCTCTATTACTCACTTGAGAGACCACGAGGGGGAGGGCATTTTTCCATCCATCAGCCCCCCCCCCCCTCTCTCCCCTCCCCCCTCTCTCCCTCCTTCTTTTCCCACACTTCTACATCAGGGTTCTGTGAACGTGACTTCCTGGTTTATATTGTAAATACAGATAATATCTGTCAGGTCCAGATATTAAAGTGATGAGGCAGATTTGATCTTTCTTTAAAAGACGGAGGAACTGGTTCTCGGGTTGAGGAAGTGATTTTCTGTTGTTGTGCACGAGGAGGTGTGTGTGTTGTTGAATGTGTGTAAACTTGTCGTCGTCTCTCAGGCTGATGTGTAATTTAAGAGGAACCTCGGTGACACAGCTTCTTCACATTATTTCATAGAGCATCACTGACACTTCATAAAGCTGCAATAAACCTGCCGCCTTCCTCCCACTGAGACACACACACACACACACACACACACACACCGACTCACACACACACACACACACACACACACACACACCGACTCACACACAGACAGACACACACACACGGGTTAGACAGATATTTCCCATCAACTAACTTCACGTCGTTTCCTTTTCTTAACCAGATAAAGATTCAAATCTCATTTTTGAGACGACATCAACAGCAAATAGAGAAAACTCACATTTACATTAAACTGTTATTACTCAGTTAATTACACATAATACAGCATGAATCTTAAAATGATAACGAATGTGACTGTCATATTCACAAAGAAGATGACATCATGTAAGAGAATGTAAATCTGATTTTCTTACAAATGTAAAAGATGAACGTGAGTCGTCACTGTTTTGTTCCGTGTGACTTATTAACAGACTTTATTAGAAACAGATAATTAACAGACTTGAGGTTGAATTTTAAATCCCTTCAGCTCATAATGAATTCTGATGTTATTGTTATTTCTTTAACCAAAGATCAAGTGAAACTGAACTTTATCTTTAATCCGTGTTTTATTCCAACGTCGTTTATCAGACGAATATTAACAATAAACACAACTTCTGATGGATTTGAACAAATCCTCCGTCCTGGTTTTTATCTGTGGGTTTGAAAGAAGAGCCGACGGACGGAGGAGTCGACAGAGAGACGGAGACGGAGAGCGAGGGATGACGGGAGGAAGAGAGGAAGGAGGACAGGACGGAGAGCGAGGGACGACGGGAGGAAGAGAGGAAGGAGGACAGGACGGAGAGCGAGGGACGACGGGAGGAAGAGAGGAAGGAGGACAGGACGGAGAGCGAGGGACGACGGGAGGAAGAGAGGAAGGAGGGATTCATGGAGGGGAAACGCCAAACGGCGAGCTACTTAAGGAATGGACTGATAAATACTGTGGACAGGACGGCGAGCGGGGGAGAGATGGAGGAGCAGTGGAGCGGCGCGGGTTAATTGAGATAATATTGACCTCCTTCTCTAATCTCCTCAGGGGGAAACAGGCTTCACATTCATAAATAAATAGGAACATGAGCAACAATAAAAGCATTAGTGCTGTGACGGAGGAGGGCTAATGGCACGTCAATACCCTGTGTGTGTCTGTGTGTGTGTGTGTGTGTGTGTGTGTGTGTGTGTGTGTGTCCACGTATCACATCCTCATACATTTACAATCTGACCACGCGACAGTTTATTTGACTGAAACCGTCGAAACAGCAACATGAAGTGATTCTATTTTAATTTCCTCTGCTTCATAAATGAATGTTTCTTCATGAAGCTGCTGTTGAATCAGATCCGCGACGCTCGGGCTTCAGAACCTCCGGAATAAAGATTCACGTTCAAATACTGTTTTAATATCTGGGAATAAAAGGAAATATGTCCTGATGTGAGGAGAATTCTGCGTCTCTTCATTTCACATTTTATATTTTTAATCCATCAAATAACAAACTGGTTAAATTCTGCTTCCGATGAACAAATGAAATAAAAGACAAACAACTGAATGTGAGCTTGTTTTTACTTGTTCATATTTTAATTTTTTTATTTACTTGTGTGTTAAATAACATGTCAATCATCTTTTTCCTTCCAAACATCAACAATACATTTTCTAAAGGGATCAATTAAAAATGAATATAACTTAAATGATCCTCTGGTGTAAAGTCAAATCAAGGTGATTATTATTTATCTAATTTGGATTCTGTTGTTATTTCTTGTTTTGTCGTTTCTATGTTTTAATAAAACTTTGTGTGTTATTTCCTTTGTTTCACTCATTTACTTAAAAACACTCGTGTGTGTTTAAAGACTTGTAATCATAAACTACGTCTTTAATAAATCAGGATTGTACAGTGGATATTATCGTCTTCACATTATCTTTATAGCATAAAAACTATTTCTCTCCCTTCACTCAGGATTATATTTAATCTAATATCAGTAGTTTTAATTTGAAAAGCACTGCTCAGGACTTTTATTTCTTAAATCATTACTTTACCTTCGATGGCGTGTGAGTGCAGGTTCCATATTGTGTGTCCGCATGTATCTGTGCACGCTGTGTGTCACTGTGTGGTGTGTGTGTCACTGTGTGTGTGGTGTGTGGGGGGGGGGGGGGGGGTCGTGTGGGGAGTAATTATAAGGTGCTTCTGTTGACTAATGAGCGGGGGGGGGCGAGAGCAGGGGGAGGACGGGGAAGTCGATCTTTACGCGGACGGCAGTCAGCTCTAATTTGTTATGATGGCTGCTGCAGCGGCCGATAATTACACACACACACACACACACTGACACACTCAGGTACACACCGATCAACACACACGTCACGCTAAAGTTCAGCCATTTGTTACTATCACACACACACACAACACACACACACACACACACACACACACACACACACACACACACACACACACACACACACACACACACACACACACACACACACACACACACACACACACACACACACACACACACACACACTTCTGTTCAATATCATCCTCCATGAACCCGGCTGTGTCTCTAACACTGAAACACTGCCCCCTGTCTGCAGCAGGCAGCAGTGCACTGACACACAGAAGAAATGGGTCTTCATGTTGGAAACTAACTTCCTGTCACGGTGGCGTGCTGCGTGCGTCTCCTACCTGCTGGCGTCCGGCCCGGGCTTGAGGCGTCCCTGAGCGTTGGCCTCCCACACGCTGTTGGCGAGCTCGTTGCCGATGGCCGACATGACCTTGATGAGCTCCAGCGGCCACTCGTCCAGGTCCAGAGAGCGAACCCGGGACAGGTGGGTGCCCAGGTTCCGGTGGATGCCCGAGCACTCGATGCAGATCAGGGCGCCGAGGTTCAGACTCGCCCAGTCGGGGCCTGGAGGAGAACGAGGGACACGATGAAGCATCATAACCACGTGTTCTTCTTCTTCTTCTTATATAAACCAGAGGAATCAGCTGATACTCACTCTGAGCTTCACAGTCGGCACAGTGACCGTTTCCCCGGATGCTTCTGATGGACTGAAGAGCCATCGCCTCCGTCTGGCTGGTCAGACGGGACTGAGGGAGAAACACACAACTCAGACACAGTGTCGCGTTTCATCTACACAACCACACCACACCTGAGTTTAAAGACTGAGAGAGAAACACACAACTCAGACACAGTGTCGTGTTTCATCTACACAACCACAACCACACCTGAGTTTAAAGACTGAGAGGTAGAGTTCAGACTGAAGCTTCAAACCACACTTCAGAGTTCAGGTCTCAGAGTGTAAACATGTTACTGTTAAACACACAGACACACACATTGATGAGAACACACACACACACACACTTGTGTCCTACAGGTGTGTGCAGACGTTGGACAGATGTGAGTCTGAGCGTTTAAACCCAGTGACAGTAGAGGAATGAAAGAATAACACAGCAAACAAATAGAAGGAGGAGGGAGGGGAGGCCGGTGTGTGTGTGTGTTGTGTGTGTGTGTGTGTGTGTGTGTGTGTGTGTGTGTGTGTGTGTGTGTGTGTGTGTGTGTGTGTGTGTGTGTGTGTGTGTGTGTGTGTGTAAGGCTGAGAGCCTGAGGCGTAAACACGGCGTCGGAGCCGAGCCGCCTGCTGCATGTTCAGGTGGAAAATGGCAACGCTGAGGCTGAAAGTGAAGAACAGTAATTGGTATTTTGTAATTATGTGTGTGTGTGTTGTTTCTGCTGATAATAATAATATCTATAAACAGGAACTGTGCTCCGTGTGTTCTCAGCTGGACCCAGATCCCACCTGGTGCTGGAGCCTCACCTTGTTCTTGCTGCTCTCACACGACTGCAGACTGGCCAGGATCTGGCTCTCGATCACCTGGACCCAGGCGTCCGCTCCTCGTACGACGTGGCCTCGAAGTGCCACGTCTGGCCCGTCAGCGACACGATGGTGAACTCAAAGTTCTCCTCTTGTTCTGTGGGAAACAGGAAACTGTCGTCAGCAGAGACTCAGAACATCTGGAGCTTCCCCAGCAGCTGCTTGTGATCCAGAAGAAGACGACCCGCTCAGCTCTGATACCGAACAGAACCCAGAGGGACGGCAGCTGAGTCGGGACCAGACGGGTTCAGACAGAACACGTTTTCTGGAACGTGGCAACAAACAGAACTTGAGAGAATCGAGTAGAAATCAAACTGAACAGAAACTGATTCTTCCTGTGACGGACACCTGCTCCTGAACCAACCACTGCTGACCTACATGACCCCGCCCCCTCAAGCCAGGATGTCACCCAAATTAAGAGCCCCTGTGTGCCCCCCCCCCCCACCCGACCCCCGACCCCTGGGGGCCCAACAGACCCTCTGCTGTCCTGTCAGTGGGAGAGGTCAGTCATTACAATCAGGGGCCGCTGCAGGGGGACATATGGATCTATTACCCAGAACCCCTCAGAGGTTAATGGGCCAATCAGGAATCAATTACTGCAAATCTGTGTGTGTGTTGTGTGTGTTGTGTGTGTGTGTGTGTGTGTGTGTGTGTGTGTGTGTGTGTGTGTGTGTGTGTGTGTGTGTCATCACAAAACAACTGGTGTTTACGATTAGAGGCAGGAGGAGGAAGTGACTTCAGATGAGAACTCTGAGTCGGATCCAAAGTTCTGAGGAGGCTTCATCTCTGATCTTTGAGCAGATAGAAGCCGGAGCCGGGAGGAGGCGGCTCATCGGGCTCCTCCAGTAATCAGTCCTGACACTTCAGCCCAGTGTTTCTGGAAGCAGCAGTTTCCTGACGTGTTCCGGGAGCGGAGAGAAGATGAGGTTTAATCAGTCGGCGAGCGGTCACGGCCGGCCCGCGAGGGGACGGCCGCTTGCTTCCTCGGCTCCAGTCATTTGGCTAATTGGGAGCGTCTCAGAGCAGCGGAGCTGAAGCTCCCCTCCGGCTGGGATCGGGATAATCAATGGCCTCGTCCCAGGAGAGGACGGGCGGAAGGTGAGGGAAGAAGGGAAAACCCCCGAGGCCAGACGGCGGCTGCAGAGATTGAAAACACCTTCACCGACCAAACTTTCCTTTGCTGGAGGAACGTGGGACGGTTTCATGTCTCGGCTGCTTCAGGCTCCCGAGGCCGAGGAGGTGATGTTCATTAAAACCACTGTTTACCAGGACTGGTCAGCGGCTCAAGGTTAAACCGGACTTTCACTTCCAACACGCAGACATTTACACAAATAACAATAGAGCTTGTGTTCTTATAGCACATGAATGGAAACGTGATTAAACCTCATTTGACCCTGAAACGTGTCGATCAGTGTAAACCTCGATACTGTGGCTCCACCACCATCCATCACTCATCATCATCATCCTCTTTATTCTGTGGACGCTCACGTAATCTGGCTCCAACTTAACAATAAGAACATCAGATTTTCATGCTTCATCAGGTTTAAAGTCTTTAAAGGTGAAATCAACAGATTTAGAATCCGTCCCGACGCTCGACCTGTTTTCGAACCACAGACCCGACCAGCACAGATCCAGATCCAGATCCAGATCCAGATCCTGCAGCTCTTTCACTCGTTGTTAAAAGTTACTCGTGCGTCTCAGAAACCCGAGACGTCTGTGACCTCAACCGAAGCGTCTCCTGATCAAAGCGCCACAGAAGCTCCTGCCGGTTGAAGTGTTCTCTCCTTCCTGCGTCCGCACTGAATGAGTCGAGTGTTTGACGGAGGCCACGGATTCAAAGTGGATGAAAACGTGTGTAATGAAGGACAAAGTGTAGATGAAGCAGAAAGTGAGGTGAGGATTCTCGGTCTCCTGGGTCTGCACCGGCTGCGTCTTCGCTCTGAACAGCGACCCACCCACCGAGCTGAGCCGAGCCCTGCAGGGTCAAGAGCAAGAATCCCATCATAATTAAATTCCCATGATTCTCTGCTTCCAGCGGGGGGGGGGGGGGGCTGTTTGGCTGCTTGACAATTATGGAAACCAACAATCCAGAAAGGGCCTGCCTCTCCGCGGCGTAAATTAAATGCTGTTTCTGGATTTAAATGCTGCGTGCTGACCCAGCGCGCTGCCGCGGCTAATGAATAAAATGAGGGGTGCATTAGGCTGTGCAGCCAGAGAGCCCCTCCCACCGCGGGTTAGAAACCCCCCCGAGCCGGAGCGACTCCCGATGAGCAGCGAGCGTTAAGATCTGATCACACGGGGAAAGAGGATCATGGTTAGAAAGAAGCAGAGAAGGATTCTTCACTGAGACGTTCAGACGCTCGGAGCTGCTCAGCTTCTCTGGTGAAGAACATTTGACCTGTCGAGTCCAAACGGACGCAATCAGGAGTCGATGAGTCAGAACCAGAGAAAAGACAAATATGACTTCAGACTGAGTTTCTATCAGCTGGAAAACTGGGTTGAAGAAAAGGGTTTTATTCCTGAATCAGAGAAACTTCGATTTGATTATGATCTGAAAACTCTCTTCATCCAAGAGGCGACATGTTTTCTTTCAGACTCTCCGGCTGATTTCCCTCCGCGGCCCACCTGAACCTGCTCAGCGTCTGCTCCACTAAACGTATGCATGAGTACAAACACTCACACAAACACTCACACAGACACACACACAGACACACACGCCGCTGTGTGGGTAATTACTGCCGGCGCTCTCGGCTACTGTGTGCGACATTCACACAGATAGAGGTGACGCCGAGGCAATTTGTGAACTCTGACACCGGCAACCTTTAACAGCAGAAACAGAACAAACCCAATATACAGCATTTACAAGACGGGGGGGGGGGGGGGGGGGGGCGTGCATACAGGCCTATCATCCAGGGTGTGAGGTGTCGACACCGCCCAGCGGGGGGGGGGGGGTGACAGGCAGGACGGTGGGTGCAATGAGAGGGGAGGCGTGAGGGAGACAAAAGGGGGCCTCGGGAAACACAAATTAAAAGCCTGAAATGTCAGCGCACACAGTATTGCTTTGCGACACAGGTCATTACTCCTCATATTATTCGCAGCCTTTTACAACATTAATAACCTGGAAAATATCTGAGCCGACTTTCTGACGTCTGAGAGAAACATGTGTGTTCTCCAGATCGAGTGTGTGGCGGCAGGAAGGAGCCGAGGTCCAGAGGAAGGAACTTCATGGACACACACCTGAGATCTCACAGACTCACATGACCACCAGCGGGACAACGCAGCGGGACAACGCAGCGGGACAACGCAGCGGGACAACGCAGCGGGACAACGCAGCGGGACAACGCAGCGGGACAACGCAGCAGCGGACAACGCAGCAGCGGGACAACGCAGCGGGACAACGCAGCGGGACAACGCAGCGCGGACAACGCAGCGGGACAACGCAGCAGCGGGACAACGCAGCGGGACAACGCAGCGCGGGACAACGCAGCGGGACAACGCAGCGGGACAACGCACAGCGGGACAACGCAGCGGGACAACGCAGCGGGACAACGCAGCGGGACAACGCAGCGGGACAACGCAGCGGGACAACGCAGCGGGGACAACCGCAGCGGGACAACGCAGCAGCGGGACAACGCAGCGGGACAACGCAGCAGCGGGACAACGCAGCAGCGGGACAACGCAGCGGGACAACGCAGCGGACACGCAGCGGGACAACGCAGCGGCGGGACAACGCAGCAGCGGGACAACGCAGCGCGGGACAACGCAGCGGGACAACGCAGCAGCGGGACAACGCAGCAGCGGGACAACGCAGCGGGACAACGCAGCGGCGGGACAACGCAGCGGCGGGACAACGCAGCGGCGGGACAACGCAGCGGCGGGACAACGCAGCGGGACACGCAGCGGGACAACGCAGCGCGGGACAACGCAGCGGGACAACGCAGCGGGACAACGCAGCGCGGGACAACGCAGCGGGACAACCGCAGCGGGACAACGCAGCGGGACAACGCAGCGGAAACGCAGCGGGACAACGCAGCGGGACACGCACGGGACACGCAGCGGGACAACGCAGCGGGACAACGCAGCGGGACAACGCAGCGGGACAACGCAGCGGGACGACGCAGCGGGACAACGCAGCGGGACAACGCAGCGGGACAACGCAGCGGGACAACGCAGCGGGACGACGCAGCAGCGGGACGACGCAGCGGGACGACGCAGCAGCGGGACGACGCAGCGGGACAACGCAGCGGGACAACGCAGCAGCGGGACAACGCAGCAGCGGGACAACGCAGCGGGACAACGCAGCGCGGGACAACGCAGCGGGACAACGCAGCGGGACAACGCAGTGGGTTGTCCCGATGGTCGGACCCTCCCAGGTGAGGAGGGCGGGGCACAGGGGGCACAGGTCAGGGGGTTTGGGCCGGGAGGAGACGATTCATTATGGAAATGAATATTTTCTCCACCAAACACAAAGTGACAAAACCCAGTGAACAGTGAGGAGGTGATTGACAGGTCAGAAGACTCTGTTTCTATTCTATTAACAAGTATTAATATGAAGCCGGTTCAATAATGATGATAAATGTAAAATCAGTGTTTAGTTAAAGAACTGAATCTGGATTCAGAATATTTACAGAACCAGCGACTTCCTCTGCAACACTCAACTCGGATTGATCACAAGAGAAATCAAAGTCTCATCTCAATCATCTTTATTAAAATGATCTGACGTCTTTTGACCGTGCCGATCACCAGAGCAGTGCATTGTGGGTAATGTCTTTTCCCGCAGCCCGGCGCTCGTTCTTTTACCTTCGGCGTTCTGCAGGCCGTTGGCGTAAATGCTTCGCAGACTAGCGACGCGATTTAGTTTCCACGCTTTGCGCTTGGCTGCGTGTGGAGAGAGAGAAGAGCGGGCGGCTGACGGCACGTTCCGGAACACTGCAAGAAAACACATGCTGAGGGGCGTGGCTTGTGGGGGGGGAGGGGCCAACGAGCACGACGGGGGGGAGAGAAGTTTGCAACATAACAAAAGATGATTCTTCAGGAAACTGAACCAACATCATGTGACCTGTATTCACTGTCACACGTCACCTGATCATGTGACCTCTGGCACTGAGGTCACGACAGAATAACTGACAAATCACAGACGTGATGTCAGTAGAACCAAGAAAGTGAAAATGATTTTACATAAACGTCTGCATCCTTTAAAAACTGTCAGAGAAACTCAACACTTCCTCCACATTTTTCACATTAAAAGCCTGGAATTCTACAGAGAGCTTTTAATGTGAAAGAGTTGAGCTTCTCTGACACTTGATCAAGAAAACAGTCGATTAAAATACACAAATACTATAATAATAAGAATAACACATATTAAAAATAATACCCAGTTTCAGCCCAAGTCCTGATGAAACTTATCAGGTGAAATAAATAAAACTGGTCACTGTTTAAGAATGTATTTAATCTTATTAATATAAATAAATCATTAAAAAGATAATTTCCGATATTGGGATATAAAGACGTGACGAGATCGAACCTGTGAAAAGTGAACGACTCAAAGACTCAAAGACTCAAGGAGCCGTGTGACCTCTGACCTCCGCTCCAGTGATATTCAGCCCGAGGCGACTCGGAGCATTTGCACCGAACAACATGTGCAGACGGTGAAACGCAGCCGAGACTTTAAATGTTACGCCGCTTGTTTCTCTGCTCGCCGCTCGGGAGGCGGCGGCGAAGCTTTGATCGAGTCACAGATTAAATCTCCCAACGTGTGGAAATGAATCAGGGTTTGAGCTGAAAGGTCAAAAGGTCATTCTGAGAATATACGTTCAGATTCTGCTGCTGATCTTTTTACTGTTTACACAACGACACGATCTTTAAATTATCTTAGATTATCTTAGATTATCCTGTTAGATTAGACGACACAGAGCAGCGTGGAACTTGTTGATTCGATTTTAATTGAGACTATTTAAGAAGAGAAATTATATAAAGTTAGTTAAAGGCTTTAAATTGAAAGACCTGGAACGAGGGAAGATAATTACCTGATTTTAATTTGGACGATTCATCAGGAGGCGTTTTTAAAACTTGGTTCCAGAAAGAATCAAAGAGAAACTAAATTTAATTTCAATTTAAAATGAAGACGTCGACGTTGGACCACCTGGACTCTTCACCACAGTGACTCTTTGTTTCCACCTGTCTGACCCCCCCCCCACCACCACACACACAGACACACACAGACACACACACGACACACACACACACACACAGACCACACACACAGACACACACACACACACACAGACACACACACTGACCTGCGGAGCTGATTAACCTCGACTTTAAAAGAATTCATGTTCACAATGAACCAGTGAGAGACGACGCTGCAGGTGCATCGTCCTGCTGACAGGTGATCGACAAACACAACCCTGAGCACGCACACACACACACACACAACACACACCACACACACACACACACACACACGTGAAGTGGCCCCTCACAGGTACCACAGCAGGACCTCTGACCACATTCCTGCAGAAACTCTGCCGATGGCTTTGATTCATCAACCGGTAAACTCTGCAGAACAGGTGGAGCTGTGTGGTGTGTGTGTGTGTGTGTGGTGTGCGTGTGTGTGGTGTGTGTGTGTGTGTGTGTGTGTGTGTGTGTGTGTCAGGTCAACTTTCAAAGCTTCAGACTGGAGGGAGAGAATCAAACAGTGGCTTGTTAATGAGAACCAGGGCTGATGATCATAAGGCCACAGTGGTGTGTGTGTGTGTGTGTGTGTGTGTGTGTGTGTGTGGAGTGTGTGTGTGAGAGAGACTGTGTCTAAATTAATTGGACTACATGTCGGTGGTATTTAATTTGAGCTCGATCAATCTAATAAACTGTCAATCTTCATTTTCTATGAATCTATAAATCTCTCTAATAATCTTCATATATGTTTTGTTTATAAAAATGTATAAAACAAAGATGGCCGACGTGTCTCAGATTCCTTCCATTGATCTGGTCCATGTCCCATCTGCTAACACGGAGGAGGCGGGGCTTGTGACCTGTACTGCAGCCAGCCACCAGGGGGCAGGTTGAGCAGGGTCAGAAAACTACGACTCATTCAAAATGTCCGACAGACGAATCGAGGTGGAAACAACGAGAAGAAGAAGAAGACGAGCTGAAATAACAGGAAGTGTCTCAAGAACCTTTGGTGAAGGTGGAGCTAACCGACACCCTGAGCAGCGCCGCCATCTTTAAAAGCTTCCGCCGCCACAGCTGACTCTGTGTGAGTGTGTGTGTGTGTGTGTGTGTGTGTGAGCGAGTGTGTGTTGGTGTGGTCCTACCTGGGGGAGCTCGGCCACAGAGGGCGGTTCCCCCTCATGAATTACTTCGGGTCTCGCACTGACACGAGATACTTCACCCGCTCGCCCGGCGTGACAGGCGGCGAGCCGGCGGAGCGCGCTCGGTGCTTAATGGCTAAATTGGGAAGACTGTTACTAATCGCTTATTGAATAATGAAAGTGACACAGCTGATAAAAGATTTCAATACGGTGGATTATTTATAATATTTCACTTAAACCTCTCCGGCTGAGTAATGGGCGGCGACGGGAAGGAGTCGGGGAGTCTGAGGGAACGTGGACAAAGAGGAGGAGAGAAGAGGAGGATGGAGAGAAGCGTTTAAAGGAGAAGACGAGAGGAGGGAGGATCGAGGAAGACAGAAGATGATGAGAGACACGTGAGGAACAGGAGGATGAAATATGATCAGGAAGAATGAAGAAGAGGAGAGAAGAGGAAGGACAGAGACCTGATGGAGGTGAAGACATGTGATGAGAGGAGGAAGAACAGGAAAACAAAGGTGAGGAGAGAGAGAGAATGAAAAGGACAGAAGAGGAGGAGAGATGAAGCAGCGGTGGCGTCGATCCGTCACCGTGACAACCACTTGTCCTGTCAGTGGCTTGATGCGTCCGTGATGGAGACGACCATTACACATCTGCTGCCGCCGCCACATCTGCTCCACCATCAACAGAGCGTGTGTGTGGTGTGTGAGTGTGTGAGTGTGTGTGTGTGTGTGAGTGTGTGTGGTGTGTGTGTGTGTGTGTGTGTGTGTGAGTGTGTGTGTGAGTGTGTGTGTGTGAGTGAGCGTGTGTGTGAGTGTGTGTGAGCGTCAGGGAGGAAATCAGCCGAAGAGGAAGAAGAGAACAGCTGCAGTTCTCTGTTCTGATTGGACCAGAACCCCACACCTGACCTCAGGTCTGTGTTTGGTGACGAAGCTGTGACATCACCAGACCAACGCAGTGACCTCACTGTCACACGGAGATCATGACTTCCTGTTTCCAGACAGAAGCTTCGACCACCAATACGAACATCGGGACTTTTGTCAAAAGGGAAATGATCAAAGTTGTAAGGAAACTTCAAACCACGTTAAATCACGATCTGATTACGAAAATAAACGGTTCATGAAAAACTATGTGTATAATCCGAAACACCAGGACAACGTTGAGTCTGCTGCTGTTTGTTAATCTCCTGCCCCCCCCCCCTGTCCGATCACCATCAGCTCAGATTATTAATCGTACGACTGGATATTTAGCGTGGACAGAACCCGAGGACGTTACAAACCGACCCACAGTCACAGGAGGGTGGAACCCAAACACACAGATGAAGAGATGAAGAGATGAAGGGCTGACGGAATGAGAGATGGAGACCGTCCCTCAGCCGAGGTCCGGAGACGATCACATGACTTCCTTTCCCGACCCGGCCGCTCAGAACTTAGCACCTAATGCATTTATATCTGGAGGAATTTGAAAGTATTCGTGATGTTCAGAAGTTTTTCTTCAGATATTAAAAGGCTCGTTTCCGGAGGAAGGATTTAGCAGTCGGACCCGGGCAGGGAAAGTGTGAGGCGAGGGGGGGGGGAGATGGCGTTACCTTCCGCAGTACCAGAGAGGCCGTCGGCTTTGAAGTTGCTGGTGCTCTTCTTCCGCCGGTGCTTCTTGCGGTTGGCGTGCGGCGACGGCGGCGGCTCCATCTTGGGGCTGGTGGTGCTGGAGATGCTGGGACTGGAGCAGACGGAGTCGCCGAGGCCCGTGTCTGGGGACGGGAACAGAAACAGACGTGAAGTTTGACAACAACACACGAAGAAGAAAAATGTGAATTTAACGTCTGATGGTTTTTAACTGAAAGTTTATTCATTCACAATATTTTCATGTTTCATTCATAGGAACAGAATCTCATGTAAATCTTGTAGATGAATCAGGGAGATGAGATCTGGTGGAAGCATCGGAGGAGCTGGTTCCACATGGAGGTGTGCGCAGGGGGAGGGGCCGGACCTGAGGGCGAGCGAGGCTATCGGAGGGAGGGGCCGGACCTGAGGGCGAGCGAGGCTATCCGAGGAAGGAGCCTCTCTCTCTTCACGGCGCCCGCTGACAGCTGTGACTAGCGGCAGAATAAAATAACATTCAGCTTCCATCAATATCACAGCGCGGCGGTGACAGTGACATGGGCGCGGTGTGAGTGGAGATGGAAACACATGTGCACAAACACACACACACACACACACACACACACACACACACACACACACACGGGCGCTCGTTGGCGGCCGAGTCCCAAACGGCGACAGCCCCAAGGACGGCCATAACTTATTTTACAATCGTTTAGTCTCAGCTCAAGTGGAAAATGTGACAACTTATCTCTGCTGACAAGATGCCATCCCCGAGCGCGCAATTAACCGCCGTGGATTAACGGCCGTCCCATCTGCACGCCGCGCTCCATCCACGTCAGCCCCCCCCCCCCCCCCCACCTCCTCCAGACCTCCACCTCCTCCTGCTCCCTCCACATCCCTCCCACTGCTGCGGTGGGTTTTCCCTCGACTCAGACTCATCAGGAGTTTGGACGCCGGCTGCTTCTCGACACGGGAACGTCCGCACGCTGACGGCGAGGAAAACCAGACCCGAGACGACGACTTCATTTGGTCGACAGGAAGTTGAAACCTTGTGAGAACTTGATCTTTAAGTAAACACGTTTCCTCTGTGATGAGGATGAGTTCACTTCTATATCTCAGATACCAACGCTGACGTCCTACGGTCCTGACCAATCAGGAGTCAGCTGTCAATCATGTCTCAGTCTGTTTTTATATTTCATCTTTACAAACGTTTATTATATTGTTCAGTTTGGTCCCGTCTGCTGACGCGGAGGAGGCGTCGTCCCTCGGGGGCGAGTTAGAGCTTTTCACAGCTTTAAACGTTATTTGATGAAGACTGCAGAGCTGTCAGTCAAACTTATTGTGACAGCTGTCAGTCTGTGTGTGTGTGTGATGATAGGCTCCAGCACGGAGCTCCACAGTGGGGCCTCCTGCGTGTGAGGACCTGACTCTGAACCACCATCAGCACCATGTGACCTGCGTCTCCCCCGCTGTCACTCACCCGTGCTGACTCCGGAGTTGGCGATGACCGTGGCCTCGGCCCACTGGTCGGCGCTGGACACGGAGTACGAGCGCTGGTGCATCCCCTCCACGCCGCGGCTGTTGAAGGACACCAGACTGGGGCCGCTCGCCATCTGAGACACGGACGTGCTGGTGGTCACCGTGCCTGAGAGAGACAGGAAGTGAGGTCAGCATCACGAGAGAAACTGAATCAAACCGCTTCCTGTCAGCGCAGGTTCGTCTACATCGAACCGGGAACCAATCAGAACGGACGAGGAAGCCAACGACGCTCGTTAGCTTCAAGTAGCTGCACGAGCTGCGCCGACAGGAAGTTCGATCCATAAAAATAAAAGACTCAATTCTGACGATTCACATTTCATTTGTTTTTAATCAATAATCAATGAATCAATAAAACAGAGGAACAGTTATCGTCTGTGATTTATTCCGTTTTAATTTTACTGTCTCGTTAAGAATGAGGTGCAACGTTAAGACCGAGGGTTTTTCTGCTTTTTATCACACACACACACACACACACAAAGAGACAGACACACACACACACACACACACACACACACACACACAAAAACACCACACCAAACACCACACACCCACACACAACAACACCCCCCCCCAACACACCACACCCACACACCACAAGCACATAAAAAGGCAGCCTCTCACAAGCTGGCTGTTTAAATCAAACCCTTGAGTTAGCGAGAGGCTGAACGCTCCAACAGTCGACTGAATCATCCTCCCCCCCCCCCCCAGCCTCCCTCAGCCTCCCTCACCCCCCCCCCCCTCACCCCACCACCTCTCATTACAGCTCATTTCTCGGAGCTGGCTGAGTGGAGCCAGGACTCTGATTACATTAATATTCATGACAATAATTAGTACATGGAGTACGGCTCACTGAATATTCATGCTATTAGCTCGGGCCTCCTGTGTGCTCCCCGTGTGTGTGTGTCTGTGTGTGTGTGTGTGTGTCTGTGTGTGTGTGTCTGTGTGTGTGTGTGTGTGTCTGTGTGTGTGTCTCTTGTTTTACGACGTCTCTCTTCAGGTGAACAGAAGCGTTTTGTGGGTTTCGAGGTTGAACTCGTGTTTTTTATTTCATCTCTGTTCAGCGTTTGAAACGTTCTCAAAGAAACAACAGCAGAGATTAAAAAATAATAATAACGATGATCTGATCCTTGTCCATTAACACCGGACAATAATTACTTCATTCGTTTATTGTCTTTATTATTTTTAATATTAAAATATCGATATAAGACACGAGACACTTCTTCTAACACATGTGATTTTATTATTATAATACGACATTATATTTATTATTTCATTCATGTTTTTATTTCTACTCTCTTGTGTCTTTGTGATATCAATAAATATTAAGACTTATTATTAGTTGTATTTATTCTAAAGCTTTATCATAAATGTGGTTTTTTTTTACACCAAAAACATTTCAAATAATAATTGTCTTTAATTTCTGTTAATTCTTTTCTATCTTTAATTATTTGTTTGTTCCACAGAAGCTTGAGTTTAATTTACATTTGTGCAAATCTGAGAATCTGGAGGTAAAATTCAGTTTGTACGTAAAATAGATTTATTTTATTTTTCATTAAGTTTATTATTTAATAAGAAATATTCATGGTTTTATTTTTGAATAACCGTCCTTTTAATGCCTGTGTGTGAATATCACATCTCTCTATTATTGTTTTTAATTCAGAATAAATCCTTTTCAATCAGTAAAATTAATATTTAAACACTGATCTTGATTTGTTCTTAACTGTGAAGGTTTAATATTTTAAATTCATTGAAAATTAATCTGGTTTTGACACAAATCTGTGTTTTCTGATCATAATGTGACAGATGTTGATCTGCTCCGAGGCCTCTTTAATAAAGTCAGTTCTGAATCTGCTGCTCTCAGGTGCACACGAGATCTGACTCTAAGATCTGACCTGGGGTCTGTCCCAGCTGCAGGCTGCTCATGTCCTTGGTCAGCCCGTTGGTCTTGGGGCTGGGGACGGCGGCGCAGGTGGAGACGGCGCGGGGCGGCCTCTTCCCCGGGACCTTCACCGTGGTCCTCAGCAGGTCGATCTCCTTCCCGTGGACGTTCTGCATGTAGTCCTGAGAGAGGACGAGAGGACGAGAGGGATGAGACAACGAGAGGACGAGACAACGAGAGGGACGAGACAACGAGAGGACGAGAGGACGAGACAACGAGAGGGACGAGACAACGAGACAACGAGAGGAAGAGACAACGAGAGGACGAGACAACGAGAGGGACAAGACAACGAGACAACGAGAGGGATGAGACAACGAGAGGGATGAGACAACGAGAGGACGAGACAACGAGAGGGACGAGACAACGAGAGGACGAGAGGACGAGACAACGAGAGGGACGAGACAACGAGACAACGAGACAACGAGAGGAAGAGACAACGAGAGGACGAGACAACGAGAGGGACAAGACAACGAGACAACGAGAGGACGAGACAACGAGACAACGAGAGGACGAGACAACGAGACAACGAGTCAACGAGAGGACGAGACAACGAGACAACGAGAGGGACGAGACAACGAGACAACGAGACAACAGAGACAACGAGAGAGGACAGAGGACAACAGAACACGAGGACACGAGGAGAGACAACGAGAGGACGACAAGAGAGACACAGAGACAACAGAGGACGAGAAGAGACAACGAGAGGAGAGACACAGACAACGAGAGGACGAGACAACGAGAGGACGAGACAACGAGAGAGAACAACGAGAGGACGAGACAACAGAGACAAGAACGAGACAGAGCAACGAGAGGACGAGACAACGAGACAACAGAGAGACGAGACAACGAGAGGAACGAGACAACGAGAGGACGAGACAACGAGGGACAGAGACAACGAGAGCGAACGAGGACAACGAGAGGGACGAGACAACAGAGACAAGACAGAGAGGAGAGACAACGAGAGGACGAGACAACGAGAACAGGAGAACGAGACAAC